>VXAD01001108.1:100842-235842 GCA_013399195.1 Dicrurus megarhynchus
AAAAAAAAAAAAAAAGAAGAAGAAGATAAAAAAGGGGGGAAAAGTTTAAATTTATGTAACGCACGGAAGGGAAGGAAGTGTTTTATTCTGAATGGGGTTCGCAAGCGCCCGCTCCCGCTCGGTGCCGGCTCCCGCGGAGCCCCGCGGGCGGAGCGAGGCGCGGTGCGGGCCCGCGGGCGGCGGTGCCTGCGCTCCCCCGGGCGGCCGCGGCTCCGCGCTGCAGCCGCCGCATCCCCCTCCTGGAGCCTGCCCCAAAGCCGGCAGCTCGGGTGGGAACTGCCTCATCCCTCCCTGCCCCGCAGCGTCTGCCTGGAGCCAGCAGCACGCCCGCCCTGCGTGGCGCTGGTCTGTCACAGCCGCATCCATCCGCCACCGGGTCCTGAAGCGGTTCAGGGCAAGAGTAGTGGCCTTCTGGCAAAGAGGCGAGGCAGCAAGGGCTGTCCTCAGCAGCATCTGCCTTGACAACCTCTGCATCTCGAACAGGTCAGCCCAAAACTCAAGCAGGTACCTGTGCACTGAATTTAAGCGTGTATCTCCAAAGGAGTCTTAGGAATTGCACCGGAGGATGTTTAGATTGGGTGTCAGGGAAAATTTCTTCGCTGAAAGGGTGATCAGGCATTGGAGCAGGCTGCCCAGGGAAGTGGTGGAATCACCATCCCTGGAAATGTCCAAAAGTCATTGAGTGTGGCACGTTTAGTGGGGCATGGTTTAGTGATGGACAGGGAGGTGCTGGGTTGCACTCAATGAGCTCACAGGTCTTTTCCAACCTTCATGATTCTAGAAATTTAAACATACCTATCTTTCTGTCCCTCAGTAAAGACTGGGAGTATTAATGGAAAGCACGACCAGGAAACACTTATTTGGCTTAGCAAGGACATTGTCCAGACAAAGTGTTCCCATGATTTTTGAAGGACAACAGCCTATGATAAACAAAAATGTGCATTGACCAGAGTTATGGAAGCTATACATTAAATGCAGGCATAAGAAGGACAAAAATCACAGAACCACCTTCATTTCATGTCAATCCAGCCCTTACTGCTCTTAGCCATAGTGCAGTCTTCACTGAATGCAACTTTACTGCTTTTAGAGAGAGACTGTCCTTTTCCGATCACTCTCATGGTGAATAACTGCTTTGCTCTGAGTCTCTGCCATCTGGACCAGACTGACAGGATGATGAAGGACTAAAACCATGCTGTCTCTGAAAACTGAAATCGGGGGAGTAGGGTGATGATGAACCCTGTAGCTGTGCAACTCAAGTGTTTGCTAGCCCAAGGAAAGCCTCTTGCTGTTCTGCCCCTTCTTTCCCAGCTCTGTGCACTCCACAGTGCACCTGCCCAACTGATTCCCTGACAGCTTTCAACACCTCTTCTGCTTCTGGGTTTCAGTAATGCTGATCTTTCAAGTGCTGGAAGATAATGCAGGATGTCCCAGCCTGTCCTCTGTCTCCTTGGTGTTTGATCACACCTGAGCAAGGAGAGCAGAGCAGCTGAAGACAGAGAAAGAAAGTCAGAAATCAGCAAGAGACCTCTGCAGTCCGGCCTGTGAAATCACAAGGAGCAGTGCACAGCCCTGAGGACACCACCTGAGTCTTCCACTGGCCAGCCACCCATGCAGCCACCATCCTCTCTTGGTGACCCACTGATTTCTCTTCCTTTCTCAAGTCTCCTGCTGCAGATGCTCCTCTTCACTGCCACACTCTCCAGAGACCTCTGCAGCTGCTTCTCTCTTCTGCTCCTCTCTGTGTCTCCATGTTGTCTCTGTGCAACCTCACCTACAGGCCCAAATTCAAATTCCCTTTCCCTGTTGCTTGTGATTTACACATCTGCTTCCCTGCTCCATCTCTCCCAGCTGAGGCCTCTCTCTCTAACAGCACCCAAAAGACAACTCCCCCCCAGCTGCAGCCCAGCGTGGTGGGAGCAGAGCTGGCAGCTCTGGGAGGTACCACATGGCCTCAGGAGCATGCTGCCTGTCCCACAGGCATCCTAGGAGACATCTTTGGCTCAGACTTCCCACATCCTCAGTGATTTTACTTTTATTTTTTTCTCAATACCATCTTTACTCTGTGCCCTTTTGTCTCCTTTCAACTAAAATTCCTGTGCAGGCTTCTGGCATTTGGAATTTCAGCTACTCCCACCTCTTTTTCTTTCTGGCCTTGAAAAGCACTGTCTCATCCAACTTGTACCCAGCTCAAACACTCCTGCGAGCATCCTTTCCTCAGGGGTGGCTTTTGCTCTGCTGCTGCTGCCTCTGGCCCCCTTCCCCAGCCCTGCTATGCTCAGGAGAAGCCCCTTCCTTCTACTTTCACGGCTCCCTAGTGCATCATTCTCTAACCAGATATAATTTCTGCCCTCATCTAGCCCTTAATATAAGCCTCATTTGCCCACTTGATAGATTTTCAGGCAGGCACCTTTGCCCATCACTCCCCCCACTTAGGTGTGAGACAGGCCCACCACAAACACCCATGCAGCCACTCTCTTGTCTTCTGTCAAAATCACTGTTACAAGCTCTCAGAAAATCTTTACTGTGGACTGCCCCTGTGCTGAGCTCATTTCTGGTGCTGCTGTTCCATCATTTTGTTCTGCTTTCCTTTCTCTTTGCCTACTTTGTCATTCCCCTTTGCCTCTGCTTCAGTGCTAAGCTCTCTAGCACAGGGCCCATCTTTTTTCCTTAACCATTCAATACTCAATGTGGTGATGTCCTGGTGCTTATTAAGATTCCTATGGTGATATGAATCATTAGGATTGATTCCCCGGTGCTATAGTGTCATTTGGTGCATTTGCTACTTCTCTTGGTAGCAATTTGTATTTAACTTTGCTTCAGCACCTCAGTTCTGAAAGGTAGGAAATGTGTGATATTAATTACCTCTAATCACGGCTGGCATTAAAAGTGCTGGTAGAAAACCTCTAGAAACAAGTACCATAATTCCTTGTCTCAGAATGGAGATACAAGTTTCTCTAGCATTACATTTTTAACCCATTTTGCTGAAATTTAGTGTAGTTATTTAACTTTCATTTTCTTCCAGCTGCTAACCCCTCACCTAGTTCAAATGATTCATCCCTGCTGCATTCACTGCCCAGGAATGTTGGCTTTCAACAAACTACAGCAAATAATGTAAAATAAACACGAGTGTGCTTTCATCTCACAACAATCTGGGTTAAGTACATGTTTCACACACTGCACCACAGGATATGTTAAATTAAAATCAGAACCACCAGATTTAAAAATCCAATGCCAATTCAAACCATTGATGAGTTATTTCAGTATTCACTTATATACAACAGTGGGCATGAGCAACAGCCAGTGCTTTGTTAACCCTGAAATGTTCCACTTGACAACTTTTTGCTGCGTTAGTTGAGGAAAACCAAGAATTTTGATTTGAAACTACACTTTGTGGAAATTACTTTTATATACTCTTGAGTAAATCTCCTTGAACGAATCTGAGAGCGTACCAGTAGTTGTGTCTCTATCTTCCTCTTGTTTTAGTGTTCTACATTTCCTAAACTGCTTTCAATCACTCTCTGAAAAAGCAACCTGGAATGGCTTCCTTGAAATTATAAACGTGTTTTTAAAGGTCTGCTCCCTCATGCTGCCGGAATCATGCAGCCTGGGGTCTTGCATGTATTCATTTCCTAGTCAAAAGATGTAGGGGAGCTACAACTAAAATAAACAGTGTAAAGAAGAGGTTGCAGAGATGGGAATCTGACAGAAAACTGTCAATGTAAAGGGGCAAGACTTAGATTTAATGCACTCATACTTTACATTTCCATAGTGTAACATTTTATCAATCTAGCTTCTCATTCCAACAACACTAGGATAGGAATAGTGCTTCGTTGTTGATTTACTTCAAAGATATGCAGAATAGACATTCTATGTGGCGGTGGTCCAGCCCCTTGCATTTAAAGTGAGTGACACCCAGTGGGTGAACTTCTCTGCCCAGGATTCCACCCTTGAGGAGAATCCTGAGGGAGACGCAGAGGTTTGATATCCACGCCCACGAGACGCCACTCACATCTCATCTCCACCCTGTTTCCAGACCTTTCTTCCCTCCTTGGTTCCGGATTGGTCCCACTGGTTCATGTTTTATAATAAGTTCATATACTATGCAATTAGTTTCTAGAAAGATCTTAAGAGCTCCGTTTTGGATTTGATGTCCCAAGTCTGTCCCTCCTCTCCTGTCCCCTGAGTGGTCAGTGTTAACCCTTGTCATTCCCTGGTTGGTTATCTCCGCTGTTCTTTCCCCCCCGTTCTTCTGCCCTTAAAAACCTTTGTTCCAGCCTTGGAGGGGGCTGTTCTGTTGGCTCCCGCCTATGCCGCTTTCCTCCGTCCCTCGAGGGACGAGAAATAAAGCCTAGGTATAGAGCCACAAGCAGCCGGGCTCTCTCCTTCTTGCCTCTGCCGTCGCTCAGAAACAGCTACCGGCGTAACCTGCGAAAAGCCGTTTGCCACGCAGCTCCCTGCGGAACTTCCATCCGGCCCCTGTGGATCCAAGAACTGAAAGCCCCAGAGCCCACTGTCAGCTCTGAGGGCATCGGATCACATTGCCGCCCGCCTGGCTTGGGCAAAGGAATCGGTCGGTGCGGCAATTCTACTTCCCTTAGACTTTAAATACAAGACTAGAGATGCCCTAAAATTTAGAAAGCCTTCTGTTCAGTGCCATGTTGCTATGTTTAGACTCTAAAAGTCAAAAATTAAATGGTGGGGCTAGCAAGAGGAAAAGAGAATTAGTGTAGTTCATTTCTTTTCTCTATGTTATGGCTTGATTAGGCTGTTTCTTTCCATCTGCAGTGTCTGCTTGAAGAGATGAGCACGGACCTTTTGGGATGCTTTGCTTTTGCACTCAGCTCTGTCCCAGTTGCTTGGAAGGATCTGCGCTTACGGGGATGACTGAAGTGTCCTGGGGACAGAAAAAGAAACAGTTTCATTTTAATAGGTTAATGGTTCCTGGACACTGAAGGACCTACCACTTGCCAAAACTACTTCTTGCTTTTCTTCTTTCAGCTTTCATGCTGCTGTAAATCTAGACATCATCTTTCCCTGACCAAGGAAAAACACTGACCTTTTCTGGTGTTGACAAAAACAGCAGAAGACAAATCCAGATACAAATATTTTCATCCATTGCCACAGAAACTCCTTGAGTGCCATATAGCCCTGTCTGGTCAGCTGAAATGTGAACTTGAAATGTGTCTCCCTTGGCTGAGAATGGATGGAAAACCTTTCTCTAACAAAGCAGTGCTATGTATTCTTCCACCCACCTCGGGAGGAGAAGCATCTCTGTACCCACAACCCTGCTTTGGTTCTTTTAGGTCACGTTTTGTATAAGGAAAGTGATGAAACTTACTCTTAGGACTAGAGGCTGGAGGTGGTGATAAGAAGAGCAGAGCAGTTGTCTTTAAAAGATAAATGCCTTTTTAAAGACATTATATTCTAGCTGAGACTTTGAGAGACAAGGGAATGTTTGTATTCCCAGAATTAGAATGGCTTTTTTGCAGTGCTGCTACAGTAATTAAGGTTTAGAGCTCAGTTCAAAACCTAATACTACCACAGCTGGCAAAGAAGAGAGGATAAATAAGCTAGCAGTTCTTTCTCCTTCAATATTAAAAAAAAAAATATATATATATATATATAAGTGTCAGGAAAAACAAAATTATAGAAAAAAATCATTATTAGGGATTTTCTCAGCTGGCTTCAATGATCTATGGATCCAGTCCTTGGAGACAATACTACTAGGAAAAAATGGAGTATCAAGGGAGAAGAGCACTGAATCTCATAGCCACTGTAGAGCAAAATTAGTTCTTTCCACATTTCTGATAAGGTCTATACACTTGATTAGAGTAGCTTTTCAGCTTCTTTCAGTGTCTGAAGCCCTTTTTCTCTAATCTCCAGTTGTGCCCATATTACAGATTCGGGGAGGGGTAGGGCAGGTTTGGGCATGGAGACAGGGAACAAAAGCAGGTACATCACTGGAGAGGAGAAGCTGAGGAGACCCTCAGTCATTTTTTGTTCCAAATGTTTCTCTTCTCTACCACTGATTGGTAAAATCATTCACAGTATCTCCATGGGCCAGCTCACTACAGAGCTGCATGGAAATCTTCCATGGTAACACCTTTCCCACAAGGAAAAAAAAAGAAAGAAAAAAAGAAAAAAAAAACCAAACAGAAAAAAAAGGGCAGAAAAGCGCAGCTAATTTGTTAAAAATAAAGGGTTTTCTCTAAGCAGGACAAATTAAAAGAAGAAAACTCATTTTGAAAAAAAAATTTAGAGAAAGTCTTCAAAGGTCTTGCCTGAACTTTCTGAAAGCAAATTTTTCCGTTTTTCAGCTTGAAAAGATGGTTTACCAGGGTTTGACTTTCATTTTATAGTACACGAAATAAAATATTTTTCAAGGTGGAGTAAGAATGAAATGTTGAGGTTTTATCAAAATGAAACCTTAAGAGCAGTTCAAAAAGGGTTTTTAAGAATGTTTGGGGGGGGATTTGATTTAGCATCATAGGATATTTGGGAAAAAGAAATCGGTGCTTTTTTTTCATTCTGAGAAAGAATTTTTCAAACCCACTGCTTGCCCTGTAGACCAAAAAAATCCATCTCTCACCCATCCTTAATACTCAGGCGCCTGCATCTTTTGCAATGGCAGGGCTGGAGTCATGCTGTGGGTGCTTGGTGGGAGCACAGCCAAAGAAAAGCACTGTGCTTGTCAGGGGCATAGAAACTGCAGCTCGTGGGCAGGAGTGGGTGAGCCTGAGAATTACCCAGGCTTGTCTGGAAATTGGCAGCCTGCTTGGAAAGCATCCATGATCTCCAAGTGCCCAGAGTTTACAGGCCAGCCCAGGAAACAGCCTGATTTAACAACCCTGGGACACCCAGGAGGCCTTTTTTGGTGAAGTGCAAACCTTTAGTCACACACACACGCCCCACCTCAAGCAGCAAACCGAGTCATTCTCAAAGAATGTCTTGAAAATAATTAAATGGCTTTACATCATGTTCCAGGAGATTAAATTTTTCTGCCTTGCATTTCTTAAAGCTACCAGCTTATAAGGTAGCATGTCAAAGCAACAAAAGGTCATACGTGGCACGACTTGCTGCTTCCAACAAGGAGCAGCCTGGTACATTACAACCCCTTTTCCTTGCTAAGGAAAGAAGAAGAGTGCAACAGTCTTGGCTTGGGCTAAGTAGTGTCAATAGACTTTCTGCATCTACAAGTTCTCTCTAGTCACAAAATGTTCACACAAAGTGGGCATTATATTTAAGCAGAGCTGATGCGCCCTTTAACTGCAAAATTAGTTGTTTTGTACACATCCAACTGCTAAAACATATATAGTGGCCCCCAGTCTCCTTAATACGAGTGCAGAGTGGTGCTTTTGGGATTGCTTCACCTCCTGTGAAGTTGTAGATGTCTTCCAAATATGAAGAATAATATGGAAAGTATGTATTGAACACAAGAAGTGTCTCCTCAGGTGGAATTTGGAGATTCCCTTCATTTCTCCCATATTTGTAAAACCAACCCAAAAAAAAAAAGCATTAAAAATTAGGAAAAACTAAATAATACCAGTGTGGTATTATTTACTTCTGAGCTTGGAGGGCTTTGGTGGAATTTGGAGATTCCCTTCATTTCTCCCATATTTGTAAAACCAACCCAAAAAAAAAAAGCATTAAAAATTAGGAAAAACTAAATAATACCAGTGTGGTATTATTTACTTCTGAGCTTGGAGGGCTGTTTTGCCTTCCTTTTCTTTCTTTTTTTTTCCAGCTTCATGAGACTTAAATACCCATGTTTTAAAACTATCTGTGGTGAAGAAAAAATAAAGTGTCATCAGCAACAGGCAGAAGCAGCCTCGGAACAACGCACTGCGAACAAACACCTCGACCTCAGAGCGAGACCTTTCTGTTACACCACCTTTGCAATCTCCTTTTTCACATTGCTTTTCAAATCAGCTGAATTGTGATTCTTAGGGGAATCTCAGCTTCCTTTTCGTATCTGGGTAATGAAAAATTTAGGTGCTATTTTTGACCACTATTCTACATCACAACCCCGTGTCTTGTTCCAGTTGCTGGCACCCCAAAGCACAGTACAGATATGGCTCTAATAACCTCTCCTGGACAAGCTGCTAGTTTCATCACATGGAGAAAGGGCATAGAGAAGATTAAAGAGCTCAGGATAAATGAAAAATCTTCTTAAAAATTTTCTCTCTCTTCTCAGGTTTGACAAAAACATTATGGAGGAGAAAATAGGGAAAAGCAAAAATGACAGTCTGTGGGTTTTGTGACACACTCAGAATATGAAAGATGGGAAAGGAAAAAGAGACAAAAGAAAGGGAAGAAATAATATAAAAATGAATGAAAGAGAGGAAATGGCCATGGTATGGAAAGAAAGTGAGAGACAAAGTGGCTGAGAAAAGAGGGAGAAGAAAATTTAAAGGAAACATGTGAGGCAGCAAAATAGTAGCTGTACATGTCTCTAGTGGAAAATAATTATGGGGCACGTATAAGCAAATATGACATTAAAAATTACACAATAGCAGATAAGTAAAGGCTATGGGTAGGTCTGGATAGTTCTCCTCCAAATAAGGCAGCTGAAAGTCAGCATTCCCTTATTGCAGCTATTGTGAAGCTAAAGTTCACTTGTACTGAAATGTTTCCTTACTTTGTATCATAGCCTGATAAGTGATTTGTTCCACTGGGAGAAAATGTTTTATCACCATGGCCCATGTGTGTTTTGTTGGCACAGTATCTGAAGTGCAATTATTCAATATAATTTTTCAGCTGGTGGGTATTTGTTTTAATTTTTAACAAAGGCGGGGTAAAACAAGTGTTTTTCAAAAATTCTGGTTTGCACTTTCTGGTCTCTTCTTTTGCTACTTTTCCTCTCTGTCGAGAGCCGGATCCACTCCCTAAAGCACCGAGGCACTGCAGCCCTTAAATCAAAGACCCTTTGAGTGTTTTTAACACGCTGCTCACCCACAGACACTCACACCACTTGTTGCAGTGGCTGTTCCCACTGTCCCTGTGCTGATGGGCTCGAGGAGGCCAAGCACTTCTGATTTCATCAAGGGGCACTGCAGGGACTACACACGTAGCAAACCAAGTGCCAAAGCTGCACGAGGCCTACTGCTTCTCCCAACACAACCACTGCTTGGTGACAGCTTTTACAACACTCTCAGACTTGTTAAATTCCTCCTCTCCTTGATTTCATATGCTGAACAGTAGCCAAAGCCATAATCTGTGATCTTTATACCTCCCAAGAATCTTCAAGCCATACAGTTTGCAAATTGGTGCCCTCTTACAATTAAAATGACCGGGAAATGAGAAAGAGCTTTTCCTAAATGTGCCATGTAAACATCACATTTCTTTCAAGATGTTTTTTTTTTTCCTCTCAGCTCTTTTTACACAATAACCTTTATTTTGCTGGACTTCTTTCTCTTCAGTTCTTGAATTATACAGGCTTTACATTAAAAGAAAAGTTATCCCTTTCCTTTGCCTGTGCAGACATGTGAACCTCTGTCTAAACTGAAGAAGAACACAACTTTCTAGCATAAAGCATGTGATGTTTTATGGTAATGGTACCTTTGACCATTTTAACCAATAATCTCTGAAATGTACATAGAAATTAGGCAAGGTTGGGCAATATGTAAACATTATCTGCCAAGAGAGGCTGTTACACTGTACAACTGCTATAAATCACAGGCTTTGTAAAAGCTGAGGCTGGGCTAAGTATGCTACATTCAATAATGAAACAATTTTCTTTCTTTGATGATGGGTGACCATCCCCGAGCCACTGACCATGTCATGAGATGTGTCCCATGGGATTTCCTTGCAGATAAGTGGCAGATCAAGACATTGGAGTGCTGCTTGACTGCAGGTCTATTAAAAATCAGCCAGAGAGTTAAAGTAAGGAGAAAGCAACCATACAGCGAAAAAAAATGTGGCCATAGAAACCAGAACCCAAAACTTCTTTTGGTTAGAGAGCTGACAAGTCCAGCCGTCGTTTCCCAACAAGGAAATGAACTTGTTGATTGTTCCCACTCGTCCAGGAAGAAAAACAAAGCAGGATAAATAAACAGGGTTGCCCCAAATAAATATTTGTCTCTAAGTATCAGTGTCAAAACAGCATCCTCCTGGAAACGAACTGGCGTGATCCTAAATGTTGTCTCTTTTACTGGGATGAGGGAAAAACTGCATGCAGCCACTGGACAGCTCATGGACTTAAGGATACAGAACTGGGGAACTAAGGTATTGCAGGGAAAACCTGTCTCTCCTTCATCTGCAAAAATCCTCAGGTCTAAGGAAGAAAGTACCAGGAAGTGAGAGAAGTAGCATAAAGTCTCTCACTTCTCAAGGTGACTTGTCTTCCCCTTTCTCTGAGGCAGTGCTGTTGCCTTATTGAGCTGGCTAAAAACCAAAGGGAATTTTGTCACTTGAAACTGTTCACATTTAGAAAAAAATACTTTCAGAATTCCTACAAAGCAGAAATTTAATAACTCTGGCAACTGTGGGAAATACTTAGTGGAGTATTCTGAGACTTCACTTAAAATGTTATAGCTTAATGTATGGGGTTTGATCTGTGGATTGGTTAAAGGCCTGGCAGCAGGAGTACTGGGCATGACCATGGAGCACTAACAATTCCTCTGAAACACTGTCCCTTACAGCCCAAACTGTTCTGTGGTATTTCAGTGGCAGCCCGTTACAATGATCTCTGGAGAGTGATAAGGATCAAAGTGATCACGGAATCATTTAGGTTGGAAAAGACCTCTGGGATCATCGAGTCCAACCTTTGACAGATCGCCACTGTGTCACCCAGACCATGGCTCTGAGTGCCATGTCCAGGGAGGGTGACTGCACCACCTCCCTGGGCAGCCCATTCCAATGTTTAATCATCCTTTCTGTGAAAAAATTCCTCCTAATGTCCAACCTAAATCTCCCCTGGCACAGCTTAAGACCGTGTCCTCTTGTCCTGACACTTGTTACCTGGGAGAAGAGACCAACCCCCACCTGGCCACAGCCTCCTTTCAGGGAGCTGTAGAGAGTGACAAGGTCTCTCCTGAGCCTCCTTTTCTCCAGGCTAAACACCACCAGCTCCCTCAGGACTTGTGCTCCAGACCCTTCACCAGCTTCACTGCCCTTCTCTGGACTCGCTCCAGCATCAAAATGTCCTTCTTGAAGTGGGAGGCCCAGAACTGGGCACAGGACACAAGATCCTCAATGTTTGGAGGGGCAGCCAGCAGGCACAACAGGGTGGTGGCACTGCCCCATTCACGGGTCCGACCTTCTGAGCTCCTTCCAGCTGGGGAGCACTGTGAAATCAGTGCTGCTCAGTGTACAAATTGTAACTCCAGTTTGCACAGGCGTGGAGAAGACACAGGAACACGGATCAGCTTCAATTCTTGTAAAAGCTTGGGGTTTGGCACATCCTTCTATCAGCTTGCTGCACACTCGCATAATAATCCTCTATATTTAATTTATTACATTGTAGAGGTATGGAATGGGAAAAGACCTCTTGAATCACCATTCCGGTCCCCCTTCTCAGGTGACTCCACAGGTGACTACATCCCAGAGTTATCTTCAAAAACCTGCTCAAACTCCACCTTAAAAATGTTTTGAGGTGTTTTTAACATCATGGCTTAACACAAATATTGAAACTTGAGATCCTGGTAACATTCTGACTGCAAGCTTTGAACTAACCTTTGAAAGCCCTACAAGCAGGTTATTTTGTGCTGCCAGATGACTTGTTATTCTGCAATGACATTTGCCTTTCCTCTGAGTGTGCCACACTGTGATTAAGAAGTGAGTTGTTTATCTCCTGCTCACAATGGCTTGTAGGGATCTCAAATACCCTTTACACATCACCAGCAGCCCCTCCTGTGCTCCGTTACTTTGTCATTTAGCTTTATGACCAGTTTAAGGTTCTTAAGCCAAATCTGAATGCGTGGGACAGCACAGTGCTTGTTCCAGACACACGGAGAGAATGCTGAGGTCGGATTTTATACACATCTCTGAAATCCCACTGTGCATTCTGTTATGATCCCTCCACCCAGAAGTTTTATGGAACAGTCAAGTTTCAAGGCCAGGAGTTACCATCACGATCATCTGCAGTTTGTCACCTGCTCAATCCCTTAATTACCCCTAAGGGAATTGCTGTTCCCTCTCGTGTGAATGAACTCTCCTGAGCCAAGTAACTTCTGTTTAAAGTAAAATCTCTTCCTCAAGAAAAAAAATAAGTCCAGCCTTGCTTACGTCAGCTTTCACTATCAAACACCTTCTCTTAAGAGCTAATAAACTATGAGCAAGCCATCTGCTGACTTCATCAGTAAGTTAAACACACGGAGCTTCAACTCTGCCTTTGTGAAGCAAATTTTTCCACATATCCGAGGCTTTTTGAACTCTCTCTGGTTGGTCACATTCATTTTGGAGAGAATGCCAAAGTAGACACAGCACTGCAGAAGAGGTCTTGGAGTCTGGCTTAGTCCAGACATCCAAAATAGGGGTGTCTATTCCTGAGGCTCTCCCAAAAGGCCACGCCTCTTCTCTGGAAATCTGTAGCACAACTTCCCTGTGCTGCCCACGAGGAGCTGCTTTTTAGGGCCTGGGAAATGGGAACCATTTCTTTGAACCTCCATGAAGAACCAAGGTAAAAGTTGCGGGTCACTGATTCTCTCTGGGGATGGGAACAAGGGAGAGAACCTGCTTTTGAGGACATTTCTTTCTCACCAGCCCTGATGCAGTTACCTGTTTAGGAGACAGGTTTTTATATCTACATTGGCACAGCATTAAAAAGATGCAGAGTCAGGGTCAGAGCCCCACTGTGCTGGACATTTCTGATCCAAGACCTAAAGCTGCTCCCTGCTCTGGGAACAACAAAATCTATCTTTTTTTCACTGCAGACTCAGAGTGCTCATAGGGCTTTTGTTTACTGTTTCTCTCACTATGGTTTAAGGTAAAAAGTATAATAATGATCAGCCTGGTTCTTCTGTATTTTTTCAATCATTGCATTACTCACTTTCTTCCAACTCTCCAGCAGTGTTTCCAGTGGTTCAAAGGGCTTGAAAGCTAGGACATCAGAAAACAGATTGTCAAGTGCAGCAGACAAATATGTAGTACAAAATAATAGTAGTTTTCTCTTTTTTATTTTTTTCTGAATCTTTTAATTCCTGACCTGTAACAAAAAGGTGTATAAAATTATTGACATTTTAAGGGAAAGGGGGAGGATCATGAGATTTCTGCAAGCATTAAAAATAATGATTTATCACTTCATTAGAGTTTACTTTCCTGTCTAATTTGACAGGTCTGCTCATTGTACCTGGCTAGTAAAGGTGTTCAGTAAAGAAACTGGAGCTAAACTCAGTGGGAAGCAATTGTGGAACACTTTTACCACAGAGCAGCCTTATGAAAGCAGGGATTGTATTCCTTGCTTTCACTGTGGAAAACAGTACTGGGATATGAATGAGGAAAAAATAATTGATACATGCTGTTACTCTTCATTTTATTCTCTGAATAATAACTGATATGAATTCAAGCCAAGTCATTAAACTCTGGATTTGTTTAGAAAGAGAAGGAGTGAAGGAGATGGCATCTGATCCAAGGTTTGACTTGCATCTCATAAAGAGATGGGGAGGGTGTAACTGAACTTAATTCCTAATTAATGTTGTGGATTTTGCCTCAATTCTTCTCTAGAAATAAAAATTTAATGTATTCTTGTTTAGTAAAGAAAGGCTGTGATGAAAATGATGAAGCAAATGGTAGCGGGAAGGTTCTGGATCCTGACAGTCCCTCTGCTTTATCAGCTCTCATCACTATCATTTTTATGAGCACTGGGCTGGACTGAGATGTGGCTGCTGTTTGTGCAGCAGATGGATGGTGCTGTGACCAAAGCATTCAGGAGGAATTGGTTTTGTTTCAGGCTTTGACACAGACATTCTCCATAATGTTGAACAAATTACCTATGCAAAGAAAAAGCATAAAGCTAGTGAGGCAAATGCATTCAGGCCAGTGCTTAAACAGTGGAGTTTGTAGCATTTCAGCTTTAGAAACAGTATGGTTTTTAAAAACTATATAATTTTTAAAAGAAACATAACATCAAGATTTACCCTGTTATCTCGTGATGTGAGTTTTCCCTACATAACAATTTGGATGATTTTGTTCTTAGTAAAAACAAAATTAAATCCTTTAAGAGCAAAAATAGCTATTTAGTATAAACAATAATAAGCAAACAACAATAAGTGTGTGTCATTACTGCACTCCAGAAATGAAGCCCATCTGAAATCTGCTCTCTGAATCTCACTCCACTGAGCTCCTGTGGGCACCCAGACCTCAGTGAAGGAAGAAGAGATGGCAGAGAAGTGGATGAAAAGCTCAGCCAATAAAACCCAAGAGCAGTACTTGATAAAATAGATGAAAAAGAGTAAGTACAAATGTCCAACAAGGACAGTTGCCCATTTCATTTTCCTCAGCCTCAGAGGGAATGGTTGGCCAAAGTTAGTTTTTGTCCCCAGAAAGTGTGGTCTCCCCAGAAATTGCTCTCTGCACAAGGAATTGTAAGGCCACTTCTGCCAACCCAGATCTTAGGACCATTTCATCACATTGCAGAGATGCATGAAGTATCTGCCATCCTCCCAGGCACCATATGGACCAGACCTTGTGGCTGTTCTCAAGGGATTCAGTAATTATATTGTCGTTTTCCCTCTTGCTTACTGGAGGGAGAGATGCTATCAGATTTTAAAGAACTGAGTGGAAAAGCCATGGAATAAAAGGAAACGGAAGGACTGAGTGCTGAATTACTGAAGAGTGGAAGAAAAAATAACCCACCTTCCAAACCTGTAATGCTTCCAGCAAGAGAAAAGAGATGCAAATGCAAAATGGACAGAGGAAACAGCAGTGACTTCGAAGGTCTAAATCTCCTCCTCTGTGCTGTACAATGTGTGCAATTTTGACTTGTGTACACGCATGGAGAAGGTGAAATATCATCTCTTCTCTGAAAAGTTAAATTACTCGAGAACTTTGGAACATTACAGGACATGTTCTCTAAAATTTTCAGTCAGTTAAGCAAGTCAGAGGAGATGCAGCAGCTCCACCTTTCTTCTGTAAGACAATATTGGCATCTCAAAAGCCATGATGGCCATGGAGAACTTGCTTTTCATGGTCACTAAGTATACCTGAGCAGTGCCAGCACCATTCCTGGTGCTCTGCCAAATATAAACTATACAGACCTCTCATTAAAATGAATTCCATGTAAAGTTCACCCCAGACACTCCAGAAACCAGTGGGAGGGTTGCAAAGTCAGTCACAAGAATATAGGACTCTGCTTTCCAAAAATGCCTTCCTAGTGTAGAAATACCATGATCAAAACTGACCTGGACTCTCAACATTGTAAATCCCGCTGACAGACACCTTAGAAATGCCTCTCTGGTTTTTGCTTTCGAAAATGCTGTGCCCAAGAACAACTAAAAGCAACTCACCCTGTGGAAAGCACACTGAGGGAACCGCAGACTCCTTTTAATGTCACTGGATTTAGAAAGCAGATCTTGTAGCCACACAGTGTCCCCAACTTCCTGCTTACAAACTGCTTTAGCATTGACTCAGTAGGAATAACACCATCCACTGAATCACCCACCCATCTGCAACACCTGCTTCTTCCTTAGCTATTACGCCTTCCCTGGGATGACTCAGTTTAGCTGCTCTGAGCCCGGGAGATGGGAGAAGACCCTACCTTAAGGCACACGGGTTGGGGGGTATTCAAGGCCCCCTACTAATTACTGGCTTTCTGCAATCTGGGATGCAATAATCCCTTGTCCACTCCCTGTGACTCCACACAGTTGGGGGGTGTTTTGTAACTTGTCCAGCCCTGCCTATCTGGAACACTTTCCTGCCGAGACAGTGACTCACTTCCTCTTTAGGAAGCTCACCCAAAATCCTTTTCACTTTAGCTTATAAACTATTATTAACTCCATCTGTAAAGCAAAACTTTTACTCATCAGTAGTGCTAAATGGGAATTTTCCAGTGATACACACTTTTTTTTTGTTGGAAGATGTTGATTTGTCAGAACATAAATCTTTTTTAGAAACAAACCAGTTTGCTTAGGCTTTCATCAGAAAAAGTGTTTGCATCCAAAGAAGGAGAACAGATCAGCTTAGCCAAGACACCAGTGGTTAGGTCACTGACATAGCAAAACTGAGCTTTTTGGCTACACAGGGATCTGAACCTGGCCCCACTATCCTCCACAGTGCCATGACAGCAATCATCTCTTAGGATGGAGCAAGTTCATGGTCTCCCACTGATAATGTTTTATTAAGTGACCAGTCAGTGTTATCAGAACTTGGTCCTGATATCTTCTCCATTTCACATCAGTGCTTAATCCTTAGGTAACTGGCAGTTCAGCAAAACCACAACTATTTTTTTTAGTCTTCCTCATTTTCCTGTGAAGCTTCAAAAAATCTCAAGTTGTTCCCACTGAGGAGCAGGATGTTTTCAAAACCTTTAAGGCTGTCACAGAAGAGGAGAACTACAGAAGATTCCAGATGAGTTGTAGTCACTGTTTTTCTCAGAAGTAATCCCAGGCAGGAGGTCACTCCAGTCACCTCACAAACACAGAAGCTGTAGCAGTGTTTTTCTTAGGACTGGTAGCAAATTTCTTTGTGATGTACCTCCCTCAGGAAAGAGACCACATGAGTCAAAGTGTTTCCTCTGAAGTCCTTTATATATATAAAATTTCTGATGAGTGAGGTGATGGTTTTCTGTGGCTGATGGACACTCCAAATTTCCCAGAACATAGGCACAACTGCACATTTGGATTTTGTTCAGATAATACACTGTGCATTACCCATGTGTCTGTTTTTCCATGGGCTATAAAAGCAAGACTCAATTAGCAAGTGTGGCTTTTTTTCCCCCTCTATTTTCACCCATGGCTCAGGATACGTCTTTCAGATGCAGTTTCAGAAATAAACTTAAGATTAAAATCTGACACTTAGATATACATTCAGTAGTTTAGACTTTGAAAATGTTCCTTTTTGCAGCCAGAAGAACGCCATTATCATCTGAACTGTATCCCTATTTTGTATTCCTATAGTATTGCTCAGTAGGAATCATGGGGCTAATGGAACTATTCCCACTCATTTTGGTTTTTTGTAATCTGTTATTCATCAAGTGTTGAGCTTCTGGGCATTTTAAAAACTATATCAACTATCTTACACCTCTAGATTGCTCCCCATCTAACAGCCAAAACGTCCTGGAACTGCTGACCACCATGGTCCTGCAAAAGCAATCATGTGCTGTTCAGCACCCATTTGATCCACACAACCAATCAGGGTGGTATATCTTTCTGAAAAGCAAAGGCTTTGGTTGCTATTTAGGCTGGAACACCCTCCTGTATGAGGACACACTGTCTTTTGGTACTGTTTACTTAACTGCGAGACTCCATGGTGAGAAAGGGCTTCTTTCTGCTAAGAGAACTTCATCATTGGAGATATCTCATTTCTAAGGAAAATGCTTGTCATCTGTTTCTAGGAAAGGCATTATTTCAGGGAGGCTTAGCCTTGGCTGTGTCTGCTTTCCATGTACATGCTGTGGACCCATATTTACTGCTAGAACAAAAGGACAAGGGAGGGAAATGTCTGTGCAAAGGAAATTTTCAACCTAAGAGTGAGGAGTCTCAAAGGGTTTTGACTGCAAAGGAAAAGGAAAGAAAAAATCCAAGCCAATCTGCCTTTTCCACCCCCTCTATTTGTCAGTTGCTCCCCCTCCTTTAGACTGTCAGATTTCACTCCCATTCTACTGTATGGGCACATAAATCTTGCCAGAAATGCTTCACTCACTTAACACCTACCTGCTGGAGCTTAGATTCAGAGAGAGGGGAGAAAAAGCAACCTCAAATCCTGGCAATTCTTATAAATCACAGTGTTGCTAATCTCTTTTCAAGAGAGTCAAATGTAAAGTCATGTTCCTTCTTGTGAAAACATTACTAGCCTGTGGGTGTCAACACAGCCTTCTTTTCCAAGAAATCTGTTGCATCCCACAGCGACTCTAGAGAAATTGCACTCTGATGACAGTGAAGAGAGTCTGCTAGAAAAACAGCACACGCCAATTCCATACAACAGCAACCTCAACAAGCTCTTGTTTTTGTAAGATCAGCTCTCTCTAATTTCACAAAAAAGCAGAACTGAACTTGACCAAGATATGTTTTATGGGAGTTGTTTTTACAACCTCATCGTTGTGAGCTCTTTCCCCACCCCAAAAATCACATTTTCAGCTTCCTTATTCATTCCATGCCAAGACTCACTATCCCATTTCTTTACAGCTCCCATTTAGAATAAACAAGAACATAAACCACCTGGCTGCTACCTTTACAAATCCTTCCACACCCTGTCTTCTGACAGTGGGACTGCCTCCTCCTCTGGGAGGACCCCTTAGCACCAAATAGGTCAGCCCTTGCAGTTACCCTGTTTTGATAAAAGTCTTGTCTCCTCCTGAGGAAAAGATCATCCCCAATCCCTCAGAACCTTGTAGAAATCCATCTAAGCATGAGATCTGAGGAAATCCCAAGATGCTTCCCAGATTATTATCTGGAAGGTGTCCATAGACCACTTGCAGGGAAAGAGCCTTTCCCAGGAAGCATTTCTGCAACAAACTGAAGGAAATAAGAGATGTTTTATGAAGAAAGGACAGAATCTCAGTCAGTCAGAATGCAGTACATTACTGAAAGGCAGCACCCATTAAGTATTTTGTTCCAGTATTTAAAGGGTGGCTACAAAGAAGATGAGAACTCCATTTCTCACATGGAAAAGACAAGGAGTAATGGGTACAAGTTACTCCTGGAGACATTTTGATTACAAACAAGATAAAAATTTTTACAATGTGAGCAATCAGCCATTGGAATGATCTGCCCGGGGAAGTGGTGAATTGGACACTTTTAAGATGCAGCTGGAGAGGCTGCTGGGCTATCTTGTCTAGACTGTGCTTTTACCCAGAGAGGTTAGACCAGAGACCCTTGAGGTCCTTTCCAACCTGGTATTTTATGATTCTAATTGCATTTGAAGTCACCTGGAGTGTGGGTTCTCCCCTATGTTAGAAGTTACCAGAACAGGAAAATAATTTGAATTCATGTGCATGATGAGGAGCATCATAAAACAACCAGATATCCTCCTAGTTAATTCCTGCATTACCCAGTCTGAATCATTGGGATTTACACTTTGTGTGTGTGTGTTGGTTTTATGTATTCATTTGTTTGGGTAGAGAGAAAAGTTCATATGCCCATTTGGTGTGTTGCAGTAGTGTCTAGAGCTCAGACCACAACTTTGCCTGGGCCGTGTTCCTGTCCAAAATAATGACTCGGTGTGTGACAAGTTCATATGAAGTCATGGGGCTGTCTGAGAAGGCTCCACTGCAGACAAGACTTATCCTTTCCAGCCCTCCTGCTTCCCTCTCTGCAGTTACCCCCCTGCCAGGGTGAAGTCAAGCCCCCGCCTTTTCAGACTGCCCTGAGAAAGCACATACCAGGCTGTGTCTGTCAGCCTTGCATGCACACCTCAGGCATGAACAGGCAAAGTTTCATGCCTCACAGCCCTTGAGGGGTGCACTTGCGGGCTGATGTGCTGTCACCATGGGATACTTCGTTACGGGAGGGTTTGTTAAAAAATAAACAAACTTTGCGCTACCAAAAAGAAAAAAATATTTGTTCAAATGCGACTATTCGCATGGAACTAAGTGCCTGCTCAAGAGGAAACAAGGAGAACTGCAGCTGTTTGTGATTCCCTCTCTTCCCTCTCTCCCAGGTTGCCCAGACCCAGGAGAAATCAGCCCAAGGACTGGCTGTGCAAAGGGGCTTGGAGCAGCAACCCCACCAGGGATCCCTGCAGTCCCCACCTCACAGCGTAAATCAGCCCCACTTCCTGGTCTCACCTCACTGTGACCACCTCTATGGAGCATCTGTCCTCTGCCAAATCTCTTTCTTCCCTAATGACCTGTAAGTCTGGGAAAATCTGGCAAAACCTTCCCAAACCCACCAACAATAAGGCAGGAAAATGAACAGAAGAAAAAGTCACTGAAAACAAATGAACTAAAAGACAAAAAGAAACACACACATGTTTTAGAATTACTGTCTGAGGTATTTGGAAGAAAAAAAAAATCCTTTTTCTATGAATTGTTTCCTATTAAAAACTTGTTGCAAATTATGACCCCAATAAGAGCATTGGCACGCTGGCATCTATTTTGTTCTGGTTCATTAATCCATTCTGAGAGGTGACAGCCCATATAATGATTTCTTGGCAAGGCAAAGAGGCAGTTCTTTGGGTAAATCATAACTCCACTGGCATCACAGGGCACCACAATAATTTATACCACACAAGGGCTTATTCCACCATCTGAATTCCCTTGCCCATCACATTGCAGCTTGTATCCAGGCCAGCTTGACTTTTATGGTTAACATCCCCCTCGTTTGTTATTCACACTGTGGCAGAAACTTGAAGTCACAACCAGGATGCCGCTTGCACAGGGTTAGATGCTGTGACAACATATGCAAAACGATTCCAAAGATCTTTCACTCTTACTCTGCTGTTATCTGTCACGTTCCTACCCCAAGTCCATCCAAACAGATTTTCACCAAGTGCATAAATGGCTGAACTTTGGCCAAGAAGGCACCATGGAATTATTCACAGTGGCAGGCCAGATGAAATGTAAGCATCACCAATTCATCCAATTATTTTTCTATAGAAGCTGGGGCCAGAAGGGACTTTGTACATCATTACTCTTGATATTCCAGACATTCTTGTTTGCAGTTTGGTTCTGCAGAAAGAAATAATAGTTTGTTTCATTGACAAGAGAGGACAAGTAAAAATTAGCAGATTTTATGGGACATAAAAAAAACCCATTAGAAAATGATGTTTAGAGAGAGATGTTTTTCATTCTGCAACACAACTCTTCACCATGTTTCAAAATAAAATATTGATGAAAAGAATATGACTGTGCTTACAAAATATTATTTTTGAGTCATCTATAAGTTTAGAGAGTTTATAAGAGAATAATATAGGAATGAGATGGGTAAAAGAAGGGAAAGGTGATTGTAGTTTAAAACGCATCTTTTTTTTGGCTCTGTTCACTGAAGGAGTTAATAGTGGCTCCCTGAAAGTTGATTTTGGTAATGCTTCACTTCCATGCTTTAGCTCATTTACTGTTCCTGTAAAACCGAACTTCAGTACAAATCCAAACCATAAATATGGGCACCTCAGGACTTCTGGATTGCTTGGGATTTGAATCCAGATCTCTGTTCTGCATATGAGCTGGGACAGAAGTCTAGGTGCGAATGCCCTCAAATACTATGGCTCTACTTGTGGGTCCACAGTATCCTCAGCTGGGGCTTCTCTCCACTGGAAAGGCAATTATTAACCAGGAAGCAAGCAGAGAGAATCTCTCAAAAAATACTTACAAAATGACTGTTGAACAACTTGAGCTGGAATCTGCTTGGAAGTGACTCTATAAACAGAACTACCCATGAATCAAAAACCTCTTTAAATTTTTGTTGCAACTTGATTTAAATTTCTGGGTTATTCAAATTTATGTGAAATTGAGATAAACCTCCAAGATTCAGTCACTTTTAATAGCATGAGATACAGACTTCTCAAACCTGCTGTGAAAGCTGAAACCTGGGCCAGCTTTTCATCCACAAGCTGAACTTAACATCAGTAAAAAGACATCACACTCTTCTCTCATTTCCTATACAGTTTAAGGAAAAGAGGAAAAAAAAACCAACCAGGAATATCCAGCACAGAGAAAAAATTTATTTCTGAAAAAACACAGTCCTTTCTCATTCTGGCACTTCCATTTCAATCAGATGCTTTGTTTCATACATTTATCAGCTTGCATGCATCCTCAGATCTTCCTGGGAGATGCACAGTCTCCTTACAAGCAGGGCACACCTCAGAGGTGACCCAGAAACCTTCTCTGCAAAGCACTTGCCCGCACCCGTCAGAGGCTGAGCACAGCTGAATTGGCACCTTAACCCATACCAAGCCACCTCTGCCAACTCCAGGCAGGAATTTTCTAACTCCTTGTTCCAAAAAAAAAAAAAAAAAAAAATCTCTCCAGCCAAAATCCCCTCCTGGCCTGCAAATATGTTCAGGCATACACCTCTGTGTTGTAAATGAAATATCTGGCTTGCTGCAAAGCCGTACTGAAGGAGCCAACTGGAACCGAGCAGAGCGAGCACTGGGAGAAGGTGTTTGAGCTGTTGAATTTAGTGAATTCACGCATGCCATATCCGAAGGAGCACTGAACGTTTCCCTTTAAGAGTCATGCTGGTGGGGATGAATTTACCACCTGGTCTTTTCATACTCACTAATGGGTGTTTTGAGGAGGACTTCTTGAATTGCCTCATGTGGAAGACACTCGTCTTTCGTCCTGCTTGCAAAGGTGAGCAAAGCCCTTATGCCATCCACCGACTTCAACAGGAAGAGTTACAAGGGACTCAAGGTGCCCTGTTTGGTCCCAATAACGTGATTATTGTGCCAGACTGTATCTTTTCAAGTCCAGGCCAAAGAAAGTGGGGCCTTTCTAAACCACTAATGAACACCAGTCCAAAGGCTGCAACTTATATGTGCCTTTGGATACACAAAACATTTCTAACAGGGTTGGTATGAGCTGCTTAAAATTTAATATTATGTTTTCTCTGCTTTCTAGATTTCAGCACTTTTTAAAGGGTCACATTAGTAAGAGAGGGAAAAGGGAAAAAAAAAATGAATATTCAGTGGAAGGGAATTTGCATGTTTCTTAATGAACTAGGAGGGTGACTGATCACCATTCCATCTGGGGCAATGAAAAGACCAAAGCATGAAATCATAAACTTTCATTCAAAGAGTAAATTGGTACCGAAAACTGAGTCAGTGCCAACAGTCTGATTTCTGATCTTTGGTATACATGCATTCAGGTTTATTCCAATGTAATACATGAGGTACTATGAAGTAATAATGAAGTAATGAGGTAATACTGAAGTAATGAAGAAAACCTAAATTTTCCCAGAGAGCAGTAGTAGAGTAGCAGTCTTGAAAAGCAGTGCAAGGTTTGCAAAGCACCGTATCAAGCATCTGTTGGGCAGAATTTATATGTTACCATAATTTTTCCTCCAGATTTTACTCTCTTCAAAAGTCAACAAAGAAAAGCAGAAACAAAGGCAGGAGGATTCCTCAGGAATCACTGGTCTATTATTTTCCCAAGGGCATGACTCTCCATACCTAACAGACATCTGTCTGATCTGGTAACAAAAATCCCCAGCAATTGAGAATCTATTAAGGTTGTCGAACTTGGCACATGGTAATTCAAATTAAATTCATAAAGGTGAAGAGCAACTGTAAGGCCCCACATGTGTAGGAGGACACAATTGTGCAGCAAATTGTGGGAGGCAGCACCTGACCATGTAAAACATGAGGGTTCTTCCTCAGAAGAATCCATCCAATCTCTACAAGCTGAGTCTTGCAGGCAGATGCTCCTTCTACTGTGTCCTGAATAAGCAGTTCTTCCCCTCTCACAAGCAAGGAAAAAAGGTTTTTAAGAGGGGAGAAAAGGAAAAAAAGCATCAGCTTGGGAAAGCATAGCCACTCCCCGTACAAATGAATACCACGGACACATTTAGCAGCAGTCTGAGTTTACTTGATTTCACACTTTCCATGTGTGGATGCCCAACAGATGAATGCAACTTCTACACATCATCCACGAGCGTCTTCCACACATTACAGCACAGCAGGTCCCATCGCACTCGTGTCCACCTTCCCAGAGGCCAGTTCTTCCAGTGTTCAGTGTGTGTAGGAAGCTTGCATGGGCTTCCCCTTGCTTAGAAAGAAACTCTTCCATCCCAGGGGGTTTCTGGACCCCGCTGCTGTCCTTTGGGAGCTGTGATGTTTCCCAAGAGCTCCCAGCCTGCTGCACTTTGCCTGTGTGAGGTCTCTACATTCGGGCTTTCCCTTCATTCACCAGCAAGGGGAGCAAAGGACACTTTTCTCCTTGGAGCTCCTGGCTGCAAGATTTACAGCGTGGGATCTGTCTGAGATTTTTTCCTCATTTGGCAGGTCCAGGTCCTTTGACACCACTGTGGTGTCATATGAGTCCCCAGGGCCAAGCCTGCTGAGATACATTTCTTGATACCCTGTATGGAGAGACTTTGGTGGGGTAGCATCCTCAGGAGAAAGTTCCAGTGCTTTTCTAAATTCAAGCAACTATTGCCACATTGTGCATCAGACTGCTGGCCCAGCAGGCATTGCCCTATTGCTCTGTGAATTTTTGGACTGCAGTGTTGAGGTGCAGTGAGGGATGGCTGCTCCCTAGGAAAGGGGAGCCAGGAGCCCAGACTCATAACAAGGCATCAATGCATCAGCTCCAGGGCTTGTTGGACTCGTTGTGCAGTTCCCTGGCCAGGCAGAAAAATAACTTATTAAAAAGAAAGAAAAGTGTAGCTGTTTCCTGACCAAAGGAGCTGAGTTAACTCATGGCAGAGGCTGAAGAGAAGAAAGAAAGGGTCAGGACCATGCAGGCAGGAGTGGGAGCAGGGTAAGGCATGAGTAGAGGAGGAGGAAGAAGGGTGCAAGGTGGCGTTCTTGGAGGTGGCAAACCTTAATTCTGGTTCACCTGCTGTGGGTGAGCACACATTGATCACCTCTGCTGTGCAGCAGGAGAAACCCTGGAGAGCAGCCCTCTGGAAATGGGAGCTGCATGTCCCCCCATGGTTACCACTACTTGATAGCAGGAGATCTCTCCTCTCTGAAGCATTTTTGTGCTTACAGTCAGTTAAAAAGCAGTGCTAAGTTGTTCTTTCCCTTTTTACCTATGGATGGGAGTAAAGAGCTTTTTACCTCTGAAAGCTCTGAATCACTAGGCTTGCAATAAATATATCCACTTTAACAAAATGCAAGACATAGGAAGTGCTCACAACAGTCAAGAAGAATAGATTATCACATCAGTCTTGGCAATATTTATAGTTTTCCATGCATTTATACATTTCATGTGGTGCAGCTGATGTAAAATACAACCCAGAAAAAACAAGTTGGCCAAGCTTGGAAAAATCTCATATGCTTCAAGGTATTTGCCTAGGCTCACCAAGCTCATTTTTGGTTTTACATTAAAACTCTACAAGGACGCAGAATTAACCCCCACCAGCTATTTCAGACATGGCAATGTGGTATTTAAAAGTTTAATATTGTAATCTTAAACCTGTAACTTGGGCCAAATCACCCTAATATACTTTCCTTGGAGCAGCTTTTTATAACAATCTTTGGGAACTGTATATATGCTGTGCATGAATCTTGTCCTTAATTTTGTGTTTTCTACACAATTTTTTAAAAGCTAAAAATAAGTATTATTTTTACCTGTTTAAGCACATAAAACTCAAATATATGTTTAAAAAACTGCACCTACTTAAAAATACCCAAGCAGATACAGAACATATATAGAAATGAGACAGTGTTTTCAACTTAATATTTTTTTAAATGAAGCTGTTTTGGTATGAGAGTATTGGTGGAGGTTTGATACTCTTCCAGATATGTTTGATGCTATAGGTTTTATCCCAGAGAAGTTGTGCATGCCCTGTCCCTGGAAGTGTTCCAGGCCAGGTTGGATGGGGCTTTGAGCAACCTGGTCTAGTGGAAGGTGTCCCTGCCCATGGCAGGGGGTTGGAACTGGATGATTTTTATGGTCTCCAACCCAAACCATTCTATGATACATGACTACCAAAACATTCCTTCCAAAAGAATGAAATAAAAACTATTTTATTTTTCTCCCTAGCACAGTCTCTTTATTCTAGCTAAAGCAGATTATGATGAAGACTAAATGCTTTTGTCTGATCACTGCAGAGAAATCTGGATCTTGTCCCTGCCAGGTGAGTTTCAGGACTTGTTATGGTCCAAGCCAGGCTGATGCAGAGAGCTAAAGACCAGGTATGTTTCAGGCAGGCACTGCCACTCACCACTTTTCCAGAACAGCAGGTAAGAAACTGCAGAGTTGTGGCACATGCAGACTGCCTGGGTCCATCCCCAGATGACTTTCTTTGCAGCAAGCCTAGGAATGTCTGTCTCCTGCTCTGCCTAACCTCCTCTCCCTCCTCTTTTTCCTCCTCTCCCAAGCCCCAGAGAAGCACAATGTTTCTGTGCCAAACACGCTCCCATTGTTTCCCCCGTAGGACACTGAGTGCAGCATAATTCATTTCCCTGATTTGGTTCAGGAAGAGCACCAAGCAAGAGGCTTGAAGAGCTCCATATGTTTAGCCTGTCAGAGGAAAGATCGAATACTCTTTTATTTTAAGTACCTTATGTACTTTAATCAAGCAGAAGACAAACATGAATCAACATCTGAGGGTTAAATCCAGAAAAATTCAAATGAGAAGTAAGGCACAATGTTCTAAGATAATGATTAATTATTTTCCCAAACTACAACATGAAGAGGTGAATCCTTTATCTCAAGCCCAGGTGCCTTTCTGGAAGAGATGCTTTAGGCAAGGACAAGATGTTGAACCCAGGTAAAGGCAATAGGGTGAAATTTTCTGGAAGTCAGACCACTAGGTTACTTGGCCTTGAAGTGCAGATATCTAGTAATCACTTGATTATAAAATGTATTTAACTTGAACACAAAGGATTCAAGGCAGAAAAACATTTTAGAAGATTAAAGTCTATCTGCAGTTTATGCCGTTCAAATCTGTAAAGCCACAAGAAAAGATGATCATATTCCCTTCACCATGGAAACACAAGTACACTGAAGAAATCAAAATGTTGGTTGTTGTATGATAGAAGACAAAATGGGACACGAGGTCTGTGAAGTAAATGGTTAAAACGGAATTAAAAAAGAAAAAAAGCCACTTGTTACAGACAGAACTTCTTTAAAGGCCGAAGGACTCAGTCAGTAAGATGCATCCTGAAACTGCAATGGGAGGAAGGCAGCAAAAGACTCATTTCTTGGGAAGGACACTGTTAAAACCCAAAGACCACACTCAGAAAGCCCAACATACAACAGCAAGTTGAGGAGGAAGGTTGTAAGGTAGCATGGCAAGATAGAAGATGATGAAAAATAAAAATCAAGCTATCCTAAAAGTTGGGCCAGTAGTTATTACATGAAAAAATTCCTTCCATTTCACAAATCTGAACTGATGTTAATATCATTCACTTCTCTTGTGACAGTGGAAGGACAGCAGTGTGAAGTTGTTGCTGGCCATTTTTTAATTTAGCAATGATTTCTGTTGCTAAGACACAGATGTGATTTTTCTGATTGCCCAAACATGATTACCAGTGAGTTTCCTATTAGAAATAAATGTGAAAAGTGACTATTTCACTGTGGATACGAAAATCAATGTCACAAACATGAGGAACTAGATACGGAGTAGGACAGCTATAAATTCAGAACCTCTTGGGTATTGTTTGTTCTCTCCCTGGAGTAAATCAGGAGTAAGTTGGAGTAAGTAAGGGCTAAGGCTTCTTTCACTCTCAGCAGCTTCTGGAAGGGCTTCCCAAAGTCATGGGACGTGGCAGCCTGTCACTGAGGGATAACATGGATTAGGTAAGTACATTTAGCTTCGCCTCTCTTTCTCTTCAGAGAAAAAGCACCTTTTTTTTCCCCTCAAAGCAACCACAGCAGTTAGCCAATATTGGATACCTTGAGGGTTGTTTCTATTGGGAAAAGAAGCCACTGCTGGAGCTGGGTGCTTTGTGCAAGGCTGATTATTGAAAAAGGATGTCAGGAGCCCTATTTCCCTGAACTCAGCATGGACGGACAATAGGACGCAGTTTCTATTTCAAGACTCTTTTCAGCCAACACAATCCATAACAGAACTTCTTTTTTCCCCTGGTCTCTCTCTCTCCCCACAGCTTTATCTGAACAGCAGATGACAAGTAATTTTCTGGTGTGTCCTCATTTTCCATCTCTCTCTATTTCTTTTCCTGCAGACAGGGCATGCACACTCAGCTGGTATTAATTCAGTCCCTACATCTTTTTGTTCTCTGTGTTCCCATTCAGGCTACCATTTAGATGGGTTTCTCCCATGAGGAGCAAAGAGGCCATTAATTTGTCCACTGTTTCACTGATTCAAATTTGTCCACTGATTTTCACTGATTAATGGTCACCAGATTCAGAGCAGAGGTGTGGCTGCATATGGATCAAAGACAAGATTTGCTGAGGGCCATTCACTCGTCAAGGCAGCACCACCTCAGCTGTAGCTCCCTCAGCCTCTCCGCTTGACTTGCTGGCACGTGCAGTGACAAACCACTGAGGTCAAGTTTCTCTCCTAACACAGATCAGTTGCAAGCCAAAAGCTTCATTTGCTGAAAGCTGTGCCATACCAGCTTATGTCGACTTGAGACGCCACTGTCTAAGGCTGCAAAGTCAAAAAAGGGAAATCCTACGCCCAGATATGAAAGGGTAGCTCTCTTTCTATACCAAAAAAAAGATTAATTTATTTTGTTGTCACATTGCTTGTTCTTTTGTGGCATGGTCTGTACTTGATTTCGAGCTAAACCACGCCCTGGCTCACCGTGCTGGAATGCTGTGCACAATGGACTTGTGGGCAGTGAGTAGACCCTTGACAATTCATAAGATGATGTGAGGCACAGAACACAAGGAAGCAAATGCAAAAGCTTCAGTTCATCTGAAGCAGAAATCACTGCTTGCTTATTACTTGTTTTCCAGGGTTTTTTGCAAGTAGGTTGTTTCCTGTCAAGCTGAGCCATTTCAAAGAGCCCCGTGATAGAGGAGCATATAAAACTCAACCGTCCAAATGAAATTTTTTAAAAATCAGGTCAGATAAATCCTGTCTCTGAAGAGGGTCAAACAGTAGAAAGAAGAGAGAACAGAAAAAAAATATATGGCTGTCTTTCCTGTTCTCATTTAGCCTGAATAAGAAATTAAGGAGGGGAAGAGGGAAGGAAGAGGAAAGACAGAACTGGAACAAAACTATTTCAGGATCTTTTATGGATGACAATCTTTATTATTTACATATGAAACCAGACTGGACAAAGCACTAAAAATACACTGTATCTCATCGGGAACAATCCTATAGCAGCAGGGAAATACAGCAGTTGACATAAATGGCCTTTTTCTATCATTAGCCTCTGTGATTCCATGCCCATTTCATCCACAGCGTGTATCCTTCTTACAGGTCTCTCTGTAATAATAGTTCCAGAAATACAATCCACCCAGCCCTCATTCTCTGCACTACTGAGGAACTGGTGCTTTTTAGTGCTTGTCATATTGATATGGACATTGATGACAGATGTACCGATGCTCCTCTCTATTCCATTAGTTTTATATCATTATAATTCATGCAGGGAAAAATGTACATACAGAATGTCTCACACAGGTTTTGGGGTGATTTCTGCAGAAAGAACAGAGGATGCAGTGTGCTGCAAAAGTCCTGGAGAAAATGAGCACTGTTATCTGTCATTGATGTACACTGAAATTACTTATCAGCCATTAAACAACTGCCTTGACTTTTACACTTTCTCCCAGTTCTCCAGGTCTAGAGTTACCTGTCTTGATTATACTAAAGGTGTCTTGTCAGCCTTGCAGAAAAAGCTATTTTTACAGGGCAAATTCCCCTGACCTGATAATAACAGGGGATTTATCTTTATCAAAAATATTAGGCATATGAAGAGTTCCTGTTAACAACAGAATAAAAGTATGAGGCGTATGAGGGGTATCAGTTAACACCAGAATAGCCCTTAAAGCACTCTCTGGGAAGGTAAAAGGCCATATAGGGCACCTAATGTAGGTTTTGAACCCTACCCAGCATTCAAATACCGTATTTTGTCTTTCCCTTTTGAGGTCACCACTTAGCAGGAGACTCCAGCTTGTTTAAGTATGTGGGTACTCTGACTGAAGCCAAAGTAGTCAGGAACTTTTTTCAATCAGTGGTTTTGTTTCAAGCTTTTCCCCTTGAGCTTATCTGTAGATCACCTTTGATGTGACTTTCTGGTTTCTCTGTATTGATACAGAACTGACCTGGCATGGCATGCAGGGCTATACCAGAGAGATATTATGGAGGTTGATATTCTTCTCCAGATATTCAGCTTCTCATTGCAGGTTCGTGGCTTTGTTGTTTGGTGTGGGACAAGGGGGACCTTTGGGGTTGGCTGGCCCAGATATCTTGTAAGAGGTGCTCTTGCAGCATATTGTGAAGTCCAAAGGCCAATCCAAATCCAATTGACAGTCTTAGAAATATTTCTAATTCCAAGCTGGCATCATTTCAAAGAAGAAGAGAAGAGGAGATATATGTTCTACGCACAGATTACTCAAGAGCTTAATCAGCCCTTTCCCTCAAGTGGAAAAAGGTAACTTCTCTGTCAGAGTTAGAGTAGGCTGCCCTTAACACATTGATCACGAACTGACTTTGGTTGTTTCTGACCCAGTTGCATCATTTTAACAAGAGAATGAAGAGCACTCCTCATGAAACCACAGACTTCCCACTCAAGCTGTCTCGCCTGCAATGTTTAATATTCCCCTCGACTGACGATAATCGCAGCTCTACGTGCAAGGACGGGAGGATCAAATGCCTGACACTTCCTCCACTTGAATTTTGGATTCCGGGCACCCGTCATGCCCTGGCCCCACAGCAGGAGCAGCAGCCAAGGCAGCTTGTGCAAAAGGCCTGAAATGCCATGTTTTAGAAGCTGAAATATGAAGTGATAACTTCAGGAAGTTTGTTCATGCTTTGGATTGGTGACTGAGGGAGGAAGCAAATGCATGGTTTCAGAATGAGTGAATCATTTAAGCCAGCAGTCCAGAAATGCAAAGGAGGGATGTCAGGTCTCTGGAAGAAGCTAAACTGGACTGTATTCCCTTGTCATCAACAACAACAGCGTGGGTGTTCTGAATGCTACCAAGTCCTGGGTTTTGACATGAAATTGTGCATCACCAGAAAAAAACATCAGTTCAAATTCTCTTCACCAACACTTCTGTAATTTAGCAACTTGCCAGTTGCATAATAAAATCAAACTGGGCATGTTGCCTTATGTTTGGCTCTTTGGATTATTTACATTTTGCAAAGGTGCCCAAAGATCATCGGGCAATGACTGATGAGAAAGTCACACTATTACTGCAGGTTCTTAGATTATTAGTCATTCTTGGACAACTGAGATAATGTCACACAAAATCTGAGAGAGCCAGAGGGCTTTTTTAAACCCGCTTTTCTAAGCTAATGAGGTTTGTCTGTTTCCAGTGCACGTGTATTTTAATTACGTGCAACTGTGAGACCTGCTAATACTTTTTGAACCTGTTCACCGATTTAAAAGAAAGAAAAATCTAACAGGAAGAGGGTAAAAGTTGTCAAGGATACAAATTTCAGCCAAATTCATTGAAACAGAGAGAGAAAAAGCTAATTAAAATCTACATGGGAGAAAGGAAAGGTCGAGAAGGAGAGAAAGAATAAGAGAGACTATAAAGGGAGAGACTGTAAATGACTAGCTATAAGGGAAATCTTCAGTTACAGTTCATATCTTAGTAAAACTGAAGTTGATCAAACTCAAACAAAACCCACAGTAAACTAGACTTCCTTTATTCCAATGCTTGGGGAGATGCTTGGGGTTTTGGATTCTTTATGCAACTACATTTTCCTGCATAATATTCTTTACACATACTACTCAGCTACATATAAAGGGGTTTTAAACAAGAAGGGGAGGCTGGAATATTTAATGGATAAATTTAGAAAGGAGGGAGGCATTCCACTGTACCAATTGGACTTCACCATCTCCCATTCCTTGGCATCTAGAGAAAACTCCATTAGAAAAGCAAGAAAGCATGACAAAGTAAACCACAATTTTTTCCCTACTGAGAGCTCCAGGCATACAAATGAGTTCTTGCCAGATAGCAAGTGAGATTGTATCATTTCCAAACAACTGACTCAAAGAAAAAAAATAAAATGCAGGCACCTTGAGAATTCTCTCAGACTCAAAACTGCAGAGATAGTTTTGCAGAATTAAGCTTTGCTCTTGGATTACAAATGTTTGTGCCAAATTTCAGTTTCCGATGTTTTTGCCTGTGTGTGAGTAAGTGTGAAATTATTAATCCTTGAAAGCAGGGATTCATAATAACGGAGTTATTGACATTTTCTTGGCTCTAGCATTGCAGATGTGATGCTAAAGACAAGAAACATTCCCACTGTTTGATGAAGAGGGTACCCAGGAAACACCAGCAGTAATCATTCTCCAGAAGATGTTTTCTGTCATCTGGTTCTTGACAACTGTAAATAAAGGGTTCAATCTGATTTTTATACACTATTTCTACACTGTAAGAGACAGAATGATATATCCCACAGTTTGCAATGGAAGCCATATACACAGTGATGGGATTATAAACAAAGTATGTATGCAATACATAAAAATACAAATGTTTGTATTTTTAGCAGTGTTGTGAAGCAGAGGTTCACAACTGCACTTGTGGGCCTTGGTTAATGCAGAAACATCATTTCTGGTGCTGTAGCTGAAGTGTTTCAGAGACAAATGTTGGTACACAGGCAGAGGATGAAATCAGTACTTGCTTGCTAGCATAAAAGAACTGCTATTAAAAGCTACCAAAGCAAAATGCTACCACTATTTTCTTTTCTCAGCTATGTCAAACTAATTTATTTCAAAGCAGAAATACAGAAAATACAGCGTGGTACTCATCCCCAGGCCTGGAAGATTTCTAAATGAAGCACCAGCCGTCCCTGGGAGAGCAGGGGAGTTAAAGAACTCTAGCAAAATACAGTCCTCCTCCTTGAGCTCACAGCTGAACTCTGCTCTTCTGTTCCTCTGCAACAAGATGGGAGCCCACCAGGAAAGGCTCAGAAGAGGTAACCAGTGAAATCTTCATTGTTAGAGGAAACAAAAACCTTGGAATTTTCTTTACTTTGCAACTCAGTGTGATTCAGTGGGCCCTGAGCTCGCTGTGGTGCAAGTCAAAGAGCTTCAACAGCTTAGCCCTGCCTGGGCAAGGCACCAAACTCAAGCTATTTGATTTTCACCAGCAGGACAGCAGTGATGCAGCTGTGCTGCTTCCCATCCAGTGACAGCAGGACTGCCAGCACCTCCACAGTGAGCTCCAAGAAGTGGATGCCCTTCCCTTCCCTTCCCTTCCCGCACCTTCCCGCACTTTCCCGCACCTTCCCTTCCTTCAGGTTTGGCCATTTCATTACCACTTAAGGGGAAAATAACAAACATAAGCCACAGAAAACACAGAATTACTGGAGAAACAGGTGAAGGAGATGCCAATCCAACACTCTGCATTTGAACATTTAATTTCATTTTCTTGTGATTAAAACTCTCTTTATATTCTGTTGCCTGAATCAGCATGGGCTCCCTTGTCACCAAGCCCGAGTTCCCAGGAAAATGTGTTCCTCTTCCCTCCTTACTTCTTCCTGCAGGATTATGGCCATTCAGCCACACAGAATCCATCACCTGCCCAGTTGCAGAAAAAGAGTGAAAAATAAAAAAAAACTGAGACAGCTCTAATTGCCAATGTTCACATTATCAAATCTGTCATGAGAATAAAGTTTCACAACCATACCCCAGCAGTGGGAGATTGTGCACATCTTTGGGAAGCAGACCTCACCCTCTGCCCATTCCCGCCTGACAATCTGCACTGCAGACTGGCCACAATTTTTCCAGGAGCACAAACCTTCCCTGCCTGGCAGTGGTATCAGTTTGCAAGCAAATGACCATGCCGGGAAGTGCGAGTTCTCAGGCTATCTAATGACTGTATCAGCATGGATGTGTCATTGCTGTTCTCACAAGGCATCACGGAGCCTTGCACAGAGCCATGTGAGAGTGAGTGAGAAATCAGCTGAATCTAATCAGAAGGAATGGCATAATTAACACGAATCCTGTGAGGAGCTGTTTGTTAAGTGATATGCAGCTCTCTGTTTAGTGGCTCATTATTCAACCAAGCCCGGGTAAAGCTTCGCTGTCTCCACGGAGCACAATGTAAATAGAAAAAAACAGCTTCATTTTCCCCATCCTGTCACTGTAGACCATAATTTAAGCTGATCATAATTTTCCATTTTTCACAGAATTTTTCCGCAGTGTGCATAGGGGCATCTAAAGTGTTATTAAAACATGTTAGGGAGGCAAGCTGGCCAGGGCTGCTTGGAGAGGGCAGCCCCACTGCTTTCTGGCTTCTTCTGAGTCTGCTCAAAGTGTGAGGAAACAAGAATATAATCAGAGATTCCTGGTGACACAAACCAAGTACCGGTAAGGCAGGTTCTGCAATGCATTTCAAGCTCACATGGGGAGGTTTTCTTGGAAAGTAGCTGTCTCTTTGGGACATAACGAGATATTGTCAGGAGATATGGAATGTCACCTGCTCCACAGCACTGCATTGTATGCAAAAAGAAATTTCAGTCAGTAGAAGGCAGGGAGGAAAAAGAAGCATCAAAGTGGCTGTTGCTGCAGGAGTAGCTCCAACATGACATGACATACTGCCACTGCCACAAGCCAGCCAGCACTGCTTCTGCCCTGCCATCCACCTCAGAGCATGGTAAAAGCTCTTCCTCTCCCTACTGCCAAGGACTTGTGTGCTAATGGACTGCTGACAGATGGGTGAGAACATTTGTTTTATTTTTTTCCTTTTTCTTAATTTCTAAAAAAACCCCAGCCCCTTGGGAGAAAACAAATGCCAGCCATTCCTCTGCAGTCTGAGGAAACATGGGCACTCCCTGTTGATTTACATGACTCTAAAAAGAAGAAAAAACAATCAAAACCTTACCATGTCCTATGGCATTAGACTTTCTTCCATTTTGTGCAGGAAATGCACTCATGTACCAGTTGTTGACACATCTGAGTTGTGCTCCACAGCTGCTGCTGGCCAACAGCAAACAGGAGACCACCACTGTGGTAGGGCAAGGACACCTGAGCAGCATGCCCCAGGCTGCAGTGTAAAATCAAGGCAGGAAAGCAAGGCCAATACATGACCAAAGACATCATTTAGCTGGAGAGCAGCACAGTTAATTCTCTCCCATCTTTATTTCACCCTTTTTTAGTGCCCGCAATTGCATCAATGTCTCCTCCTAGAATTTCTACAAGTCTGCCAGAGATGTCCTGAGCAGAAATACATGTGTCCATACAGGATACTGCATGTTCACAGGCCTTTACCTATCTTCAGTGTCTTGGATTCACCGTGCTTGGGCAGAACATCTGCCTAGGATTCAGATTTACAAGCTGTGCCTTCTTTCTCTGCCCAGAAACTCTGTCCAGACAGAGTCTGAAAAATACATGTCCATTTGGCCTGCATTTCTCGATATTCAGCAGTCCAGAAGGAGTGATATTTCCAGTCAGAAAATGAGACCAGATCAACAAAACCCAGACACACAGCAGTTGTATCTCTTACAACACAGATGAACTGGATGCATCCTCCCCTGGAAAACACTTTCATCCTTATACCTCCATTTCAATAACTGCTATTACAGACTGGATCCCATGGCATCAATTTACCCTTGTTTCTGCAAATCCCAGCTCAGCCTTGCTCCTGAGCTCCTGCTAGTGAGCCTTGACGGGCAGCTAAGGAAATTAGAGTGTGTTTTTAACTGCAGGGGTTTGGAGAACCAGAAGTAACCCTAAACCCCAGACAGTCATTAGAATGTAAACGTGAGGAGGCTGGTCACACATGGAATGGGTGTCTCAGTGGAAAGAGAAATAGAGACCAACCTTAAATCCATTGCTGGTGGTGACTCAGGAATGAAGGAGCAGGAAGTGTGGATTGAGAAGCAAACCACACCACAGCTGAGAGACACAATTGCCAAATAAGCTGCAGTTTGGCCAAGCTATCCCGAGAGCAACAGGTATATTTGTGATAGAACAGATACTTCTTGGGAACATGAAGCTGTGCCTTAACTTGAGCAGAAAGGCAGCCACACCTATAAGGTAAGAAAACCCACCTCCTAAAATAATAGTTCCAAACAAAAATAGAATAGCTGAACGTAATTTCCCCCCCCCGCCCCAGTTCCTTCTTTCTTTTTCTCTCATTAGACACATTAGATCTGCTGAAGGGATTTTTTTTTTCCCATTCATGTTTCATGAATGCAAAAACATGTGCAACACGTGCAAATTAAGGATATAATTGACAGACAAATGGCAGCTGCCAAAACCATGAGGGAAAAGTTTCTAAAAGCTAATGGTTTCACAGATCCTTAGTGTTGCATTTTGGTTTTGTGCTTGTTGTTGTCTGGTATGCAGAAGATTCTGGTAAGAATCCCCCAAACCGATGGTTTTTTATGATTTGAAGCACTCTGTACATTATTTATGTCGGGATCAGTAGAACAGTTTATAGATAAAAAATGCATTGCAACAGTCAATTCAAAGAGGGCAATTTGTATGCAAGTGGAACTGATCAATTCTATAAAAATGATTGCCAAGTCTCCTGAGACTTATAGAAATACTTTCAATAAATGCATTTTTAATAAAAAAAGGAATGAAATATATCACAGCATAGGATTCAAATGGAAAGCAAACCTTTTCTGAACAACTGAAGAAAAGACTTTACACTTTAATTAAAGTCTGTTTTCATTAAATTATTGATGCAATGTGGATATTTAGTATGGAATTTGTTTTTAAATCCTGGATCGTTCACTCAGGTCCCATTTGTCCATAGTTATTTCAGGGGAAGTGCTTAACTCCAGGATAACTTCTCTTCCCAGACTTAAGAAAATAAGGTGCATCTTTAAGCTTGTAAGGTGGTATCTCCACAATAAGGTAGAGAAATATCTGGTCAGAGAAGGTGCTCAGAGTCTGACTCAGGCCACGCTCTGCCTAACTCAGCTGTGACTGTAAGAGATTTTATTTCTTATGCATCAGAAAAGTTCTGAAATATCAGTGTAAGAAGGTGACACTTTTGTTAAGAAAAAGCCAGATTTTCTGGGGTAGACATTACAGTGTGTCTGTGCTGTTAAGAGTCTCTCTGGAGAGCAAAGCACAGCTATTTGGTGTTCAGCTGAGTCAGCATTCAGAGCAGAGAAACAGCTTCCAAGGCAGGAAGGAGAGGATGATTCTTTAGATTCGGGTAATATAAGTCTTCCTTCCTTCTGACTGTGGCAGGCACAATTCTGTAACAGGACTCTGCCATCCAAGTTTCTTAAATCATGGTTGGCTTCTTTCCAGCCTCAGGGATTGGGTTATGACCTGGCTGGGTGTGTGGTGGCACAGCCAGAGCGACCTGCAGCTCTGGCCCTGCTGTGTCCGTGCCTGCAGGTGATGGAGGGCAGTGACACTGCTGCCTGCTCTGTTATCTCCCAGTGCACCAGGACCTGCTCACACATCACCATCTCTGAGTGGGTGGGGACCTCTCGCCAGAGGGCTTTTACAGCACAGGATGAAATAGTCACTTTCATGCTGTTATTTCTTTACATTGCAGATAGATTCAAGCAGGCATCTGCTGGTTTGCCAGACAGAAGGAAACCTAACTTGTTAATAAACCTACTTGCTTGTAAGTTCTACTCTCAGATTCCTCAGATACAGGCACTGGGTTTGGAAGTCTTTTCCTGGCCGTGATCTGTCTGGAGGGACTCGGTGTCTATGGGATTCCTTTTTGAAATGACAATTTCAGTGAATATGATGCCTAAAGATTTTAGCTTTTTTATACATTTTTTCATGCATGCGTAGCTTTGTAGACTGTTAATACGGGGTTATATAGCTCCTGGTATTTTTCCTACCCTTTCTCTTAGATTTTAGAATAATAAGCTAACCTTCTAACATATTCCTGAAACACTGTTTAGCCTTATTTCCAAGAAGAGAACCTCCAAAAGGACATTTTGTTTTCCAACCAGAATCTGAGAAGACACAACAAGAAATGGGGCAAAGAAAGCCCTGGGCCAACTCCAGTGGGGCAGAGCCCAGGGGAAAATTACCTAACCAACTGCTCTTCTAATTGGATAACATTTGTTAGATATGCTAATTTGTTAAACTTATAAAAAATTGTAGAAATCCAATGCCAGGAGTGCCCATTACCATGGGGGCACTCAGAAGCTTCCAATAAAGACCTACTTTTAATTTTACTATTCTAACACTGTTGCAAGAGTTTTGTTTTGTTTGGGTTTTTTTTTTAATTTTAGGTAACAAATGAACTCTCCTTTTGCTGTCTTGCCTTAAATCTATGAGGCTCAGTGTGAACCCAGATACAACATCTTCCTGTTCCTTCACCAGAAATGTGCTCACCCAAACTCTGCTGCCTGTTGGTGAGAAAGGCAGAGCAGTCGGGTTACAGAGCTGACTCTTCCAGAAGCCACTTCTCCCATCTCCTGCAATTTCCTCGGCCCCTGGGGAGCCACGACTATTAGCTGTGCAATAATTACATCAGCAGGAATAAAATCATAGAGCCAAGGCCTTGCCACCACAGTCACAAGCTCAGATGATGGGGACAAACAAGAAGTGTCACCACTAGTCACCACCGGGCAGACTGAGGCTTGCATAGTTGTGGGGTCCATGAAATGAATGACCTCTGGCGTGACGCACGTTTAGTCATTAATATGAAAAAGCCCAGTCATTCAGCCTACTGCTTCTCCTACACTACCAATGTGTTTTCCTATGCCAGAAAATAAGTATTCCTGTGAAGTCATCCAGTCATCCTCCCAGGCTGCTCTCTTTTCCTAGATTGTATTTCTTTCAACTTGGGACCAAAACCCTGGGTAGCAGCATGAAAAAAGCAACCATTAGAGACACATTTGATGAACCTCTAACACTTGGACTCAGGTACAAGAATAGTCATCTCTGACGTCAAGGTTTCCAGGGATGTATGGCAGCAAAATGCAGGTCTGTGAAACAGAAATAAATTGATGTCTGAAATGAGTAACCAAGTTCACAGTGAGAAATGGGTGAAGTAGTCTGGAGGGTGAGATCAACCAGCTCTCTCTTGACATTGCAGTATCATTTTTGTCAGCGAATTCTTTGTCATGGAGAGCCAGGACAAATTTGAATGCCTGATAGTAAGCATCACCAAAGAGGAATATGTCTTTACTGATAGTGTTTATTTTCTCCTCTGATGCTTAGTGATGTGTTCTACCAGATTCAAGTCCACCGATGGGTTGAGGAGGCTGAATCAGATGTCAGCTTCACAAAAGGAGTCTGGAGAAACACCTTCTGATTTTATCTTCTGAAAGACAGAATTTGTTATCACAGACTTACACTCATATGTGCAGCAACTCTTCCTTATTTTCTTATTTTGAACATCCTCAAATTCCCAGATTTGTCCTGATAATTAACATTAGCCACACATCTTCCCATGGAATTTGTCCATCAGAAAATTGTGCCTTTAAAAACCTCAAAACCCTATTTTGGAGCATGTTAAAACAGAGCATAAAACCCTTAAAGTTTCATTCCAACAAGGTTAATTTCTTCATTTTGACCTGCAGGTATATTGCAGATTACTATTCTCATGCTAGCAGTAAATTTAAAGATCAAAACAAAATGCTGCAACTTTATTGAAACTGATAGCTGGTATTTCTGACATAACCTGAAAAGGTATCGTGCCAATGATTTAAAATTGTAAAGTTTTACTGTGCTTTGGAACAAGAAGAATCATTGGCACAGTACCACACTGTTCCCTCAGGCAATCATGCACATTAACCACAAATGCAGATAAAAATTTCTCAAGAGCAACCTTTATATGTTTTCCTGACCACAGAACACATAGAAGTAAAATATCACACATTAGCCCTTTTAATAAACAGTCTCAAATTATGGAAAATACTGAAACAGGAATTTCAGACCCAAAATCCTCAATTTTGGGGAACTGCAGATGGAGAGCTGGGACTCAGCAGCTACTTTATGTTGCACAGACAGCGCTGACATTACGATGCAGTCATTTGATGTGACAGGGATCATATGCATTCCCAAAAGCAGCTCCTCGGGCTTACAGTCCTTGAGCAGTCATAAAAATAAGATGTCTCTTGAGACATTTCAAAGATAAGGCTGGAGAGAGAAGGGCCATGTGGTTTACAACACTCTTGGATAAATCCCATGACGCACCAAGGCCGTTTGCAAAGTATCCGGTTCTCTCCATGACAGCGGACAGAAGTGCTGTGCTGGGAGAGCAAAATAGGAAGGAAGTATTTGGAGCTTTGCCACTTTCCCAGAAAAATTATGGTTTCATGAAAATGCGCTCTCAAGAGCATCTTTGTCATAAAATTTGATTTTGGTGCTGGGTTTTATAACACACAGCCCCAACACCTCCACCCCGTTCTTCTGATCCCCAGGGGAATGTCGTCTGGGGAGGCTGCCCTGTGACATCCTCTCCTTTTCTGAAGGATCACAGACTCTTTATTGAAGATTTCCCCAGTTTTGTCAGTTTGTGCCTTTAGGGCATCTGGTGTTTAGTCACACAATCATACGAAGGAGGCCTATTAGGCTTAATTTCTGCCAAGTTTGCCTCAATTAGTAAAGATGCTCCTGGGTTTTAACATCTGTGCAAAGCATGTCCTGGTATGGTGTTCTCTTCCCTCCCTTTCCCACCTCCTCCACCTCCTCCTACTCCTCCTCCTATTCCTCCTCCTCCTCCTTGATCCACAGCAGGTGTCAGCAAGAGCTGGCAGTGCCCTGCAAGAGCCGGGTCCCTGTGGTGGCCCTGCCATCTGGGTGCCCCCGGCATCACCCTCCGTGCAGGGTGTGGCAGGCAGGGCTGGAGCTTTTGATCTGAGATCAGAGGTGGGGGAGGATGCTTCACTTCAAATCCCTTGCCAGCTGGGGTGGTTAATCTCTTCCCGTGCCCACTGCAATAAAAAACAGCATTTACATAACACCTGGGGTCACCTGGGAAGCACTCTGCTGTCAGTGAAGGATTATGTCCCAGCCTCAGATGCCCCTGTCCCTGGAAGGGGAGCTTCTGATGGACAGGCACAATGAAAAAGCCTCCTGCTCCTTTTGGGAGTGAGGTATTTGGGTTTGTACTTAGGATAGCACAGGGGTAGGGGTCAGCACCCACTTGCCTGATCCTCACCACAAGCAAAGACTCTTCTGGCCACACAGGACTACAAAAGTTGTTTAAAGTGATCCCGAAGCAAATCTTTATGCGTATAAAAGAAAAAGTTTGAAGTGTTGTTTCTTTTGCTTGGAAAAAAAAAAAATCTAAATATTAAGTCCTGGCTTTCTTATTTGTGCTGTAGGGTTCCTTGGAGGGCTGGCAAACATGGGGAACTGCAGCATCACAAGCATCAAGCAGCAATGGGAATATATTTCACGTAAAATGCTGCTTATGTTAACACGTCTTCAGCACAAATGCCTGCAAGAACACTCAGGGGACAAACTCTCTTTGTGGAAATTTCAATATTGCTGCCTCTTTCTCTGCAGGCAAGAAAGGATTCCTTTCCAAAAGAGGAAGGAAAAGTGTGTGACATTCTGGATATTTCTAAAAGAGAAAAATAAACAGATAGCATTTAAAATGGAGTATTTTAAATATTTACATTGTTTGGAATGTGGTATGTATGATAAATTAGTAAATGAATAGAGAATTATCCATCTATACAGAGAACTCTGTCTGTATGTTAAACATAGCTGTGTCCATATAGGCAGACAGAGAGATGCAGATACAGAAAGAAATGTATTCCACAAATGTTGGGGGGCAGCAGGACACATCACTGGACACTGGACTAGAAGTCACAAAACCTGGGATTAAAGCCTGGCTCTGCCACCAAGGTTTGGTGTCATCTTGAGAAAAGTATCTTCATTTCTCTACATCAGTCTTTCTCCTCTCTTTTTCTGTTTAAACTGAAAATCTGAGGACTTTCAATTAACTTGTGTTGGTACTGAGGATCTCTAGGTGCTGCTACCTCAGTGGTTCAATCCAGTTCTCTCTCTGAGGACTGTCTGTAAATTTGGGAATGCAAACCAGAGAAGTTCATCCCCTGTAGATTTAGCAGCTTCCAGATTGCAAGTCTAACAGCTTCAGTTCCCTCCAGTTTACAAAAGACTCTGCTTTGAAATGTCACATTTCAGATGCATTTAAGCAAAAAGCTTCTGCCTAGGTAAGATTTAGAAACGAGCAGCAAGTGTTTGTACCCTTATGGATCACAGTCCTCCCTTTCTGTACCCACAAACTGAGTGAGTAAAAAAATTTTTTTAGAAGATGAAAAATGAAGAGGTTCCCATGGCAAAACAGAACTGCGAATATGAGTGGGGTTTACAGCAGAGAAATTCAGAGTCCTGGTCAGCAGGCTGGTTTAATTGAGACTGGTCTAAATTGTGGAGCTTTTCATCATAATAGAAGTAATTTTTCTTGTACTTCTTGGGAAAATGATTCAGTATGATTCAACACCAACTAATAGCTAGTTAGTATATTTATTTGTATGGATGTTTCTTACAGAGAAAGGGGGTAGGAGAGTAATTGAAGCAAGCCCTTGCTAAGGGAGCAGCAGGAACCTGCCAGGATTCCCCATCTCCCTCTTGCTCTGGGCAGGCAGATCAGCTCCAGCCAAGCTTTTGGGGGAAGTGATAACCTCCACCAGCCTGGAGCGGATGTGAATGGAAACAGTGCTCTTCCAGTCCTTCCACAGCCATCCCCACAAGACTGAGCATCAGAAAAGCAGACCTCCACCAACTGGGCACACCTGGTACCTAAGCAGGAGCGTGGAAGCAGAATGGGAAGAAGAGACTGTCGTGCATATATGCAAATTTAATGCCGAGTAATGATCTGCACATCAAAAGAATTTGCAAGCATGCCTTACAGGTGGGGATATAGCAGATGGCAGGGGATTTTTTATTAATTCTTTCTGAATATAAGGAAAGCAGAGAATGGAGCATTTATGCAACTGCATGTTGCCTGGCTTTTTTTCTGTTTCTTGAAGGCTTAGATATTTGAATTCTAGTGATCTGGCTATGGATTTTTCATTGTATCTGCTTTATAAATTGCCTCAGGTATTTAAATTTTATGCTGTCAAAGACACTGCAAGTGGAGTGAAATATGTTTGTTTGTGTGGGTACATGTGTTTTTGATAGGAAAATCAAATGTTTATTATGATTCAGCCATGATGCTTGTTAGAGCACCCTGGAGTACAGAAATGGACTGTCTCCAGGATTGCAGTTCGGAACTAACAACAGACAATTCATTCTGTGTATTGATCACTCCTCTGAAAATTTTCCATGAGGAATACCTCTTCTCCACAAAACATAGGCAAAAAAACCCCAACCTAACAATACATAACTTCAAATTTCTGATATCACATCCCTGTGTGAAGAGCACAGATCAGTTTTTCCAAGATACATGCAGGGAGGGAAATCATTGTTTCTACTGGACAACTGTACTCTGTTCAAAATGTGATTTGCATTCATTTTTTGGGTTGATTGAAATGCCTTCATTTCTCCTGGAATATCTCCCAGAGGATTTTCACTCAGAGTAACTCTGATATTACCAAATGACAAAAGGAGAAAAGAAGAGAGAAGATGTCCATGTCTATACATACATAAGTTTTGAAATAGCTAAAATCAATGCCTTAATGTGAAAGGGGGGTTAGAGGTTAGGAAAATATACTTCAAAGGGAAGACTACTACTTAATTTACTAATAAAATTATATTCAGTCTCTAAGGCCATGTATGGTCCTTTCTAAAGGAAGAGAGTGTACACACTTATAACTTACCCTACCTTATGGTAGGTCCTACTATAAAGAATAAAAAACCTCACCCAGAACTCCATCCAGTTCTCAGGACAAGTCAGAATGGTCTATATACACACTTCTAAGGTTAAGTACATTTTAAACATTGAAAGTTGTTCCCTCCTGTTTGCAGAGCTCGAACTGGCTCCTCAACCTGTCAGATCCTGCCTCCAAGGGCTGAGCAGCACTTTCAGCCTGCGCTGCCCTGAGCTCATCCATCACCCTCAAGTTCTGCCCCTGAGCAGCTCCTGCACCTCTTGGCCAGGAGCAGACACAAGCCCTGGCCAGAATGAAATGGATTTAAACACCCAAGGAGGTGTTCATATTCCCATGGGAACCGAGGAGCCCTGTGGCAGGGTGTGCAGCAGCAGGGCTGAGAGATCCAAAGCACCCTGGACACCTGAGCAACTTCCCTTCCAGCTCAGGAGGGGGCCAAGCCCCAGGCCAGGGCTTCCACTTCTTTGCCAAAACCAGGGGGGGGAACTTCTCGGCAGCTGAGGAGAGAAGGCAGGAGCCAAATACCAGCATGGGAGAGAGAGCAGGCCGGTGCTTCGGGAGGTGGTGACAAGCTTTGGCGAAGAATCCAAACTTTTTGCCAGAAACAGAAACTCCCCCGTTCGCTGCAGGAGCTCCTTCCAGGCTCATTCCCTCATTGCCTGCAGGCAAACACAAACACACACACACTCATCCTCTGCCCCTGGAGCTCTCCTCAAAGGCAGCTGCGAGGGCGAGACCTCTGCTGTGACTTTGAGCACACCAGCACGTTGTGGCTGGTCCGTGGTGCACAGAAGGCTGGGCAGTAGGGGTTGGTCGCTTGGCCACTAAAGCAAGATAAGACATTTTCACTGTCATCATCCAAATCAAATACTGGGCTCTGTTTGTTCAGATGATCTCTCTGCTACTCCCTCCCTTGATTAGCCACATGGCAGAGCTTGAACTAGAAGAAAACAAGGCAGCATGAGAGAGAGAAAAAGTCCTCCTCGTGTTTTTAATTTGCCATTTCAATAACACTGGGCTTCTCCAGCAGCAGCAGCAGATGCTGATCTCCTGACCTGCTCTGAACTCCACAACTGTCTAAGCTCACTATGACCTGGGGCAGGGGGAAGCAGCTCCCACCATCCTCTGACAGGGAAGGGACTGGTCGGTGCCAGAACCAGCACATCTGGACACATGGGTGATCTGACCTTGTAAGAGTTAAGCAGCACGTGGAGAAAAGAACCTACCTCTGAAGAGTGGTGTATAAAAACTTTTAAAAATTCCTTCCAGATTATTTTTTTCCTAACCTGTGATGATGTTTGTGACAAGCACATCTCGGTGGAAAGACTCCACGAGACATGGTAAGCACATCTGTGATAAATGCTGTCCAAAGGGCAGAAGAGACCAATCTGCCATGAGAAATTTAAAAAAAAAAATGTGAGAAGTGGTGAAATACCTGAGAATATCTCAGTTTGGGGGGAAAGGGTTGAGAGAGCAAGGGTAGTTCCCAATTTTTATATTTGAATGCAGAAGTTTGCAAGCCGTTTTTGATCTCTTAGGACCTCCTCTCTAGTCAAGCTCAGCTTGTAGGAGCCGGTCAAAAATAGCTCAGGGATGTCCCAGCTGTGGTAGCTGATTCCCCAAAGCTGAATAAGAACTGGGCATGCCCTGGATAGACCTTTGTTAATGGACAGAGTATGGAAGACCTTTCAGCATCAAATCTCTAACAGTGATCTGCCCCGGGGAAGCTTCCCTTCCAATATTTCCTATGTCCACAACAAAGAAATTTTTGAAAACCCACCTTGCAACTCTTAAACTCTCTCCCATTCTTTTAGTTTGTGCAGGTGGATAGTTGGGCAAGAGACACAGGGCACACCTGCCAACAGCACTGCAAGCACAGTTAGAACACCAATTTCTCACCTTTGAAAAGCTGGTTTTGAGACAACTCTTTCAGCATTGGTGTCTTTGTACCACACAGGGAGAAAAAAATATGGACATAAAGTCCTTGCTCAGTGACAAATCTGTTACTTTTAGCATTTTCAGCTCTGTCCATGAGTTCCCACTGCAACTTTTCCACTGACCTTCTAACATTACCTCTTGGAAACCGCTTCACTTCACTCCTCTCTGCCTCCACTCCACCCTCCATGCTCTGTGTTTGGGCTGCAAGCTACACCAGCTAGCAAGATGTTGAATGTACCTGTTTAGGAGCCTTATGTTCTGGGGAGATTCTAGGGACACCACACAGGACTGGTTTGGTCGACACGGCTTCATCTAATTCCTGTTCTCAGTGAACACAGTTAGAAACACTGGTATTTTTAGGCCCGAAAAAAGGTGATTATCTACAAATCTGAGCAACTATTTTTCTGTACAAGAAGGAGGACCCAGGGAACTCCAGGTCAATCAGCCTCACCTCCATCCTTGGTAAGGCAGCTAATTCCATACACCATTTCCTGGCACAAGAAGGACAAGAAAGTCACCAGGAGTGGCTTCACCAAGGGGAAGCCATGGTTGAACTTCTGTGTAAGATTTTTTCTTTCTCCCTGCCTTCTGTGTGGTTCTGCCCACAACGGCTGGGATGGTAACAAGACAGGACGGACGGGACGAGAGATCTCTGAAGTCTGGTCTTAGAGCAGGAGTTTTATTGTAGAAGGGCAGGGGACCTGCTAGGAGCTGCCAGACGCAGCTCAAGGCAGGTCAGAAGGCAGAGAAGAAGAATACAGAATACAGAACAGAATGCAGAATAGGATACAGAATAAAAGTACAGAACAGAATAAGAACAGAAATACAATACAGAATGCCTTTTTTCCTGTTTACATCTCAATAAATCATCTTCTGTGCTGAATATTCTAACTTACATTAACCAATCTAGAACAAGCTACAAATCCTATAGCATTTACATACAGCCTATAAGAATCATTGCATTACCATATGGTGTTATATTTTAAACCCTAAAAACTGCTTTTTGGACCCTCTGCCAAGTTGGCAGGGTCTGCTCTGACCCTTGGACCTATCTGCAAGCAGAGGGTATTGTTCCATCAAAGGGGATTACCTTCAGTCGGCTATACCATTGTTTTTCAGTTGTTCAGTAACTGGGGTTTGGTATCTCAAAGCTTGTTTTCATTTCGATCTTGCCTAGAGTTTCCATACTCTCAGCATCTTTTGCTAGGCACTCATAATTATATGGTTTTCTTATTTCATTGAGCCCAACACTTCTGTGATGAAATGACTGGCCTGGTAAGTGAGGGGAGAGCAGTGGACATTGCCTAGACTCCAGTAAGGCTTTTGACACTCTCCCACGTGAGATCCTTATCGTCAAGTTGATAAAGTGTGGACTGGACGAGCAGACAGTGAGGTGCACTTAAATCTTGCTGAACAGTCTGGCCTGAAGGATGGTGATCAGTGACAGGAAGTGTAGGTGGAGCAGCTTTACAGAGAAGGCCCAGGGCTCTCAGTGAACACTGAGCTGAAGATAAGCCCTTGAGCAAAGGCAGCTAAAGGTATCCTGGGCTGCACTGGAAAAAGCACTGCCAGCAGGTGGAGGGAGCTGATCCACTCTCCTCAGCACTGGGCCTATTGGAGGGACTTCAACAAAAAGCCATGGCAAGGATGTTTAAGGAACTGGAGCATTTCTTCTGTGGGGAAAGACTGAGAGAGATGGGACTGTTCAGCCTGGAAGTAAGAAGGCTCAGAGGGGATCTCATCAATGTACATAAATACCCAAAGGGAGGGTGAAAAGAGGACAGGGCCAGGCTCTCCTCAGTGATGTCCAGTGACAGGAGCAGAGGCAGTGGGCACAATCTGAAACATGAGGTTCTGCCTCAGCACCAGGAAACACTTTTTCACTGTGGGGGTGACAGAGTACAGGTTGCCCAGGGGTGTTGTGGAGTCTCCATCCTTGGTGGTATTCAGAAGTTGCCTGGACATGGCCCTGGGCAACTGATTCTCAGTGATCCTGCTTGAGCAGAGGAGTTGGACCAGATGACATCCATGTACCCTCCAACCTCAACCATTCTGTGATTCTGTGGTTTGAGCTGCTGGCCAGGGGCTTCTCAAGAGCATTTCACAATTTCAAAGTATTTGGTGTGTTCAGATATTGCATATCTGTCCACCACTGGCTGCCAGCTGGGGGTGCTGAGGTGGCACATCATTTGCAGTAGACTGTTCATCTGATAAAAATTTGTCACGTTGTGGTTTGAGCTGCTCAGATCTCACAGTTTTGGTTTGATGTTATAGTTAAACTGATCTATGGACTGGCTGATTTGAGAGGGACAGTTCTGCCTGGGGAGGTGGAACCAGAGGGGTTATAAGACTCAGCTATATTCAGCCATAATGTCCTGTGAAAGACACAGCTCTGACCAACAGATTTGCTCTTCTTCAATGTCAAGGTGCATCTCAGGCTTCTTGAGCTCAGTCTCTTCCTGACCCTGAAAGTGGCAGAGTAAAAATCATGGCTCTTTTTAAATGCTACTGATTCATGGCACCAGAAATTATGTGCCTGGTGTTGAAATGGGGATATCTGGCATTATCCTATTCCTCTCTTGCAGGAACACCCCAATGATTTACACTGAGTTTTCAGTATCAGCCTCAGGAGCACTTCACATGTCACGGAATTGTGGTCCCAGGTTTTCTGCAGACTCATATCTGCCTTGCTTACTTTAATTTCTAGGTTTTGAGGTTTTCCTTCCCCATCACAGCACCTGCAACCCCGTCTGTTTGTCACATGAAAGTAGAGTTTCCAGAGATTAAGACAGTCCCTCAGGAGAAAGGCACAGCTACAGCAAATTGGCACATATGGGCTATTTCCAAAGTTGCTTCCAGTAATTTTGCAGCTCTTAACATGGCACCTTGGTTCAGCTCAGAACTAATGCTAGTCTTTGGGAAAAAATAACAAAAGAGGTGAGTGATTTGCCAGCTCATGCTTTCTTCATCCTAAACCACCTGTTTAAATTCATCAGCGCACCAGCAAGCAGCTTTGTGAATTCAAGCCTTTCTACTGAAGGTCAAACAAAACTGATAAAGGATTTAAAAACCTGAAATTTTAACTTTACTGTCATTATTTTGACTGCCATTTTCCATATGCCTACCCTGTTGAGGGAGGATATCTCTAAGTTTCTGCACCTTGTATAGAGAATAAGAAGTTATTTTGCTGGAAGGGGTTACAAAGGTGCATACAGGAGGAATGTGTTCTGAGCGTCTGAATATCCTCCATTTAAAGGTTCTGGTTGACCTGTCTGACTGAGACTCAAAACCTGCACTGGTGACTTCTCATTTGTGCACTCAGAGGAGGCAGAACCCAGAGGACAGCATGGCTGGTATGGCTAAGGGCAGAAAACAGGCAGGCAGGGGTTCAGCTATTTATTTTCTAGTGGTTCTTCTCTAGCTTGCATTTGAGCTAAGACTCTCACAGGAGTCTTCAGCCTGTTGCCAGTGCGGCAGATTTCCAATCCACTGTAGCTATCACGTAGGAAAACAAAAACTTTAGGTTGAAAAGAAGAATGAGAAACCAGTTCTGGGTCCTTGAGAAGCATAAATGGCAACTGATCTGAGAGGGACAGCAAGGACTCTGCACAGGCTTCTTCTACAAAGGCTCACAGATGGCCTTACCCTGAGCTGCCCCTGCAGCCGTGGACAAGCACACACCCCAGTGGGCTGTGCTGGATGAGAGGGGTTCAGTACATCAGGTCCTTGTGGTGGCCACGTTCTCTCCCCAGTGGGCTGTGCTGGATGAGAGGGGTTCAGTACATCAGGTCCTTGTGGTGGCCACGTTCTCTCCCCAGTGGGCTGTGCTGGATGAGAGAGGTTCAGTACATCAGGTCTTTGTGGTGGCCACGTTCTCTCCCCAGCAGGAAGGATCCGCTCAGTGCCGGGGCAAGCTCTGGCTGTGGAAAGATGTCCCACAGCCAGGCAGAGCGGCTGGGGAGGTGGCTGTGGTGGCAGCGGCTGCTCCTCTGCTAGTTGTCCATCTTTTTCAGGTCTCTCATCAGCAAGCCACCTTCAGTGCCTCTGGATTTGCCTATGCACTCTCCCAGACAGTGGTTACACGGAGCAGAGGTGAGCAGAGCCGTGGCAGATCCAAGGGCCAGGAGGGACAGCAGTCACAGGGTCCACCATTTGTCCCAGCTGCCTGAGGAGCATGTCATAGCACCCAAAACCACCCAGGGGAGGTGTTTTGCCCAGCACTGTTACCCATCAGCACAGGCATTCCTTCAGAGAACATCTCTGCCTGATGCCTTTTTTTCCCCCAAAGATCCCAATCCCAACCCGTGCCCTGCCTGCGCCCAACTGCTCACCTTGAGTCAAACCAGGGAGTGATTTAGTGATCCTGGGTGCAGGCTGGGGCAGATCCTCCCGTCCTTATTCACTGTGAGTTGTGCTGTAGGCAGTTACAGTCCCATGGAAATCAATGGGATAATGAATACTAATTAGTGGCAAGCCACAGTGGGAGAATCTGGCAAAACATCTGTCCTTGCCCCAGGAGTGGGAGTTCCTCAGGTCCCTGCCATTGTCACGCAGTTCAGGGGGGCCCTCACAAGCCTGTGGAAAGCCAGATTTTGAATATTTACAAGCAGCATAAAAATTGGCCCCAAAAATCACTTTCTCATCAGTTTCACTAAGCCCTAATTATAATGTAAATTGCAAAATTGGAAGGAATTCAGAGACGAGCAACAAATACGACCAAGGGGATTGGAGGATTGATTTATGAGAAAAGATTAAAAGGCCTAAGAATTATGCAGTTTGACTAAATGATGACCGTGGGCCTGATCTTGCAAACTTTTCCCAGAGATGGCTCTCCACATTAAAGAGCAAGCACGACTTAAAAATATCTGCCATCTCCTCCAGTGAGAAGTTCTGCAAATCAGTATTCCAACCTAAGACAGAGGGGAACAGTAGTTTTCATCTTGCAGCTAGTGAAAGTAAAAAATTCCAGTAAAAAGCTCAAAGACTGTTTTCATTTTTAGGGGGTGTTACATATGAAAAAAAAAACCAACAGAATTTATTCACATCAGAAAGAAATGGGAGGTATGTAAATACTTGAGGTCTAAAAATGACCAGTGTAACAGGAGTGATAGAAAAATTATGCTTTTCATGTGGCAGGCTGTTAAATGTCTTTATTTGTACCTTTCTGAACTGATGAATTGTACGTTTGCATGAGTTCTACACAGCTTTTGGTGCTTTTGAGGATCTACTGAAGCTGTAGAAAACATTATAGAGATGTCACAGGATCAAGCATACAAAGCAATTCAAATGACAGAAGAAAACAATAGGAAAGTGAGAGATGCAGCACCTCAAAAGGAGAGATGCAACATCAAGTCCTAAGCTGTCTTCTTGCCCCCTTCATGGCATGGCTGTGTTTGAAAAACCAAGGTGCAGTAGTACATCACTTACCAAAGCATGGTTTCAATACTGTTTTAATAATCATCACAAAATGAAATAAATAAGATTTATCATGATTGGTGAGTAGGTTTCCCTAAAGAAAAAAATTAGGTAGTATTTTCCTTAAAGTCGCACTGAAGTACTTTACTTATGAAAACGCAATTTTCTCTTTGTTAAATTTGGGAAACACCAGAACCTTCAACTTACACAGTTTTTTTCTCAATTAAAAATGAACCTACTATTTTATAAAGAAAAAAAAAATTAAAGTGTCAGGTGAATCAGAATTAAAACCAACTTTGAATCAAAACTTAATGAAATCAGAAGCAACCCCAAAACTCATATTGATCAAAATGTAGTAAAAAGGAAAAAAAACCCCACACTTCTGTTGTTTGGCTCAACCTGAAAAAAATTCCACTCATTTTTCTAACCTGTCTGGCCATCTCTCAAATCCATCACTCATCAGGCTCTTGCTTTGGGTAGCTAATCTCCCTGTTGTGCCAGAGCTTGGCTTGGACATGGATTCAATGCATGACACTGGCTCTGCAAAATAGAGGGCACAGCAACTGAAAATCCTCACAGTGCTGGTCCCTAAACCAAACCCGGCCTGGAGACATCTGTCCGAGTCCACATGCAACAGAGAAGGCAAGTTCCCAGCATCTCCAGAACAGCCTCAGTGATTCAACAGATTCATATTTATATCAGCAAGCAGAGAAGAAGTAATGCCTATTTCAGAGACCCTGGAGCAAAGAAAAAAAAACGCATTATCTTTCCCGAAAACCTCACAGCTGCTTATCTGAAGCAGTTCATGACAGTGAAAGAAGTGGATAAATGTGTCATGTAATGCTGCAATGAGGTTTTTAAAGGCAGGCATGATTTCACTTAGGCAAGCAAGGGAAGGGTGAGTCAGCAGATGATTTTGTAAGAGCGATCCGCAGCTGGCTCCAGCGTGGTGGCTCCAATGTGGCCAGCAAGGCAGGCTGGCTGGTGGGCTGGGAGGGTGCCAGCTGTGACCCTGACCTGCCAGGACACAGCCACCAAAGCCAACACGGAGACAAGCAACACCTGAGGATAACTGCTGAGGCAGGAAAGGCAAATGCCATGACAGAAAAACACCAAAAAGTCTTTGTAAGACAGGGTAGGTCCCCCACGGTCTTCATCCTCCTTCCATGGCTGCTTCCTATTTCATCTCTCTGAATCCCACAAAATTTCCTCTTATGGAGGAAGAGGAAGATGAAGAGGGAGAGAAAAGCTCTAGGAGGCCTGGGAGATGATGTCCCCCTTCCCAGCTCCTCTCTCACACAAGTCTGGGTCCCCCTTACCCCATGGGACAGGGCTGATGACCTGCTGGTGCCAGCATTTCCCCACCCACCACAGTGCCTGGTTGGAGCCAGCTGCTCCAGAAGTGCCTGGGAGCCACGGCACAACAGCCCTGTCCAACCCCCAGGCAATGCTGACACAGTCCCATGTGGGATTCCCACCCAGGAGCCCAGTGGAGTTGCAGGGAATGATGCTACGATGTCTGAAGAGCAGGTGAGAGATGCAGCACCCAAATGAAGCGCAGGAAGGTGTCCTTCCTCCCTCTCCGAGCTCAGGGACATCAGGGCCTCCTCCCTCTGTCCCTGTGCCGCAGGAGAAAGCAGGAACAGCCAGGGAGGAGCCATCAGGGTCTCTTGTCATAGATACAGCACAGCCTCTGTTCCATGGAGGGAGGCGATGGAAGGAGGAACTGAGAGGCACAGCCTCTACAGGCAACAGAATTCTACCTGTGGTCTGTAGAGTGAAGCTTCATCCAGGTTTTTTTCCTGCTCAGCATCCTTTATTCACATCCCACTGGCATAAATATCCTACATAAGTGTGTTGTGCCTCACATCTGTACCAAGCATGAGCAACACCTCAGCCACCCCAGGACACTCATGAGGTAACACTGAAACACCTTCAGTGAGAGAAAAGGAAGTAGTGAATAGGGGATGGTGAGCAAGAAAAAAAACTGGATGAAGCTTCAAAAAAAATGTGGATTTGTTCACAAAATTTGGGGGGTTTATCAACCCTAATTTTTTTAATAACCCGTGCTTTCAAGTACATTTTGCCATGTGAACTCTGATAGGTTTTCACACCTTAGTCTGATATTACTGTTCTACTCCGTATTTCCTCTGGTTATTCCTGCACAGGTTCACACTCACCATTGCATTTCCTTCTTTCTTTTTTATTTTTCCCCCTTGCAAGAAACTCATAATCAGCCTCCCTGAAAAACTCTGCAGTTCAAGAGTGCCATCTTGAGGCGTCCTACGTATAAGGACTATGTGCTGATTGAACCTCGAGTATTCAGGGAGTTATTTACATTTAAAATACCATTTTAAAAAGGCATGAGCATGTGTACAGAGGGGCAGCTCATTTCTGCTGTGTATTACCTGGAGTTAAGGGATCTAGCCTACAGAAATGTCACCCACAGTCAAGATTTTCAAAAGCAAACAACACTAGTGACTGCTCTGCTTTGGGATATAGTATTTGAGATGCCTCAGGAGATATCTGGTGTTCAGACTGTGCTCAGTTCCAGCCATCTGAAAAATCAATGAACTTGAAAAGTATTTTAAGCCAGGTACTGAAAATGAATAATTATTATTTTAGGTTTTTTTTTTTCTATAAGATGCATGTTTGTGTATTTAATTTAAGTTAAAGGCAATGTCAGAGGCAAAATGAGACTTTGGCTTTCAAAACTATTTTAAGTCTGCATGGGGAGAATATTGCTTTAGATATTCCCATGCTTTAAAATAAAGGAGAAACCTTCATGCTTTAGAGTATAAGCTTGGGGATTATTATGAAATCTTTCTGCTTCTGTAGCACAGTCCAGACACCAGTAATTTATCCCTGCAGGAGAGCAAATGGGTAGATTGTTATAACAAATCATGCATAGGTGGAGAATTTACCATTGAAAGTGGGATGTTGCTTTTCATTCTTCCTGCTGTAGCTGCCAGGTGGCTTTGGGCTTGGGAAAAGGATGTGTGCAATGTTTGCAATGAAGTGCCCTAAGGATGAGGCACCACAGGAAACCAGAGACCCTCAAAAATAAGCCTTGTTAGCACCACAAATAACCCCATGTTTCCTCGTGATATTTTTCATTTGGAAGCTGAGCGGAAACGTAAACCTTTCTGAAGTGATTGCCCATGATGTACACCGCCCAGTTATCAGCACTGTCAAAGCTGCACAAGTATGTTTCTTTTGGTATTTTTACAAGAATTTTAGATTGCAATAGATGGGAAGTCCTAAAACTGTGCATTTGACTGAAGTCCAGACGAAAAGCAATCTACCTCCAGCTACGTAAGAGTCAATCTAGAGGAAGAAGTCCTGCTTGTTTTCCAGCAGCAGCAGCCTGCAGCAGAAGGTAATTTTATCCTCAGCGTTTAGTACAGCTACGACACATCTCACAAAAGAAATCCAGTATCGGCTCTGATCATCCTTAAACTATCAGGATCTGAGTCATATCCCGGTCTGGAAGGAGCAGTGGGTAAGAAACTAATTTCCCTTTCACAGCAAAGAAAACCATGAATTTAAGTTTTTTTTTTCCTCGCTCGGAAGCACAAAATACCTTGCCAATAATCGGTGAAGTTGTGTCAGATCTTCTGAACAGGGTGGGAGCACCTTGGGACAGCCCAGGGACTGTGCTTCCCACACAGATCTCCCTGTGCTGCCGGTCAGGGCAGCGCCGGGATGACTTGGGCTGAAAGAGAGGATTTTTTAAAAGTCCAACAGAGCCTAAATAGGACAGCCACAGTCGAGGGGTTAGAGCAAATGAGGTCTATCTCCACAAAGAAAGGCCATTTTGGAGATCTAGATTGTCTTAAAACTATTCACGGAGAATAAATGCCTGATTCTGGGTGTCGCCTGTGTTATTAATTGAGGACTAACACGCTGCTGAACATGAATGGCGCAGCAGAGCCTGTCTCTGTGTGAGCGAGAGATCGCTGAGACTGAGCTGGGAGCTGGTTCACTTGGAAACTATGGCTTGGGAATGAGCCAGGTGTCTATTTTGGGTCTCTTCACAGGCTGGAATTGCCTGCAGTCAAGCTGGACTCCTTTCTAGGACAAGCCAAAATGCTGCTCTGTCTTCTGGAGGAGCAAAGAGTAGGAACAGTGCAATAACTAAAAAGATTTCGATTTAGTTGTCTCTCAGCTCTAGGGATGTTCAAATAATTTTAAGCTTGCTACTGTAATTTTTATGATAAATTCCCAGTGACAATTGGGAAGCTAATCAAAAGGTTCAAGAAGATTTACACAAAAGTTAATTCCGCAGCCTAATCAACTACTGAAAGGTTTTGAATGTGGAAGTTTTGACAATTATTTAGACAAATGTTACATTTACATTTGCCAACGAGGTATGAAATTTGAGTACATGTTAATATCCTTTTGAATGTTTCATAAAATTTGCATTAATCAAGGTATTACTAAGTTGTCTTCAAAGTTTTTTGTTTTGCAGTGACTGCAGTGCATCATAACATCTCTTACGTGGGCTGTAAAAGGATGACATTGTGTCCTGTCACATCTTCAAGTTGTATTCTAAGCAAGTATTTTCGCCTGTGTTAGTATGAAATCTAAATGTTCTGGAAAATTGTAATTTAGGAGCCTTTTTCGTTTGTCTTATTCTGTACTTTCTTAAGATATTTTAGGTATTTGACATTCATATGTATGCCTTTCTAGAAACTTCATTTATAATTATAAATCAAAAATAATTATTGCTGCCTTCTAAAAGGATTCACACAATTAAAATTTAAAAGTTTTTCTGTGAAAGATAACAAACTTTATTCTCTGAAGAGATAAATGGATAAAAGAAAAAGAAGAATTGCTTCACAACCACTGGCCAAAGACTAACTACTGACAGTGATTGGGGTGATTTTCCCAGATTATGTTCAAAAATGGGACTGAAGGACGCACATCAGGAGAAAACCAATTCATTGGAAGGAGGACAGCAGCTTGTCTGTCTTGAGTTAAGCCATCAGTGCAGTGATTTGGAATGGTAACTGCAGGAACATTCCGTGGATATAGTTGTGAGGTAAGAAAACCATTAGCAGTTTCAGAAGATATTTCTGCCAGGGACATGCAGATCATTTTTTTTTATTCCTGCATGTGTAAGAAGTATATCCAGGAGAATTTAAATAGCATCACTTGCTTGAGAGCAAACTGTTGGAGCTCCTGCAATGAGAACAGAATATGGAAATTAACAAGTAATAGAAAAGAAAACTGTTGTTTCAAACACTCTCCCCATGCATTGGGAAACACAGAGCGCTCCACCAGTGCTGCCATCAGCAAATGCCAGCTGCACATTGTGAAATGCTGGGTATAGCTCTGTGATAAGCTCATGTACATATTTCTCTGCTTTAGGCAAAGAAACTTTAGGAATGGGACCTAAAAGAAGGATTGTCCTAGAATGAACTCTGAAAAAATAAAGCCATATAGAATCTGTATGTAATCTTCTTACCTTTATGCATTTTTTTTGATCCAGTTGTAAAGTGAGATGCCAAGTTCACCTGCCTGAAGGTCTAGAGCTAGAGAAAGCTGAAGAGGAATGTAAGCAAAGAGACCTAACCAACCTCATGAGCGAATAAGTGAGAAAATCATTACAAAGAGAGCGTGTGAGCGTGTGTGCACATGCAGAATTTTGCCATGTGAATGATGGTATATATAAATACGCACATGCTACATTGCAGCTGAAGGCACGATTGTTCTACAGTCAACCCCAAAATTGCACAAATGGGAACTTGCAAGTGTGTGCAGGCTGTGAATTCCTTGTGGTGTGAGGAGGAACCGTGAGTGTTATGTTCACCTAGACCAGTCATCAGCCAAGCCACCCATGGTACAAAGACAAAAATATCAGTTCAACCCAGATTGAAATAAAAAACCTAATTGTAAACCTGTCCATATTAAAAAAATAGAAAATAAAAAATAAGTATGTGTCTCTGTGTGCAACATCAGCTGTCTTGAGGGGATCCAGTGTTTCTGAGTAAAAACTCCAGTGCTAGAGCTCTCCAACCTCACCCCTTGTAGCAGGGCTGGTGCCTTCACCAGCTGGGCACTTTGCACCAAATCCACAACTGTGGACATGGTGATGGGGACAACAGCCACAGACTAGGGGACAGAAGGGAAAAAAACTGCACAGAAAGCTCTGCATGCCTTCTTCCTTTGCTAATTTTCAATCTTACCCCGGGGGAAGATGTTCAGTTTGCCTGTTAAAAAGCTGAAGATCCAGATGGGAGCAAGGCTGTAAGCAAGACGGCTGTGGCTGCTGGCATTCCTAAAGCAGATCCACTTATTCTTGTTCAGAAACAGTTTCAACAGTGTTAAAACGAAGGGAGGCAGAGGAAGTTTGCTGAACACTTCTTCCATCACTGTGGCCATCAGTGGGGCTGATAGTAATTGTAGGAAATTAGTGCAGAAAAAAGCAGCTGCAAACACAAGCACAGCCTCAAGCTGTCGAAGTGACTCCTGAGTATTATTTTTTCTCGCTGGAGAGGACTGCCCAGTCTCCCAGGAGACCAAGTTTGTCTACATCCTCCTCTTGCCTTTCATGTAATGTGTCAATAACTGTTCATAATTGTTTTTTCTTCACATACAGTCAGAATACACATTAACTCCAGGCAGCAGTTTTTTTTCTTTTTAAAGTCGGTGGAAACACAGGTTTCCATTTCCTCCCCGTTTCTGCTTTATGATTAATACACATCTCCTTTGCAATGGCTCATATGCTGTTACTTTTGAACAGAAGAGCACTAGGGAACTTCCAACTTGGAAATTAATTACAGGAATAAAGCCTTCTCTGCCTATTTTCTAATTATCCCTTTCTTTGTTAATGCCAAATAATGCCTTTAGCAGCTTCCTGGAAAAAGTCTCATTGATCCCACTCTGTGATTATGGTGCTTTTATCTCCCATCTGTGCTGTGAAAGCTACAGGCCTTCCATTTCCAAAGCAAAACCCTCCATGATTAAAATCATTAGTACAAACAATAAAATAAGATAAAGAAAGCTGTACAGGTACACGATGCAAGCCATACACAAGGCAGCCTTATCTAGTCATGGATGAAGGAGGGGAAAAAAAATGACATGACTCTGTGATTGAAGGAAAAATTAGACTTTAAACTAACCCAAGAAATTTTGCAGACACTGAGAAAACTCCCAAGCATTAAGAGTCCACTGGTGAGATGGCTGGACAAAGGTCATGTCCCAGCCAAGGCTGAGCTCTGGAGCAAGGCAGCTGTGCTGCTTCACTGCTCACATTTGCTCTTTGCTAACCCCATGTCTCAGTTGCAGAAGGGGCTCTCACAGGTCAAGGTGTCATGCATGTCCGCTCTGGCTTGCCCCAGAAAGTTGGGAGAGCAAGCAGGATCCCAGGGATGGAGCTGGAATTGAGATGGATGATAACCTGAGACCAGAGCCAAGAAGCCTTGCCAAGCTCAGGGATCAGGACAGGAGCACCCTGAGGTGTCAGCCACAGGAAGTAGCAGCAGCCCCACATTCTGTCTGTCCACCTCCCCCTGCCCAGCACAGGGAACCAGCAGGGATGGAGTGATTGTGTTTTTACAAATTATTCAATCACCATCCAGCTTTCCCAGGTGCCTCTGGGAGGAGGTTTTCATGTACAGTGGCTTTTGACCAGAGCCCAGAGGAGGGAGTTTCCCAGTGTGGCACCTCCCTGCACCCATGGCAAGCACCCGGTGGCTGCTGCTGCTGCACTTCCCCAGTGAGACATTCCCTCCTGATGGGAGCAGCCTGTGCTCTGGGAGCAGTCACTGTGCAGGGAGAGCAGAGGACATCCTGTGCTTGCTTGGAACGCCTCCACCCCTCCTGCCACACCTTGTTCTGTGCCCACCTGCCAGAGCCTCCTGGGGACACCAGGGCAGGGCCAGGTGGGCTGGAAGAGCTGGATTCCCAGGACAGAGCTGTCAGCACGCTCCAGGGATCTGCCAAAGTTATGAAACTCACAGAAAAGCACACGTGTGTCATTTTTTCACCGACGTGCACCTCATGTCAGACCTTGTTCTCTTTTTTTTTTTTTATTTTTTTTTGCTTTCTCTCGGTTTTGGCTCCACAACTTGCTGTTCTCTAGTTTGTTCTCTAGTTTGTGCCATGGTGCTTTGAGCTGCTTGCAGAAGAGTTGGCAAACAGCTCCCGTTTTTCCTCCCAGTGTGATTTAACCACGGAGAGCCGGAGGGGATGACGTTTGTGCAGGTTAGTGACCTGGAGGCCTGGAAGCACTGCTGCAAGCCTGGAGGATGGATGTGTAATGGAGAGTCCAAAGAGTACACTGAAAGCTGAATTACAAACACCTGGGGAGCAGTGGTGCTCTCAGCTCCACCTCCCTCGTCCCCCCTTGAAATGTGTGAGTTGGCTTTCCACTGCTTCCCTGATATTTTTTTGCCATTACAGAAGAGGTTAAAGCTTTTCCAGGGGAAATACTAGTGAAATGTCACAGAGGATCATAAGTAACACAGCACTGGGTTCCCCCCTCAAACAGGACCCCAACAGCTCAAAAACAGCTTCAAAGAAATCACATCATGGCAGCAACAGCAGCAATAAATGTCTGATAGAGCAACTGGAGAAAGTTCCATGAATTTTAAGACAATGTGTGCTGTCAAAAAAGAAAAGGAAAAAGCCTCCCATGTGTTTAAGTGTTCGTTATACAAAAAATTCTATCTTTTTTGGCAATTTCTTGAAGGGCTCGATGTTTCTTGGGTTTTCTTCAAAGAAGATCCACAGAAACCAGTGAGAAAATGAGCACATTCCTTGTAATACCTAAAATTAACAACTGTGAGGCCCCAGTCTAGACCTGATGCACTTCTTCAAAATTAGGTTGGCCTGCACTTTTCATTTATTTACTCACCCAGCAGCCCAAGGGAATATTCTTCGTGTGTGAAGCAAAGCACGTGCCCTTGCAAGAGCAGATTTTATGTCCCTAAAAGCAAAAATGTAATGCTGCAAATGAAGGAATGCCTCATTAGAATTGCATTTACTTCGCCACAAATGCCAGCCAAGAACTCTTTTTTTTTTGAAACATATACCCACACTTACGGCTTCCAGATACATTCTGCTACCAAAAAAGGGGCCACAAGTGGCCTGTGACACGATCCCTTGTCTAAGGGTGTCTTTGCAGCTTATTAAAGAGATGTCTAAGGAACATGTAAGCAAGGGGGTTGTGGGGAAAGAGAGAGGTTGAGGATAGCTGGCAACGATCCCAATTTAAGAGCAATTCAAAGAACAGTGGGGCCCAGGATGGGATTCTTGTCTCTGTCTTCACACAACTTCCCACCAAGAAATACTCTTCCCTACAGACAGTTCCGTCACAGCAACAGCTAAGGATCAAAAGCCAACCTTGAAATAACTTTCTATTAAACTTTGTTTCAATAAAATGAGTTTTGGATGAAATTTCAGTTCTTGAAATTACAGCAGATCTTTTTTTTTTTTTTTTTTTTTCTGGTTGGATTCAGTTCTGCTTTTCCATCTACATTTTGCTATAAGCAAGGTTATGGCCAACTTCTTTTATCTCAGTGAAATTTTGCCTTCATGGATTAGGAAAAAAAGAAAGTGGGGTGTTTGTTGTAAAACAATGTCAGGAATTCCCCCAGCTAACGCTCCTTTGCTTCTCTCTCCATAGGCTGAGACACAAAGTTTTGCTTTTGGAATGGGAGTAGTTTGCATATTGCAGCTGGGAAAAGCACATCTCTCTCTGAACTCAGGGAGGCAAAGGCAGCCTAAGGAGGCACTTGCATGGTTGCAATGCAAAGAGGTGTTAGCTTGGGCTCCCACAGACTGCTGTGACTCTCCGTGCCAAGTGGAAAATGTACTTTATTTACAACGTGCAGGAAAGTTGCAGAATGTTTCTGAAGATTGGTGGCTGCCCTGTGAATTCACTGTCTCCAGAGTTCAACGAGCAGTCAGCTGCTGAAAGAGCCTCCGAAAGTTTTCATAGAGTTGCTGGCTGCCTCCCCTCACCAGCTATCTTCCTGATCGAGGTTAAATAAGGACAAGCCCTTAAAACTCTACTATCTTAAAACAAGTTACCTTATTTTTTGCTGATTTGGCATCTATTTCCATGGAAACAGGAGCAAGAACTAGAAGCCAGCAGCTGAAGTTGGCTACACTACTGCTCTTGGCTTGTTCTACTTCCATTTCCATGGAAACTGATGCAAAATCAGTGCAAACAAGGCAAAGTTTGGGTTTTTTTTAATTAACCCTTTCTTGATTTTCCACTTCCAGATTAATTTGTTGCCAGAAACGCAGACACAAAGTCACTGGAAATGCAAGAAAGAGCAGCACAGACGCCTTCATGAGCCTGTGCAGGTGTTTGCATGTGAGTAGGTGTGCGCACTTCATTTCCTAACATGAATCTTCAAAGTAATCTCCAATTTACTTTGAGAGTGCTAAAGAAAAAGAAGTGTGTGATGTAAGGGAAGGTGATATGCACAATTGTCCCCTGTTAAAGGCAGGGGTTAAAGGCAGAAGTAATAAAGTGGCAGTGGAGGGAAGCATTTTGATGAAAAGAAATGGCACTTCTTGCCTATGGCTTTCTAGGAGTTTTCTAGAGTATTTCTCCTCTGAAGATATGTATGGTCTCCTTTTTTGGCTAAAAACCCATTGGAACTCAGATTTTGGCATACCTTTTTTCTTTTTTTCTTTCTTTTTTTCCCCCTCCTAATTTGGCAGTGTGCTAGAGCACACAGAGCACATGCCACAAGCTTTCAAAGGTTCTGGGTAACACACGAAATTTAAAGTGGAGCCAAGGCATTGCAGGCTCTGTTACAGAGTTTAGGCAGGCTGGGACTGACCATGGAGCATGAGATATGCAGGTTTTCTTTGAGTTCATGGCTGAACCTCTTATCTGAGATCAAGTCATGTTTAAGGAATTGATTCACTTGCCTTGCTTCGTTAACAGAGATTTTGGTGCCTATCCTAAAAAATCTGGATCCAGACATGCAAACCCCAATGTAATAAAGCATTGAATCATCTACCTGAGCTCTCCAAAAGCCAAAACAAATACAATTGATGTCTATGCTCTGCTGTTTCACACTGCAGGACCAATGCTTACATGTAGAAAAGGTTTTTCAGATAGTAAATCTGCTTAGACCTGGGGGGCTTTTGAGGACTCTCCTTCAATTGATTGTTATTTCTTCTAAAATGCAAGAAGGCTGGTGGGAGAAAATGGCTAAAGAGAATGGAGGTGGCCTAGGTTACATATCTATTTACCAAAACATTAAAACCCCAAATTTATAGCCAGAAGAGAACAGAAGCCAAGGTTTTAAGAGAGATGAAAAAAAAAAATACAAAAAAAATCAATACTTTTCACGTCTTGATTCGTTTTTCCTTCCAATTAATACACTTGCCCGTTTTTAAGAACCTCTTCATACTTGCACTGGACAGAGCAGAACCTGGCCTGTACCAGCTCTGAACCCACCTGAAAGCGACCGATGCCTGAATATCAAAAATGGTTTATGAATATGGAAAACTGTCACCTGCAAATGTCAGTTGCATTCTTACAGAAACATTCAAGACTGCAGGGCACACATTCCCTTTGGTATGTGGGAAAAACAAAGGTCACTGCCTAAAGTGCACTTGTACTGTTAAAATTCATACTGAAATTCCCCAGTCCTAGCACTGGGTACCGGTCGAAACCACTCCCAAGGTTACTCAAAGCACTCTCCACATCTTTCTCCCAAACTGTTTTTCCTTCCATCCAGACAGTGGCAGGATACAGCTGATTAAAATTATCAACCAGAGATTCTAGTCTGATGGACAGAAAACAAATGGAGCCAAAAAATGGGTACCAAGAATAAAGGTGCGGTTTGATTGATAAATTTATGGCCTAGCAGTCTGCCACTGGATCAAATACCTGTTGTGTTTTATTCTTTCAGGGCATTTTTTTAAAGACTTTTCCTTTACCAGGAAACAAGTTCAGAAAGAATATTTTCATACCAATATTTTAAATGTGTTTCACTTTGGTCTTGGAAATCAGGCTGTTTTTTTAACACCTCTTGTTCATCGGCCAACCCATTCCAAAAAGGTCTCTCTGCCATGCCATTTTTATTTTAGAAGACCATGTTTCATCCCGCTGCTGCCTCGCAGAGGAAGGTGACCAAAAATCTGAACACCACCAAAAAATCTGCGTTACTTTTAATCCTTTCAACTGCTGGGACACTGAACCAACAGCACATATCCAAGAGAAATATTGTGGGTAGGTCTTTCCCCTCTGAAAAATTGTATGACATGAATATATTTCTGGCTTTCTATAGGAAGATTTTATCTGTTTGTTTGTTTTTTCCCAGGAAGGGATACTTCATTTCTTTGTTGTAGAATCACAAAAAGAAAACATCACGACACAGGCGTTGGTGCTTCAGTTGCAGTCTCATGGACTTGGACTCGACCTAAGGAGCTGCTTGGTTGTACCAGTGGTCAAGAAGCCCATGCAAAGTCACCACCAAGGACAACTGCTCCTTGAGGAGGAGCTTTGTTCCCTTCCCAAGCCTCTTTCCCTCATGCTTTGTGCAGGGAGTGACCAGCACACCCCTTCTGGTGTGCAGCCTATTTTCTCTTGTTACCATTTTCCCTTAGGCTCGAGATTCCTGCATCTCATTTTCTGTCTGTGGATACTGATGCACCAAAATCCAGGATCCTCTTCCACACTTTTTGCTGCTTGGCATGGACTCCCATAAATGCTGCAAACACCACAGCAGCTGATAGCATTCAGTGGCCTTTTGTACTGACATTTCAGCCTCTCACAAACTAGAACTGGCCTTATCTGTTGGCTGCAGTGCCTGAGGCTTTTCTTCTCACTGGCTTTTTCTTCCAGCTGCCTACCAGTATGTAAAGATTTCCCAAAGAACAACAGGTTTCCTCTTCTGCAGCAGAAGAATGGAGTCAGGGAGAATCCAAAAATACCGCAGATACAGAACAATACCTCTTTTTATATAATTAATATACTAGATTATTGATGCTTCAGATTAATTACATCCAAGCTTATCAAACAATAGAAATTATTCCCTGGTGAGAAAAAAAAAAAAAGTCAGATTTGTATTTTCATTGATTCAAAATGTAGAAAAATCCATACACACAAAACATCAAATCTTCTCAAAGAGAATTGAAGTGCAAACACTTTCTTCCAGCTCAGCTGTGGTGTTTCACACCACCCACACCTCAGTGGCCCCATTCTCTGTCTGTATTTGTACTGTCTGGGCAGTGGGGTTTGTTTGCTTGAGTTTTTTCTCCTCCTCTTCCTTTCATCTTTCAGCAAAAGAAAAAGGGAAAGAAACAGGGTGGGGAGAAAAAGACTCTGTAACACAAGTTGTCCATTACAAATCCAACTGGAACAAAAATTTTCTGTTGCAGATCACTTCAAAACAGATGTTTTTTTCATAAACATGCAATCGGGAGGAAAACAGAGAAAAAGGAAGTGATCGCATCCTCCCAAGTGCTGTGAGTTTTGTAGCATTCAAAGAGACACATTTTTCCTTTTGAAAGAATTGAAAATGTGTCAAGCTGCTCTAGCTATTAATCCACACATCCAGCCTGAACTGGGATTGAAGTGATAAGCAGTTTGATACCAAGTCTGTACTGATTATTTGGCAACAGTTTAATGATTATCTTGGATGTGATTATTGAAAAATACTATTAAGAATAATCATGGTTGCACCACACCCTGAGCTGATTTCCACCCTGTCCCGCAAAGCCGCTCTGTGTGGCAGCCAAGGTCTTATCTGGGCCCTGCAGGCAGCAAGACCCAGGCAGGGCTTACTGAGAACCTCAGGAAGAGCAGGAGCCTCTCCTCTTCCAGCAAAACTTTGATTTTTCCTGTCTGTTGTTTCCTTTCTGTGCGCGGCAATGAGATGCAGCCCTCCCGCAACCCACCCAGCAATACCCTGTTGCTCAGCAACCCCATACTTGCTGAGAAGGCTCTTTTGCAAACCTGGGCTGAAGAGGAAGATTGAGATGATGTGGCACCCAAAACCTGCTGTTTAGGTTGGCCAAGCAGCAAAATCCCCATGAGCAGGTGCAGGTCAATAACAGCAGAAACGTTGGTGGCAGTGTCAGCTGAGGAGCAGCAGCACTGCACCTTCTGATCCTCTGCATCTGAGATATTTTGAAACACTTAGCGGCGATTATCCCAAATTATTTAATTAATTTGAACTAATTAAAAAGGTCTCCCGCTCTGCAAAGTCATTTCCAGTGTCCCAGTTAGATCGACAACATGGAATTAGCACCACAGTTTGCTTGGAGTGAGCCAGCCAGCAGCACTGATGAGATGGGGAGAGGGAGGCTGCAAGGCTCTGCCAACATGGAACCCACCCCTGGGGGCAGCTGGCATTGATCACACAAGATGGGCAATAGACTGGGGTGGAAAGAGGCAGTGGGGAACAGCTGGATTGCATTAATGGATTGGGTGGAAACCAGTAGGTGGGGTAAGTAAAAGGTGCATTTCACACCATGAATACTTGGGAAAAATCAGTCTGTCCTCTCCTGATCTCCTCCAGAGCCAGCAGCAAGGGAGGGCAGGTCCTCTCCCACTCGGTTAGCAGCTGGAGATCACAGCCATACCCACCCAAACCCACAGCTCTGTAGGGACTGGGTGGTTTTGGGACCCAGGAGCTCCACTGCCCACATGGTTGTGGCCAGAAGTGGAGCTGTGATTGCAGGTGTGTTTCCACACTCCTCATGGCATGTGGGGAAAGGAGAGATCAGGGAACAGAGACCAGATAAACACTCTGTTGGTAGAAACCATTCCAAAAGCTTTTCTGCAACTGGTCTGACTTTGATAGGGTAGTACATTCATATTGATCCTTTTAAAAAAATTTTTAGAAATTATAACTTTTAGCACACTAACTAGGCTTTTCTGTTAGGGCCATGTTCTCACGTGGTTAATGGTGTTGCATAGGAGTCTGTTGTTACAAGTTTTGTGAAGTTCCCATCAGGTCGTTAGGGCCAGCTCTTCATTCCAGCAGACACCACAGTGATCCATGCCCTGAAAATCCCACATCTTGGCACAAGCAGAAGATCTGCAAGGCTTCTGCAGACCCGGCTGTTTGCCACCTGACCACATTACCTCCGTGCCATGTCACCAGAAGGAAAGGAAAACAAATACAGGTTTGATATTATCCGCTGAACGACCTCGGTAAAAGAGAGGCCGCTTTCAGAAGCGCAGCCCCTCTCACAACACTCAGCAAGCTGTGGTTTCTCACCTGCCTCTCTGGGCCAGTTCAGATGTACATCTACTCATATGTAAGCTTTGGGTTTTCAGTGCTGTGAGCATGAATGAGTGTTTCCTAGACACGTCATCTGTGCTCAGTGACTGCCCAGCCTGAGCAGAAATGTCTGAGGGAAGGAGGGAGCTCAGACCCTGGGGGTAAATGCAAATGCCAGCAGCAAGCTTGAGGTGGATATGATGGATGAGCTCCCATTCTTTGAATAAAAAGTTGCTTTTATAACACTTCAAGGTGATGCAGGTGTGACACACTGCACAAAAGCACACTTACATGTGCTGTTCCTAGGCAGAGATAAACATTGCTTTACGTGTCCCTGAACTACACAAAAGTGCAAGAACAACACAGACATCGAGGCATCATTGCTAGCACAGAAACCCTGCTGCCCATGTATTGGTTTTTGTGCCAGAGCCTGGGGCTTGCCATCAGAAAGGCTCAATTACCACCCCCAGAGGCTGAAGCCTTCCCCTTTCCATGGGGCAGCACAGGCTGGGGCACAGGAGGCAAGGGAGCCTGGGTCTCTGCTCTTAGAAATACAACAGAGGATTGAAGACGGAAGGCAATTGAATCAGTAAAGAAACTGAAGGATACATGGTTTATATACTACGTAATGAAGATAAGGACAGATTGCTGGTGTGTAATTTTGTCACCATCCAGGGAAGAGCTGGGCAGGGAGCAATGTGAGCACGGCCAGAGTTGCAGAGCTACTGGCAGGAAACGGTGGGCAGGGCTGATTCCTGCAGACGGGAGAGGAACAATGTACCAGCAATAGAAAAGGGCAGGGATAAACTTCTGGAAGTGGGACACAGCTAACATTTAGCTCTGGTTCTGTCTCTTTCCACCAACATATTTCGAAGAGCTTTATACTGGAGTATTAGGCCAAATGTGAGGGTGGCTCAAAGCAGTCGTGTGCTGAATGCAGTTGCTGGTGTATTAGCAGTGACCAGCCCCTGTGCTTCGCAGCTTCTGCAGGGTTCATTACATCCCCCTTTCCTCTCAGCAGGGCTTGTTATCCTCCTCTGTCTGTGCTGTACCCTCTAGACAAACCCTAAATGTCACTATCTCCATTTTGTGCATAGGGATGCACCAGGAGGCAAAGCAACCTCCCATGAGGACGTGGAGCCAAGGAGAGATCCTGGATCTCCCAGGTGCCACAACTGAGTATCTGTGCTTTAAAAAGTTGCCTTAGGATCACCCTCCTCAAGCAGCCCCTCCAGAAAGCGAGGTGTAATCACAGAGCCCAGCATGCACCCCTGTGGCTCTCATGTCCCTTAGTCCCATCAGGATGAGATTAAATTCTGGAGGGGATAATAAAGGGTGGCTGCAATGCACCTTTTCTTCCATTAAAAATGTGCTAGGAAGTGGCTTGCCCACTTGGTGGGAGTAGTCCAGCTGGGGGGAAGGGAAGTCTCCAAAGCCTCAGTCTCCTCCCTGCTCCCAGGGTGAGATACGGCCCAGGAGAGCCTCCCATGTCAGTGAAAACACATCTGGGGACAGGGGAGGACCAAAGCCCAGTGCCACCACAGCAACACATGCTGCCTGCAGCCAGACTACCACTTGCTCATTCAAGGTGTGCTTTCCTGGCCCTGAGCAGCAGCCTGACAGAGCTCCTGGCATAGCCCTGTGCCCACCACCCAGGCCAGGATGGGTAGCCACCAGTTTCCATAACTTCCAAGTCTTTGTCCTAACAAGAACAGCTTTTGGTGTGATTGCAGTAATCTCTAAGTCTATCTGAAACCTGACATTCTCCTGAGTTTGCCCCCATCCCTTTCTCTAGCTTCTTTCCCATGCCAGGACCATGAAAAAAAGACATTCAAAAGCACAGATTTCTTGCTGAAAACCCTATTTTCCAAGAGGGGCTTAGAGGTCAGGCTGCTCTATCAGCTGGGAGTTTTGGAAAGCTGCAGGCTATCCTGCTTTCTGTGGCACGAAACACTGTGGTGCTATCACTGCTGAACAGTGCTGTTTGCAAAAAACAGAGCAGTGATGATTCCACCTGACAGCCTTTCCAGTGCTTTCATGAGCAGGGCAAACCAAGCCAAGAAAGCATCCAAGAAGCCATCCATGCACCATCACAAATCTCCAGGAATAAAGCAACACCAAGGGTCCGGCTTCTGGCAAAATGTGCATTTCTGCCATGCTATTACTCCTCCCAAATCATTTTTTTACTGAGTGTCCCACATGTGCCCTTTTCTCCAGCGACAGGATATCCTTCATTTGTCTGCACCAAGTGCAGATGAGCACTTCTTCGTGTTGTTTTCCAGGTCGGCTGATGGGAGGGTCAGCAGGGGCCAAAGCAGCTGCAACAAGGAAAGGAAAGATAACCATGGCAACCCAAGTTATCTGCATCCTCCATGTATTTCCTTCTCCCCACCCTACGGCATATCTTTCCCACCCAAACCTCAAGCCGATAGAGCCAGTGACCAGCTGGCAGGATGGGGACTGCAGCAGTGTCTCCTGCACCCAGAGTGTCCTACTGTGTTGCGGGGCTCACCACTGCAGGCTGAAGTCATCAAAAAAGACCGAAAACCTAGAGAGGGACAACTTGCTAAAAGCAGAGCTCTCCAGTACTGTAGATGGGGCGCTGGATATGCTGCCTTTGCTCCAGAGTTGCAGATCCATTGATGCTGCTCCTGGTTTTGGCTCTGGGCTGTAACCCTTCCACTGCAGCAACAGCTTCTCCGTCTGTGCCCCACGCCAAACCCAGCTACAGTTTTGGCCGGACTTTCCTGGGACTTGATAAATGCAACGCCTGCATTGGGACATCCATATGCAAGAAGTTCTTTAAAGAGGAAATAAGGTCAGAAACTCAGCAGAGTAATTTTTAAAGCGTTCTGTGTAGTAATTTGAAAGTTGCCTGTTAGAATTTCCAAGTACTTTCATGAACGACAATGCAAAGAGCAACTTAGCATCCAGTTGCCATTACAGCACTTAGTGTTTTAATTAATGTCTATAAGCTGATGCTTTGTCTCTTTTCTTTTAAAGCCACGCAAACATGATCAGACTTCAGCCCTGAACTATAACTTGAAAGCAGGAGTAAAAGGCACAAATTTCTGCCTAGAGAGTGGCTCTGAAAAAGTGCAAGGCAGCAATGGGGGAAGGGAAGAGGGAAGGAAGAATTCGGCTTGTTTAGATTTACTGGAAATATTTTCTTATGAGCAACTGACTGAAGGCAAAAGGGGGTTTAGCTTTGTATGCTCCCAACAGAGTATGTTAACTACAAACATACAAACATGCTATATAATTTTGTACCAGGTGCAACAAGGTGAATGTGCAGAATTTCATGTGCATTTTACTAAGATCAAAAGGGATCTAAACCTGCCTGAGGCATGAGGACTTCTGCACATGAAGTTACCCACACGCTTGAAAATAGCACGTGGCTAAATTGCTGGTACATTTTGGGGAGATTTGTGTGAGAACTCGAAGGCAGAAATTGCATCTGCCTCATTGTTGATGAGACACACACTGTCCAAGTGGTCATCAGACCAATCCAATCATTTTTAGGCTCAAAAGCAGAGCGTATCTGATGACAGCAGGGAAAACGTTGCCAGTTGTATTTGAGGAGAAAGTTAAAGGCAGTGCTTGGCAGAGGAAGGGTTTATTGGGTCTGATATGATTTATAGAGCCATATGCACTTTCTTTTATAGATATAAAAGCCTGGGGGAGAAGAAATTATTATAGTAAAATTGTATTTTTAATGCTATAATGTAAGTAGTATAGTATTAGACAAATCGCCGTTTTTATCTTAAACTATCCTATAAAACGTAGCATAGTAAAACCATAATGGTTCGTCTGGGATGGACTTGTAATACCAGACATCCCTCCTTCCCCCACTGCTGCTGGAAAAAGGCAGCTTGTGGCTTTGCTAAGCTCTGCATTTTATTCCCTGCAACAGGCTGGCACCACAGCTGGCTCCTGCCCCTTGCCCCAACCTGCTGTGGCGCCTCTGCCGCTCACCTGCGCAGGGTTTTTAGGGACCTGCTGCCAGGTACAAAGCAGCTCCCTTTTGGTTACTCCCCCTTGGCCAGTGGGGAGGCTGGGGCCATGCAGGTTCCCTCAGCCCTGCCAAAAATAGCAGAACTGCCTCTGGCTGTGGGGTTCCAGCTGCGCAGTGCACCAGGCTGTGGGAGAGAAGGTGCTACGTGAGCCAAGGCAGGAGGGCCCCGCGCTGGCTTTCCTCCAGGGGACAGCGGGAACGGGCTGTGGGTGTCCCACTGGGGTCCAGCAGTGCAGAGCCACAAACATGTGGGAGCACAATGCTTCTGCTTCAGGGGAGACAGAGGGGCTCCCCAAGCCAGACACTTCTTTTTCTCTCCCACCAGCCCGCAGTCGGCTTCCCACAAATAAGTGATAACGTGCAGTTCTGCTCTGAGCACTTCGGGAAGGGGAACTTAAAAATGTTCTCCTGAGCAGTCACTCAGCTTCAGGCTTTCCTTTGCATGGGTAAAACTTGTTCTCCCACTTGATTTCTTGAAAAACTGGGATTTTTTTGGCAAGTGGGAGGTTAAACTAGGGAAATTTCAGTGGTGCTTACGCTCTTTGATCCACCCTCATGTACCTTTTCACATGTTCACAAAGGTGGATGGCACTCGGGCTTCTCTGTGTTAATTCACATTAAAACATGCTTCATTAATTCTCCATCATTTCTGGGAGCTCTGACATGCATTCAGAGTGAGAAGATGTGGGTTTTGTTCCCAGAACGGCTGGTGACTCATCTCATGCTCTAATGTTCTATACTTCCCTTATCTTTGCCCAACTTTATCCATCTGTAAATGAGAATACCAAGCTTGCCTACCAACTGTACTGAGAGCAGAATGCAGTGAAAGTTTCTGTAAAATACTAGATTTTCAAAACACCACAGAACTGAGACGACCAAAACTATTCACAGACTTGTGCCAATGCTGGTGCTGAGCTTTGTCCAAAAATAATGGGAAAGAAGACTGAAAAAGCTGGAATGCTTCAATTTCATGGGAGTCTCTACAGTATTTCTTTTTTGTTTGTTTGTTTTAAGACTTAACTTACTTAAATTTTTTTAAAAATGTAAAATTCCAAATGGAAGCAAAACTGTTTTGGCTGAAACAAGATACTTCATTTCATTTCATTCAGGAAAAAAGGAAAACCAAGTTTGGATTTCTTCAGCATTTAGTTCTGGGTTGATCTAAAATCTGTAAACTGTGACTCACTTATTCACATGGATCTTACTGAAGGTCTTAGAGCATTTGCAGGCCCTTAGCTAAAAAGCTCCGTGTGAGAGGGAGCTGTTACAGCACAACTCGATGATGAATCTTTAAAGTATCTAGCAAGTGTGCCAGGCCAGCACTGTGCTGCCCAGAAATGATGCCAAATACAGACTTGCCGCAGCCCATGCCGGGTTCCCAGGCCAGTGTGGCTCTCCCCCAAGAGCTCTGCAGAGGGAATCACTCCATCCACCCTCAAATTAACGCGCAGCCCTGGAATTCACACATCCGTGTGCGGCTCGCATGCGGGAGGTGGCACTTTCCTGCTCTCTGCCTGATGTGAGCTCCCCTGAACACACAGACTTGAGTCAAGTCATAAGGCATATTTGTGCTTAAAAAAAAGAAAAGAGAAAGTAAGAGAAACCCAGCCCAGAGCCATCTCTTCCCAGTACATGCCTGGCACGCTGTGCCTGCTTTGTAGATTAGGCGCTGGGAGGGGTCCTGATGCACAACAATCACAGTGAGGCAAAGCAATTTTTCTCTTTTCTTAAATCCTAGCTCAAAACCAGACCAAAAAAAACCCCCAAAAAACCACCAAAACAAAAAACCCAAACCCAAACAAAGTGTTTATTATCATGTCAGGTGCCTTAATTGTACAGAATCTTCAATTTCTTATCGGGCAAAACACCCAAACAACTGAAATGCTGGAATCCACCAATCTGTTCACACAAGGCTCCCCCACTTCTGGTCATCTTCCATGGTAAATTTTTGGAAGGAGGCACATGGAAAGAGTTGAAAGCCAAAGCATGGGAATCACCAGGGTTTCCCCCCTCCTGGGCACCCGTGCCTGCCCAAAAGCTCAGCTGCACAGGGTCTGTGGTGGGGTAGGGGAGTGAGGTGCTGCCTTCAGGAGGGATCGTCTGATCAGTCTCTGATTGCAGATGGTGGCTCGTGTCACTGGGTCAGTTATTTGCCTGAAATCATAGAAAATTAATCCTCCCCAAATTTCTCTGTGCCTATTTCCCAAACAGAATTTGAAAGGAAAGACCAGCTTCAGCTTTTGCAGTTGTTAATGTCTTTTCATATAACTCCAGCCAGGCTAATCCTGCAGGGAACTTCTTGCCTCTCCCGTTTCACTTCTGAGCTACCGGCTTTAATTTACGGTGAGATTAAATTAGGACGTGCTTTCCTACGCGCTTGGGCAAGGAGCTCAGGGCAGGAGGGTTCAGAGGCAGCAAGGGCAGGACATTGGCCAAACCAAAGGTCAGAGCTGGGCCGTTTTCCAAGAGCAGGTTACAGACACCATCCCAGAACAGGCACCGCGCTCCTCAGCCCCGGCATGTGTGACACGCATGTGGGCAGGGCTGAGGGGGCTGCTGAAACAAAAAAAAATTACCTAATTACCCAGCCCATATGCTCCCCTCCTGTGCCTGTGTAGGGAGAGCAAATTAGTGCAAGATCTCCATGGCTACAGAGGCGCTGCACGCCCAGGGCACACGTACCCCATCCCCCCATCACACCCCAAACTCTGCTGCTGTCGGGGAGGTCACTCATCCCGGCTGCTGAAATACAGTCAGGAATGTTGGGGGAGACATGTAGACCCCAGCACTGAGTAAAGCCACCGCCTCAAAACAAGAGGTCGTTTTGATATTCCCAAATACGTTTGTTGTCAAAAGGTTTTAATATTAGGAGGGTCCTTTAAAGTGTCAAGTACTCCTTTTTTGGGATCCTTTCTCCAGGATTAAGGAAATTGAAAAACACTGGGAATTCTTCATGAACCAAAACCCTCTCCCTTTCCTCCCTCCTTCTGCCCAAAAGAGGGTTTCACCTCTCGCCCTATGGCACCATTCATGACAAGCGAGGGTTTAAGTGGGAAGCAAAGAAGGACTTTTTTACCAAAGCACATTTCCTTAGCTGATGGTTTCAGCCTGCTCACCTCACCCCAGTGCCTGGGGCTGCCCAGCTGGGCTCGCTCAGCCTTTGCCAGGCGAAGGCAGGAAGCCCCTGGGGCCAGCCCGGAGAAACGTAGCGGGGCGGGCGCTGTGCGGGTGTCCGTGTGGCTTTTAACCCGCTCTCCGTGGGGCTCTCGTTTTGGTTTGGCAGGTTTGACACCTGGCTTTCTTCTCATTTAAAGCTGCCCCCCAGCTCCCTGCTCAGCTACTCGGGCAACTACACCGACGATGCCAAGAGCTGGCGGCTGGTGGACATCACCCGCCTGACCTCCAAGTACCAGCACGACCGGGCGGACAAGCGCATCTGCACCTCCCTGCTCAAGACCAAGACCTGCAGCCTGGAGCGTGCCCTGCGCCACACCCAGCGCTTCCAGAAGTGGCTGCGGGCCAAGCGCCTCACCCCCGACCTGGTCCAGGTCTGAGTCCTGCGGCTCCGGTGCCCCACCACAGCTGGGGGGAGCAGGGGGCAGAGCGAGTCCCATGTGGTTCAGGGGGGTGAAAAGGGTCTGAAGGGGTTATGGTTGCAACTTGCTGGTGGGAGGGTGAGTTTGCGTGGTGGTTGGCACCTCTTCCTCCTGCCGGGTCGGTGATGGGGCAGCCCTGTGTGCCCCCAGCCGAGCCCATGTGCCAAGGGGGAGAGGCAAAATGATGCCCTGATAGGAAGAAAAGTGCCACGGTTGAAGGCCAAGCCCTCCCAGCCACAGGTAATGCCATGGCAAAGCCTGTCCAGGGCTGGGATGGGCTTGGCCTCAGCGAGGAGAGCACCAGCTCCTGGCTCCTTGTGCAGGCTGAGGCTGAAGTCCTGTGGAAAGCCATAGCACCAGGTGGCTTCAGGCACAGGGATAATAACAGGCTGTAAGGTTTTTCTTTCTCCCTGCCTTCTGTCTGGTTCTGCCCACGATGGCTGGGACAGGACAGGACGGGCGATCTCTGAAGTCTGGTCTTAGAGCATGAGCTTTATTGTGGAAGGGCAGGGGACCTGCTAGGAGCTGCCAGACACAGCTCAAGGCAGGTCAGAAGGCAGAGAAGAAGAATACAGAATACAGAACAGAATGCAGAATAGGATACAGAATAAAAGTACAGAACAGAATAAGAACAGAAATACAATACAGAATGCCTTTTTTCCTGTTTACATCTCAATAAATCATCTTCTGTGCTGAATATTCTAACTTACATTAACCAATCTAGAACAAGCTACAAATCCTATAGCATTTACATACAGCCTATAAGAATCATTGCATTACCATATGGCGTTATATTTTAAACCCTAAAAACTGCTTTTTGGACCCTCTGCCAAGTTGGCAGGGTCTGCTCTGACCCTTGGACCTTTCTGTGAGCAGAGGGCTTTTGTTTCATCAAAGGGGATCAGTTTCAGTCAGCTATACCATTGTTTTTCAGTTGTTCAGTAACTGTGGCTTGGTATCTCAAAGCTTGTTTTCATCTCAATCTTGCCTAGAGTTTCCATACTCTCAGCATCTTTTGCTAGGCACTCATAATTATATGGTTTTCTTATTTCATTGAGCCCAACAACAGGCTGTGCACACAATCATGGTAACGTGGAGATTGCTGCCTTTTTTTTCTAGTTTTCCATCACATGTCAGCATTGTGGGGTTTTGGGGGTTTTTTGATCATAAAGTTGTACCCAAAAGGGCAGCCAATGCCTTGAAAGTGATTTTGCCTTGGGCCAGGGACCAAGTCTGTCTGGGTCTCTCTTTCTTGTGGCTGGCAGGACGAGGGGCATGGGCAGTCAGAGGCAAAGCCTCGATTACTCATTCTCCTGCCATCCACAGCAAATGACCTCAGGCACAAAGAAGCACAGTGCCCTTTCTGCCACAGTCCTGGGGTGTCACAGGTGAAGCCAGGACAGGAGCATGGTGTGTGTGGGTCACCACCACCAGGTAGATGGGCAGCTATGGCACAGGGCATCCCCCTCACTCCACCCAAACAACAGCAAAACATTGCAATGACCACTGGAAAGGGGCAGGGGCCAGGGTGGGGGTTGGATATACACTGAACAAGACCCTGAGAAGCAAAGGAGGATTATTCCAGTACTTGTCCCCCTTCCAAGAGAGAAGTGACTGTGAAAAAGAGATTTCATTTATTTTTCTATAAAGGCAGCTGCTTGCTGCATCCACTCAGCTTTGGTGAGTACTAAAGCTATGCTGCCTTGGTTCTTCCTCTTCTCTTACCCTGTGGAGCAGCATACATGAGGAGAGAGAGCGAGGGATCCACTGGGGTTATGCATGGACTGCACCAAAAAGACTCACCCAAATCACTGACAGTCCAGCACAGCAGGCCACCCTGAAGTCAGTACCCTCCTGGGTGGCACATGCCTGACAGGGAAAAGATTTTTGGAGCAAAGCTACACTGTACTTTTTCTAGTAACCTTGGGGACAGTGCATCACTTCCAGTCAGAGCATCCCTCACCTGAGCTTGTGGGCAGGGACAACTCCTTAGGCTGGCAGGCAGCAGCTGCCCAGGCACCTGCTGGCCACCACTGTCCCCCCAGGCAGCACTGCAGGGGCCTGCAGGAGGGTGAGCTGGGCTGCCAGGTCCTCCAGCCTTGCTGGAGTGTCCCAGGTGTTTGTGCCAAACTGTGCTGCCCCCCTAGCAGTGCTGAGGGAAAGGAAAGGAAGGAATCGAGAGCTTAAAACTTCCATTTGCTGAGCTGGGTGAAAACATAACTGGAGAAATGTGGCTCTGTGGTATCTCAGACCTGCTGCAAAGTTAAATCATCAGCTGAGCCCAAATCCTTCTCCTAAAAAGGCTCTTCATGTGCTACAGTTTTCCCTACCCCGTCCTCTCTGAGTCTGAAATGCCAGCTGAGCTGGCTGGGTTGCACACACAGGCACACACACATATATGGATGCTCATGTGCACACACAGCACCACGCAGAGACCCTGGCTGGGGCACCCTGGCTTTGCACCTATCCAGTTTCTCCCAGGAATTTCCCTGTGCAGCAGCAGTGGGAAGCTGAGCTGATGCGAGCTCCAGGGCTCTCTGAAGTGAGCTCAGGGCCAGCCTGGGGGGGACGTGTCCCAGTGACAAACTCCCCAGGACATTTCATCGACCCCTGCAGCTTTTTAGCTGGAAAGGACATGGGAGGCTGCAGGGAGGCCCAGACCTTTACATATCAGCCTCAGGATTGCTCCACTCATGTTTTCATGGTCCTTTGGTTCTGTAAATCAATCAGAGAAACAAAAATTGGAAGTTAAATCTCTTCTAACAGCATATAGATTTGAATATACAGAGAAACATAGTGATCCAGAGACCTACTTCCCCACCACCAAATTTCAGCAGCAGTCACTTTTTAAGATCAGGCATGTGCTCTGAAAAATGGCTTCTGGTCTCACAGTGGTCTAAATTGAAAAGCAGCCAGTGGCAACATCATCTCAGTCATAAAGTGTGTGTCAGTCTGTGTGTGAGACCCCCTCCCAGCCCCGCTGCATGGGCCACCACAGGTTACAGCGTGACCTCCCCAGTCCATCCAGCCCCACAGAGACGGGGATCCCCTTCCTCCCTGGCCATCCCACCTGCCCTCCTCCCACCAAAACCAGCTCCTCTGCCTGCACCCAGCCCAGCCCCTCTGCAGTGTTTGCTGGGCAGACACATGTTGGTAACCTGGCATGAGCCACAGGAGAGGAGTTTTGGGGTGTACCATGTGCCATTGCAAATACTCACCTGAAGCACTGCTCTTATGGCTCTATTTCCCCTTCTCCCTGTTTTCAGAGGTGCTAACAGCACACCTCTCTCAATGTCTGATGGGATGCCCACCCAGTTTCACGAAGCTGCACTCACACAGCAGTGCCTGTTCTCCCTTCCCCACAGTTTATCCTAGATAGCAGCACTGGGGAAAGCTAATGGGCCCAGGTAATTTTGTCTCATAGACAGAGCATTACGACAAACCATAACGTGCTTGAATCAAAATGACAGACCATGAAGTCATGTTTTTCTGCTTTACACTGCCTGCCCTGCCTGACCCAGCCATCAGCTGAGCCGCCTGCCACAGTGATTATTTCACCCGCCACAATGAAAATCTTTATTGGATGCAGCGAAGTCTTCAGTCTTAAAATCCAGCCTGCCTCAGAGATGAGCAGGATTTAGTTGGGGCTCAGCCTGCACGGCAGCCCCAGCCACCCGCTGCTTCGCCCAGGAGCTCATCACCTCAAACCTCTCTGGGTGCTTTCCTGCTGGAGGGCAACAAAGCAGGTTGGTACCGGCACAGATCACCCACAGGGCAAATTTACAGCCCTGCCTACAAAGCACAGCCTGGAAAATGCTGATGGCAGACAGAGGAGAGCAGTACTGAGGTGAAAAGCCACCATTTGCAGCCCCTCTCTCTAGGACGGACTGTTTGAAACTACTGACCAGCAACTGCTGACCAGCAACTGCTGACCAGCAACTACTGACCAGCAACTATTGACCAGCAACTGCTGACCAGCAACTGCTGACCAGCACCTCGTCCTGCCTGCAGCAGTGGCACTGCTGGTTACGTGGCCTCTGAGTCCAGTCTACATCTCTGCTTACTGCACATGGGCAGCAGCTCACTCACCTGCCCAGTTGTCCATCCTAGGGAAGGATGGGCACTATGGGGCTCCTGGAAGCCTGCTCCTAGACCTGCCTCCTCTTTGACCCAGTACCTCATCATCAGAGACTTCCATAAACCTGCTGGCAGTGGGGATGAGCTTCTCAGGGCATCCTTATTTTCTTTTGGGAGTGAAGGAAACCCTTGGATTCAGATGGCCAGGAGCTGTAGGTGCTTTGACAGCTACATCCAAGTGTTTCCTCCTGGAGCCCTCCCTAAACCTGGTAGTTTGGTGAAGCTGGACCCTGGTATGGCTCATGGGGCAGGAGGCAGCCATGGTCCTGGTCTGGGCCATCCCTCCTTGGGCTGACTGAAGAAAAAAGAGAGCAAGAAGTTTTCTTCCACAAGTTGTCTTTACATCCAGGTGAATTCTGGGTGTGTCTGTGCCACATATGCATATGCATGAACTCATGGAGTTTAAAATGCATCATGTACTGCACAGCAGGGGTTAGAAAATCACTGCTGAGTGCAGGTAGGCTTTGCAGGAACTAGTCACTATCAGATATAGAAATGTGGGTATTTAATCAAAGCAAATAAAGAGCTTTCCCTATCAATCACAAACAGTACGTCAGGCTGTCTGTCAGGTCTTATTCTCCAGGGTGATAAGTCACTGCAAAGGACTTAAGATATTCTCAGATAAATCTGTATCTCCAGAGTTTCGAGTATGTGTTCTTCACATTTTTCTTCCACTGACAGTTTTTGTCTGACAGTTTTACAACTCCAGCTCCTTTTCTGCTGCAGAGATGTTTCCATCAGTCTGCAGGAAGGTGAGACCCCTCTCCACTGAAACAATCAAGCAGGTGCTGAGCTTGACGCTGTTGACCGTCTCTGCTGAAATCAAAAGGCCCCACTGCCCAGTTTTTGTGGATCGGGGCTTCATTAAACTGCAGGAAGCTGCACCAATGTTTGATGCAAAGGTGTCAGCACCCAGCCCTGCTCCTCCGCCCCCACGCCTCCGCTGATGTGCCTGAAACAGCTCCTCAGGAAACCGGCAGCCATGAGCACCACGGGCAGCGTGTGATACCACATCTGTGACAAGAGGATGAGCTCTGACCTCAGAAAAGTCCCGATTACACCATCCACGCCTTCTCTGCCCCTGTGATTTATGTTCCTACTGCGTACTCTTCCGGGTCTCAGCTTTTGCATTGCAGAGTCCTGGAGGCAGCAAGGCTTTCTAACTTCAGCTGCAAATATTTGCATACGCACTGAGCTGCAAGAGGCTTTCTCCACCGTTTATCTCTTACTTAACATGGCTCTGTTCTGCTCATTTTTTATCACTTCTCCTCTAAAGAGAAAATTACAGAGTCAGCCACAACGTTCCTGCAAGTGCTGCAAGACAGAAATCCGTAGCCATCCCTTCCCCTGCACCCCTTCTATGGTTTTAGACAATTAATTGAGAAAATATCTTCCTGATAAGACTACACCAGAGGAGAGAAGTGTATGAAGGCTTGCAACAGGAACTGAGTAGAGTTATTTTTGACAAATGTTTTATTCATTTTGGGAAGAAAGGTTTTTTGGTTTTTGTGAAACAACACTTCAATTGTGGTTGAGTTTCTCAGGTAGTTTTGACCAGCTATTGGCATTTTGGACTTGTTTTTTGCAACTGATGGCCAAGGAAGGAGTGGTTGGGATTTCACTGAGGCCAGTAGGGATGCAAAAGAGCAGACATGGGACATCCAGTCCCTCCTTTCCACCTCCAGCTAGGAAAGTGTCATACTCCTCCATTCCATGTTGCTTTTTTTCTTTGTCATGGATGGGTAATTCAGTGTTTCATGCCAAATGAACAGCTCGCACAGGAGGGGTTGAGAGGGACCTACCTCAGAGTTACCAAATGACCTGGGGAGATCCTACGTAAAATCTTTGCTCTCAGCATGAAGGATGGCAGGGAGCAATGTGAGCTCCACTGCCCTTTCCTCTGAAGCACATCTCCCAACCATCAAATTATAAACAAAACCCGAAAGAGTAAATTTGGCTACTTGGATCATTTTTAATAAAGAGGCTTAAAAAAACCTGATTCCCTTCTGCAGCAGAGGCATGGCAGGGCAGTGCTTCTGTGCCACTGTGGGCAACCCTCCATACGTACACTCTCCTGGCTATTAAGGAAGACTAACTGAGAAACAAAAAAAGGTCATTTTTGACTATGAAGATACAAATTTCTATGCTATTTATCCCAGCCATAGATTGCTCACGCAATTTTACAGGCCAAACCTCCAAATCTGAAGGGTGAAATACGGTAATAATTGATTCCATTAGCGCAACGGTTCTCTATTTGTTGCTGGTGTTTACAAAAAATATGCACAGGCTATTTGGTTTTGATAGTTAATGCATGAGTTTATCAGAGAGAGAACATATCCTGTGCTTATACTCGCACACAATGTTTATTTACATTTTTAAAGCATGTTTACTGACCTTAGCAAATAGTATTTCCAAGAAAGCTGCTCTCAGGTTAAGCAAATAGCAAAGTGATCCGAAGATTATTTAATGAGGGAAGTGACTCACTGCTCTAACAACTGGAGGGCCTCCACCAGGAATGCTAGGGCTGGAAACCCAGGCGGAGGGAAGAGTCCCATGGTGTGGAGAGATGTGGAGCTGTGCAGCTGGGGGAATATGAGGTTTGCAGTGCCCAGGAATGGGGGCCATTCTTGAAACCTGAGTTGGGAAATGGCATTTTTGGATGGCACAGGCCTTTTCCTAGGAAGGGTGAAATGCCCTGTGTGCCCATATCCTTGGGATCTGTGCCGCAGCAGGCAGAGGCACGCCGGGCAGAGCACAGAGGTGCCTGTACCACCAGCGTGATCCAAGCACATCGCAACACCTCAGGCTGGAATCAGGCATCCTTGCCATGTTTCCCCTCCCACAGGGCCTGTCCAGCCCAATGCTGCGCTGCCCATCCCAGCGCCTCCTGGACAGGATCGTGCGGCGCTACGCGGAGGTGCCAGACGCCGGCAGCATCTACATGGATCACCTCACGGACCGGGACAAGCTGCGCCTGCTCTACACCCTGGCAGTGAACTCACACCCCATCCTCTTACAGGTACGTGCCACCCTGCCCCAGCTTGAAACACCACCCCACGACCCCTCGCGAGCAAACCCTCACGTGAGATGTGTGCCAGCCCCGGGTGCAGAGGAGTCCCAGCCCCAGCCTTTGCCAGCTCCCTGGCCTTCAAAAAGCGTGTTTTTTCTATGGGGTTGGGTGGCCAAAGCCAGGCAGATTCACGAGGTGCTCCCTGCATCAGTCTGTGAAGCTGAGGAGAGATAGGGAACCCCAGGTGGGTTATAGCACTAGAGCACTGCGAAAGCCAGGGTTTTACACATCCCCAGTACTTCAGAGTGCTAGGTTTGCATTGCTAATGCATTACATAAAATCACAGCCTGTTTCTGAAAGAGAAAGAGCATGGTTTCCCATGCTCCACGTGCCAGTGCTGTGTTTTCCATTCGCCTGCCACTGGTAACTAGCTCTGGGTTTCAAAACTCTGGTTTGAAGGTGGTGATCTGGGAGGTCTCACACCGTTCCCCTGGATCCCTTCTGGCCTGCCTGGCACGTGGCTCCTCTCTTTCCTTATGTTTCCGAGGGAGAATCCTCACCTTTCCCCATCCCACTTTTAGTCCTCATTGCTGTTTCTTGCAACCCTTCCTGATTCCACCAAGAAAAGAGGCAGTGGCAGCATCATCCATCCAGGCCACGGCTGCACTCAGCAGCTCACAGGGCTCTGCGTGGTCCCAGGGAGGGGGAATGGTGCTTGTGCTCTGGGAGGCTCCTGGGGATCATTCAGCCACCCCAGTTATGGGTCACTGGGACATGAAACTGTGGCCCTTAGCACTCTGAAGACATGGGAATGCAGCTTAAAGATGTGAGAAAAATATGCCAAAGAGAAATGGCTAGATTTTACATGGTTGCCCAAAATGCCTTCACAGCAGAAGGGAGAAGCAACCTTAAACATGAAACTGGATGAGTTCATAATGCCTTGGCAGGGTCTGAGGTGCTGGGCAGCCAGAAAAGTTATAATGTAAATGACAGAAAGCTTTGTGCTGGCATAGCTCAGCAGTCACACAGTTTGGTTTCCACCTGGGATAACTGTGCTGCTGGCACGAGCTGCAGGGATGCAGGGAGCCCAGGCCAGGTGTCCCTCCCCACTGGAGCAAACACCCACCACTTCTGCCCCTGAGACAGCAAAGTCTCTTACAAAAGAGTCTGGAAGAGCCTGGCAGTTCTCACCAATTAGTAAAAACTGCTTTAGTCCCACCTCAACTCCAAGCTGTGACTTCATCTGTTCAGTGCTCATGAGGGACCCATCAAAGACACCTAAAATTAGCTGTTCTGTGGCTAAAATTTTCATGAATCTGAAACCTATTATTATCTTAGACTTTCCAGTTAGTCTCTCTAACAGAATAAGTCTCGAAATACCAGATTCCTCCTCCATTACACAAAAGGACCAAAATAAAAAAAAAAAGCATCATAACTGCTCCAGGATGGGGTAGTAAGTACCTTTCCCAGCTTCTAGGGCCAGATAGGGTGAGAAAGGATTGCGGGCTCACTTAGAAACCAAAAAACAACCCTGCTGCTTGGAGCCAGAGAGGGCCCTCTGGGAGGGAGGTGGTTCCACGGGCAGAGGGCAGGAGTAATCCCCCCATTCCCACTGTCCCTGGCAGATCTTCCCCGACGTGGAGGGCTGGCCCTTCCCACGGTACCTGGGCTCCTGCGGGCGCCTGGTGGTCAGCGCCAGCACGCGGCCCCTGCGCGACTTCTTCGGCGCGGCGCCCGAGGTGGCCGCAGACCTGGCCCTGCAGCTCCTCGCCGTGCTGCGCTCCATGGGCACCAACGACCTCAACTACTTCTTCTACTTCACCCACGTGGACGCTGGCACCTTCGGCGTGTTCGGCAACGGGCATCTGTTCATCCGGGATGCCAGCACGCTGGGCATCATCGACAAGGAGGAAGGTACTCAGCGGGCTCCGTGGCTGCGCATCTGTCACGGGAGGGCTCGGGAGGCAGGGCGAACAAAGCTTTCCCCTTCTATCCTTGGCTCTACTGCTGTTTTTTTTTTTTTTAATTAACCAAACAGCTCTTACTAAATTAAATGATGAGAAGTTCACGGAGAGATTTACCATCAGCAGGTCCTGCCATCCTGGCTCTGTGTTGGGAAGGCAATGGGTGTTTTGTTTGTGCGGTCGGTGGTGTGGTGACCACTCTGTAGCTGGCAGCAGCTTTCAGTGTGCAGAGTGTGCCGAATGCTCTCATTTGAAGTCTTGCTTTTAAAACTTTTGCCATGCAAATGTCAATATTTGCAAGCAGAAATTCCGTAGTTTTGTTTGGTTTAAGTATTGGATCAAATTAGATGTTTTTTATGCACGTTTATCACATTGACTAATAATGGTTATTATTATTATAACAATAATAACAAAATCCCCCTTTTTGTCATTTTTACATAAAATCAAGGGTTACTATTCAGTTTTCACAGGTTACATTGGTCTACCCCTGGAAGTAGAGCTAGTCAGACTGTTCTCCCTATAATTTAACAGTTTCATTTTGAATATTCAAATTTTCAAAAGGCCTCTCCTCAGCTCACACATTCAGCTGAGCAGGTCTCAAATATTCAGAAGCAGCTGTCAGAAAATTTTCCACTGAGTTTCCTTTTCTTATCCCAACAGCTATGACTGTTAACTTGACTCCAGCTAGATGAGCTGTTGTTGCAATGTAATGATTTTGGTTAACATGGAAAAAATTACAGGTCTGGCTATTTGTGGTAGTTTTTTGTAGGAACTCCACATTTTAGATTTGTACTCTAGTTCTCATTTTTTTCTGCATCAACTTGACTTGACAGACTCCTCTCCAGTTCCTCTGACAGGCGGCTCTGCAGAGTTCTGTCATTCAGAAAAATATACATATTTCAGGAGCGAGAAAATTGGCTCATACCCAGCTACAGCACTGAGTAATTTGTGGTGAAAGGTGGTCGCATCCTTTAGGTAGTAACAAACCCCGTGTTAACACAGAGGTACAGATATCTGTGACTGTCCAGGAGTTCACTACTATGTTTCTAACTGGTTTAATTGTCCCCAACAGGGAGCCAGCTGATCGATGACCAGCAGGAGTATAAAGACATATTCAGCTGCCTGACTGTGGACTGCCAGTCTCCATTTGTGTCCTGTGACTCCATCAGGGAGAAGCACAGCCTTGTCATGGTGTGTCAAGAGCTTTTGCCAAAGCTCCTGACGGGGAAATTCCTGCCCCCTGTGCAGGAGAAGATCGACACTTTCCTGCAGCGCTGCGCCCGTGGCCTCGGCGACGACCGCGGTGTCAACGAGGCCATCGCGGAGCTGGCAGAGATCCTGAAACCCCTGCGGTCCTGCGACTCCCGCTTCGCCTACCGCTACCCTGACTGCAGATACAGCGACAAATACTGACACAGGAGCAGGCCCTGGCAAGGACTGGGGCAGTGTCAGCCCCCTCCCAGTGCGGGAAGCGAGAAGGAACCAGGGTAGCTGGAAAGAGCTGCCCCAAATCTGGGGCGTTCTCGGTGTAGAAGGAGGGAGCAGAGTGCGCATGGGATTTATTATTCATCTCCCGGAGATGCATTTGTTACGTGGGATATAGACACGATGTATGGTTTATGATTATTAGCATTGTCATGACTGACAAGGGGCCACAGGATTAATAAATCTCATTCACATGTTTTGGCCTTGGAAGAGTTTCCCATGCCATTTGTTGAAAAGCAAGGCAGGGTGCTCACAACCAGCTAGACAGAGGATCTTTATTGCCAAGAAAGTCTCTCTGGTGGACATGATACATACATAACGTGGGCTGGATGGATGGATGGATGGATGGATGGATGCATGGATGGAAGCATTTAAGACTTTCCCTGTGGCTCTTTTTAATGTGCTAAGAATCACAGATAAACTGAACGACTGGATCAGTTCTGTACCATCACCCATCACAGATCACTTCTATAAAATATTTAAATTTTATTGATGGCACGCAGAACAGAAAGACACAATCAACAGCATTAAAAAGCTGAAAGGTTCCATGTCTCTTGAGACTTAATTTCTCTAATCCCAAAATATAGTTGCTTCTAGTCTTTCCCAAGTCAATGGACAGTAATCAGAGACTAATACAGGGTTTTCACTTAAGATGAGAAAAAAAATCCCAGCTCTGGGATAGGATTGTTCAGCAGATATTTTCACATTATTCTCTCCAAAGTGGAGGAACCATTTGCACTAAACCATTCAGGTGGGAAAATTACCTTAAGAGGAGAAGCGACACAGGCAGAGGATGAGACATTGATTTACACTGAGCCTGACAAGACTTGCCAAACACTCAATACTCCAGTGTAGGTGCTGGGGCACCCACCAAGGGCTGGGGAGATGTAAGTTCTGATCAGAAAGAGCTACAGCCATCCTCATCCATTTGCCTTCCAGAGGAGGAATTGGTAAGCCAGTCCCCAAAGGAGTGACACAGGCAGTTAAAATTTGGGGTGGTGAACTCATTTCACAGCAGTTGTCAACCCAGGGCTAGATCCAGGTTCCTCATTTTGCACAAGATGGTTGCAAAAGTGGCAAAACATAACTTTTCTGATCCACAGACTGTCAGTCCCCCTCATGTGAGCTCCCTGTGAGGTGTCACAAGTCCACACCAAACCTTTCCTGATGTGTAGGGTTGGACAGACCTCACCTGGGTTTGGGGCTTTCTCCTGGGATCCAGGCATGCAGGAGTAACTGAGCAAATTTGATTGAGCTGAGTGAGAAACGAGGCTTTCTGGATAATCCACGAGAATTTTCATCATGGAAAGAGTCTTCCTCTAGCCATGGTTCAAAAAAAAAAGTTGGTAACAACATAAAGGCAGAAAGAGACGTGAGTGCATTTGCATTGCCAATGGTTGTTCTGACTTGTGTTGTACAGAGAAGGAACACAAATCCAGATTTTGTGTTGGCTGTGAGGGGCTCTGTGCACGCAGAGTATCCAGCCTGGGGTTCCAGGCAGGTGTGGGTGAAGGCTGATGAAACACGTTGGGCATCCAAAACCACACACACAGATTTGACATGGGGGAAAACTGACTCAGGACAATTATTTTGCCTTTCTTCCTGGCATGAAGTATCAAGTGCACCTTTTACCTCTCAAGATGTAGAAACATTGAAAATAATTTGTAGGTAAATTTAGCTGCAGCCCAGATGGTCAGACAGCAAAGAGGTTTAAATAGACAGCCTCAGCTACTGCTGCAGCCCTCTTTCCTGGTTTCAGTCTATTTCTACATCATGGCTCTCTTCCAGAAAGAAAAACATGTCCTTCCCTGAGATCCACAAGGCTGTCTAACAACCTGCTTCCATCAGTTTTTCTTGAATCTGTCTGCATCTCCAGTCTCTTGGGGAGTGGGTTTACCTGATAGCTGGGTGTTAGCTCTGGGCCCCTCTTCCTCCAGAGCTTGTCCCACGTGTGCTGGAAATGCAGAGGAAACAGAAGGGATGCGTGTGCACAGCACCTTAGAGAACGTCAGGGGCAAGCCCAGATCCCTCAGGAATAGTCCAGCATTGGGCAAAAGGACTGGGAGGTGTCACACAGGCCCTGGTAACTCACGATCCTGCAGAGCTGGGGGTCAGAAACAGAAGAGCTGTGGTTTTACTTTGCTGCTTGCACTAATTTGGCAAGGCTGCAGCAGAAGCCTTGAGACATGTAGCATCTATTTTTGCAGGGTTTGATTCAAAGTTGTTAAAGCTGAGAGGAGTCTCCCCGCTGCTTTTAATAGACTTTGATACGAATTTAAATAAAAAAAACCACTCATGATTAAAAATAACGAAATTGTGGATTTACAAATTATTAAAGCATTGGGAGCTGTGTTCTCCACCAGTTTCTTTTCAGACATTGATTACAAAGGCCAGGCTCATGTAAGACTGTGACTAATAAGCCAGCCATAAAATCAGTCCATGGCTCAGAGAACAATAATTTTCCTAAACTAAATCTCATTTCCCTGTATTTCCCTGGCCTCTTTTTTTTTTTGGAATTGCCAATTTTTACTCTTAATATTTTCCTTTTTCTTGGCAGTCAGACCCTGGAATCAGTGCCCACCCTGTCTGCCAGCTTCAGTCAAGCCTTCAAATCCTAGCAGGACAAGCTCCAAAAGGATGTGAAATTAACTTATAAATGGCAATTATTTAAAACCTAATCCTTCCCAAAAGAATTTTCAAGCAATTGTTTCCTCTCTGCGTTCGAGTTATTTCTGTCAGTGGCTTTGTTTGAGCCTTTGCAAACTGTTCCTGGTAACAAATTCAGCTGTTTCCACAGCAGAACAAGAATGGCAGGACAGATCTTCCACCAGTATCACAGTCAGCCTCAGCACCTCCTTTATCTGTGGGTAGTTTGCAGCTGCCTTTATGCCCAGCTGCTTATCAGGTGTCTCTCTTGGTGCCCCATATCCCACATATTTTTAAAGTTTCATGTCAAGATGTTTGTAAAACTGTGGTTTTGGCCTTATTTTGACTAGCAGCATATTTTGACACTGTCGTTTCTCAGGGCGTGGTGGCTGCTACCCATCCTGGGAGGTTGGAGATTCAGATTTCCCACTCCATAGCTTTTGGGGGTGATAATTCCTTGCCCCACTTTGCATGCACACACACACCCCCCTTTCCCTGCTGGGTCCCAGCTTCCCACAAGGGGCTACCCAGAAAACATCATGGCATTTTGGAGAACTTGGAATCAGCACTCAACAGCTCCAGTCCACAGGAGCAGCGAGTCAAGCACATTTCATGCATCTTTCCAGCAAGCTCAGCCAACATCAGTTGTTTGCAGGTGCTTTTTATTTGCCTTCTGGTTTGCTGAGCCTTTAGGATGCACTTGGGTCCCATTTGCCAATTACTCTCTACAGCCAGGTGCTGTTGATGCTTTATTGCTAATTCTTCCTCAGCTTCTCTCATCATCCCATGAATCTGGAAAGTAGAGCTTTAACAAAAATATTGAGTGTCATGAGATGTTATGAAATCACAAGAACAAGCTCTATGGTTCTGAACTGGCTTACCAAGACACATTAATTTGATTAATAGGTGAGTCCGTCTGCTACTGTACCCTCTGTTCCCCTAATTCAGCGCTGAAAGGAGCTTGGTAGCCATCCTGAAACTAAAAATAAACAAACAGGAATTTCAGGGAAAGGAAAATTAAATGAAACAGGTACTCCAGGCTGGGGGGCTGGGAGAGGCATGCACTGTTTATACCTTACAGATTACAAAATACGGGCAGACTCCTCTGCTCTCCTCCACAGGGGGATAGTCTCAGCCAGAGTGGGGGCAGTGGGGTTTTCAGATGACCTGAACAACTGAAAAGAGACCCCAAGGAAGGGTGAGGATGATCCAAAAATCCAGAAAAAGTGAAGAGAGAAGAAAAGACAGGTGGAAAACTAGGGAGGGACACCTGATAAAGACCTTCAAACAGTTTTGTTTCAGTCATAGCTTTACTTGCAGCATTCTAACTTTCTGCTCTTCTGGAGCAACAAGAAGAGGTCCTTTTTCCACAGGTCTCCAGCTGGAGCTGAAGGATGTTCCCTGCATTATAAGGCATCCCCATCTGCTGCTGACATTCCTCATTCCTGACCTAAGGGCCATCAAAATCCCACTAGAGTTTCTCACCTCTCCCTACCAGCAGGATGGGGTGGGACTGGCTACAAGACCCTCCCAGCCCTCCTGCAATATTCAGGGGGAAAGAGCAGACAAACATTTCCTCAATGGGAAAAGGACAATACGCCCTGGTGAGAGCCAGAGCTGCACCTCCTTCCCCTCTATCAGCTCCCCCCAGAGCTTATCTTCCACCCTGAGCCCCTCACTTCTTTAGGGATCAACTGCCTGGGATTAGCATTTACAACAAAAACCAAAAACCCACAGTATCTATTCCCTGCAACATAGAGTATAAATGTCAATAGTTAGTCTAGAATGAACTTTTCAGGTGTTTGAAGACCAAGAATACACCAGGCTGTTCCCTGGGGACGTGCAGCTCTAAAAGAAGCAGCTTGTCAGGTTTTACAATGCTGTAGTACTACTCAGCAAGGATGCACAGAGCTACAGCCCTCGCCTTACACAGTTCATTTGTTACATTGCATGCAAAGATAGCTCTTTAGACTTAACACCCACAGAAATGTCATGCAAGGTTCAGCATATTATGTGTTTGAAAAGGACCTTGTCAGCCACATGGGATTTTTTTTTCCCCTTTCAAAATTTAAACATTCATTTGGATAAAGGCTTGTCAGATTCATTCCTCTAGTGATGCCTTAAAATAAGTGGGTTTTCTTGCTTTGAAAAAATAATCAAGACACTTGGAATAACCCAGGGACTTTTCACAGGGACTGAAACCTCCCTCTGTTCATATTCTTGGTGCAGAAAGAGTAAGAGAGAAGATCACCTCTGGGTGTTCACTTGGCTCTGGCTGTAAACATTTACTAATTTTTTCCCCCAACACCTGAAGATGAAGATGCACTATTTCTGCAAGAAAAACAAAGCAGGCAGAACTGTGTACAGTTCAGGCACTGCTAAAGACAAGAGGAGAAAGGTGCTGGAGCAGTGATGCTGCTGGGGGCACGTGCTGGGAGTAAACATCTCTGTTCCCAGTCAGGGCACTTGTCACCATTTCAGGTGTCCCCAAAAGGAGTCACTGCATCAGTGCTGGTGTTTCAAAATGGAAATCCCTTCAGCAGGTGGAGAAGGGATGGGAACAGTTGTCCAGATTTCAGGAAATCAATTATTTATCCCTTCTGTTTCCACTCGCAGCACTGCTTGTTCTGCCTGTCCTTTTCCACCAGAGAGAGGCCCCCACGGGGTGCTTTTGTTATGTGAGGGATGCACAGGATCAAACCTCCCAGGTGTCAAAGGAGAGGAGCAGATGCTTGAGCAACAGGGCCAGGGGTGATGGGGGCTTTCCATCAAATGTCTGCATTGACTGGGAACAAATACTGACAGACATCTTTGTGTCTACAAGGGTGTGAAATCAAAAACCAAACCTGTAGGAAGTGGTCACGTTGAATTCTGTGAGTAAAATGACATGAAAAACCTAACTAACAGCTGCTGACTTGTTCTGTCAGTGTGCTTAGGGACAGGCTCTCCGAAGTTAAGCAGTTTGACTTCTATTCCAACAGTTCAGGGGTTACCAACCCCAGGGAAGGGCTGGCCAAGCAGTGATGAACTTTATGGTTGCACGTCCCTAGGCAGGAGCCAAGCAGAGCTGTCTAAAAATACAGCTTGGGCATGACTGGAGGATTGCATGTACAGCAAGATAAAATTACTGGGGAAGGAGGGCAGGAAAGAGGAGCTTCTGAATGGAGGACAGGAGTACAAATATGACCTTGAGGTGCTACCAAAAAATGTATATATTTGTCAAAAAAAAGTCAAACCCCTCAGCACTGGCAGATCAAAGAGGAAGTATAAAAGGTCAAAAGGCATGGAAACAATCAGGACTTTCCTAACTGGACCAGAGCCTTCAAATACTGTCATTCCCAGAGGTGTCTGTCTTCACAGGATTTTATGAGAGGGCTTGTTCATAAATTTGGTAGGAACACAGACTGAACTGAAGAACAGAGGACTCTCACTACTACAGAGGCAAAAATTGGGAATTACTGGAAAAGCTGTCACTACAGAGTCCCTCTTTTCCCTGCTGCAGACCCAGATCCATGAACACACCTATTCCTGCTCTGAGACACTGGCCAGCTTCTTCTGGAGCAGGTGGGAGCAAAGGCCCTTAGATGCAGTCCCCCAAATCCTCTCCTGCTGCTGGACAAGGATGGAGGGATGGCTCCCTGGCAGAGGAGCGAACTCATCCAGAGGGAAACTTTTGGAGGCTGGATTTGCAGGTTGCAGGAACAGCTGTGAGCTGCTTCACATCTTTCTTAAGCCATATATGGAGCCCAGTGGGAAAGTGGGATCTGCTGTGATCTCTGCCCAAATTTTTCTTGAAGAGCCCTGCAACAGTGGGATCTCTTTAAAGACACCACATTAGAAGTTCACAGTAAATGTGTACTGACAATAAATAAAAAATATACACACACATACCCCAGGTGGCCAAACAGCAGCACAAGGGAGCGATTCTAACCAAACAGACACCCTTCAAAAAGTAGGAATCAGATGCAGAAATTAGGCAAATTAGATGCAAGGCTACAATAAGGCAGCCCCAGAAGAGAAATCCAAGGAGCGACTTGCTAACAGTGTGGAGGCTGACAATGAACCCTTTCTCAAACACATCAGAGGCAAAGAGTCTGCCAGGAGAGCTGCTGAGGCCAGCAGGAAATCTCAGTGCAAGGCAGCCCAAGGAATGAAGAAATCACTATTTTGCAACGATAGTCACAGGCGGTGTTTCAAAGAAGAAATAGGAGCAAGAGCTTAAGTGACTCTGTTAAGACTAAAATCAGGTAAACCGCACCCCAACCTCCCCCTCTGTGAGAGCAAGGAGCACACGAGGGAGGGTGGGGGTCGTGCACTAAGATTTTGATGCTGTTTTGCAGCAAAGATGGTGAAAAATGGGTCTGGTGGAAATAGCACCCAGTGGGTGCGAGTGAGGAGCCCCGCTCAGGGCGTGTGTGAGTCCATCCAAGGCAGGTTCTCCTCATGGGGGGAAAACCAGGAGCAGAGCAGAGGCTCCAGGGAGCTCAGCTTGCCAGGGGAGCCTGGGAAGAGCTGGGGTTTCAGCACAGCACAGAGGAAAACAGGATAACTGGAGGGGCACAGGCGTGGGAGGGTTTTCCCAGGAAAGGTCAGCCTTGCAAGATGGCATGAGCCTGAAGAGAGGCGACTGCCGAGGAATTCCCCACGTCAGGGATTGTAGGGTTGTGCAAGGACACAACAGGACAAGGATCCTTCTCTGTCTTGCTTCTTATATTCCTCCCCAAACACAACACCAGAGATTTGGCCCAGTGTGCCAGCCTAAGTGAACTCCAAATGTCACAGGAATGGCTGGAACAAGGACTGGGGCTCCTGGGGTGATGTCCCAGGTTGTGGTCAGGTGCCCACTTGTCATGACCAAGGGAATATCTTTCTCAGTTGAAAAGGAGTCTTAAGTTTTGCAGTGTCTGTAAAATTAAAGATGTGAACAATTTAACAATATTTATTAATAAAGCTATTGCAACATATCTACTAATGACTCACTGTCTTCTCAAGGAAACACCCTAATTTTTCACTGATACCTCCTTTTGGGGAATAAAAACCCCAAACCAAACCCAGCTTGAAGGAAATAACCTTATCCCGATCCAAAGAAACTGTCTTAACATCAGAGTTGTGAGTGGGAGGGAGAGAACACTGTGTAATGGCACATGGGAGCTTTGAGATCCCAGATCTATTAAAGCGCTGGTTTGCCAGATTAGCCACTTTGCATGCCTGGAATTGTTCATTCAGAACAAACTTCCATCATAATCAAAAGCAAGTGATCAGGCAAAAATGCATCTGGTTTAATTTTCGAGGGCTGGTACCCTCAGGAGACTTTTTATTTCAACATCTGAAACAGCTTTCAGTGGCTGTACATGGATTGATAAAGGTTTCTCTCTCTCATAGAGAGAGTTAATCCAAGTCCAAGAGAATTGATCTGATTTTTGTTCTTTTTTAGGGTTTGGAAACCTTGGGGTCAGAGAATTTGCTTTCCTCCCAGGTGAAACTGGGAGGAAAAGGCTCAGGAAACTGTCCCTCCTCCTGTCTCCTCGTGTCCTTCTTGGGTTTTTGGGGAAATTAACTACCATCACCAAGTTATCTTGATGTTTTAACCCAAACAGCTCTGTCTGTGTCTGTAAGGCTCTTTTTCCTTCCAACCATCCTCACACCCACGTTTACTGAAGTTGAGTCATTTCTCTCAGAGGACCAAAGAGACCCCAGACTCCTTCCTAAGGGACAATTCCTCACTCCAGAAATGGAGACAGTTGTGTTTTCTGACCTGAAATGAGAGAGGACTGGTGAGCACCAGTGGGGTTCTGCCCAGGGACAGGCAGCCAGGCAGGAGGACACCTTTCCCCACCCTGGGACGGTGCAGCTCCAGCCCTGTTTGCTCCCAGGGGATGTCCCTGCTGCCAGGGGCTGTAGTGCCAGGTCTCTGCCCTCCCCAGGGGTTTGGCTGCAGGGCATCTCTTGGACAAGGGCTGCTTCAGAAGAAGAAAAACTCTTTCCTCGAAGTCACTGCAGCTGGAGAAGTGCCATGGGAAAAACTTCCCCTTGGTGCACCCAGAGAAGATGAAAGAAATTACAAAGAGAAGAAATAGGGAAAGGTCATTATCACCCAAACCACCCCTGGGTCCTCCAATTCCAACTCAATTAAGGGAGCATGGCAGGGCAGAGGACCCCAAGGCGTGAGGTTTTCTGTGCTTCTGCATGTCAGGTGGGATGATCTGTGCTCAGGGGAACCTGCCATCCAAACAGGTGTAACACATACATTAAAGAAAGCAGAAACTGTGAACAAGGTTTTGTTGCAAAAAATGTAAAGGCAACTCTTTCTAGTCCATTTTCTATTAACTGGACCTCAGTTTTTTTCCTCTGCTGACCCAATAACCACTGGTCAATAACCTTGGGGGACAAAGGAGGGAGGCAGAGGAGGGACAGACGTGACCTGAGTGGCAGGGAAGTGACGACTCAGAGCATTTTAGCCCAGCAACAGGCAAATGTGAACAAAACCAAATAGAGAACCACAAAGTAATTCAAGTCAAACCAACATTTAAAACAGCATTTCGGTAATGGGGACTAAGGTAGAGGAGCGTTGGAGGGACATTATTACTTCAGTTTTTAAAACTTTAAAGACATTTAATGCTTTCTCAGACAGCCCAAACAAATGAATCACCTTGCAACAAGACAAATAAAAGCCTGTTTTAAAAAGGACTATTTTTCTTGTATGCCAGTGCATTTGCCATTATCAGTGACAAGCACAGGTCTACCTACAGTATTGAGCTAATTGCTTTATGATATCCTTTGGTCTGGAAGTTTCTCCTACTGCCAACCTATTCTTCAAACCCAAAATTTTCCTCCCCTTTGAGCATTAAATCCACCAAGAGAAGGTGATGAGCATCGCTGAGACACAAGGAGTGTCTCAATGAATAGAAAGGCTGCACTAGGGATGTTTGCCAGTCACAGCATGGAGATAAATGTTAAGAGAAAGAGAGGTATTTTGAGAAGGAGAGATGAGCACAGCCACTGAAAAGCACCAAAATGAGCACACAAATAAGGCATAGGAGACATTCAAGAAGTGAAGAGATTTGCCAGAATAGAGAGAAAGAGGGTTTCTTCTCTGGCAGATCTCAAGCAAGATAGCTTGCCAAACAAACTGGAAGAGGAAGGAGGTGCAAAAAAAAGACACAGAGCAGTGAGCAGCACTTCCTCTCTATGTGAGATTTTTTTTTTTTTCTGTGTATTCAGGTTTTTCAAAAGCAGTCACACCACCCAGCTTCTGGAAGATGAGAAGAAATGCACATCCCTTCTCCTCAGCCACAGAAAAACCCACTTTTTAAACTCACATATCCACTGCTGCCCTGCACCCACCGTCCCTGAACTGCGGGGGCTCCCTGGGCAGAAATGTCAAATATGGGGAATCACTGGCAGGGAGGAAAGGAAACACTGAAGCAAGGTGCTCCACCCCTCTATCCTCTCTCCAGGTACCAAAATCTGCCAGCATAAACCTCCTCATTCCTTCCCAAGACCCTTTCCCAGCAGAACCTGTGTGGGAAAACACCACATTCCTCATTTTCCTGGCAGCACCAGTTGGCCTGGCTGATGATGAGCAGCAAGGGAGGAAGGTGCTGAGCTGCCCCAGCACCCTCCTTCAGGAGCCAGCACCTCTGCAGTGGCTGCCCCTGTGACCCCCAGCACCCCTGGGATGGACTGCTGGGGGACAGGAGGTGGTTTTTGGGCAGGGGACCAGCCTTCCCACGAGCCCATGGGCTGGGAGTATTTCCATGCTGGAGGCCAAATTGATTTTTCTAGCGCAGTTTCCACATTAATGCACAGCTCAGCAGTGTCCAGAATCACACCCAAAACATCTCGTGGCCACGACCCCAAGGGAAGGAAGCCATGGGTTGTGCTGGCAGGGCCTGGGGCTCTTACCCTGCAGGTGCCAGCGGGACGGGTGGGTGGAAAAACACCAGAGAGAGCTGAAAAAGGCAGCTCCTGGCACACACAGGGCAATCAAATACCTATTCAAACACAGCAGCACTTCATTCATATGCTGTCTTATGTTCTCCCATCTCGTGGTTGTGTAAATAAGCCATAGAGAGCATTAGCCATGGTATTCTTCATAACACAGCCGTAATTGCTGGAGGCTCCATCAAGCTCTGTAAACAGCATTTTGCACTGATTTTGAAAATTAGGAACTGAAGTTGCACTTATGATAATTGCCAACTCATTTTTCTCGGTGCTGGAAAACTCATTCCACCTTTGCTTTTCACTTTGTAGCTGCTGAAGCAGCTTTTCAAAGGTATCATCCCTTACTGACACACATACTATTTCTCTGTTAACCAGAACTGAGGGGGGATCACCAAACACTCGGTCAAACAATTTTTTGCCTGCCCAGATTTTTGCCCTGCCAGGATTTGCTCCTCGTCTTCTTCATTTGCCACCTTTAAAAAATTGTATTCTTGCACCACTAAGACACTTCTCACAAAAACTGGTATTTTTCCCTCTGATCTTTTAATTTTTCTTTTACAAGGGAAATGTCTGTATCTATCTTAGAGATAACCCGGTAGAATTTCTGACTACAGAACACAGGTAAAAGCAGAAAGATCAAAAAAAAAAATCACAGAATCATTAACGTTGGAAAAGCCCTTCAAGATCATCAAGTCCAACCTTTGACCAAACACCTAACACATCAATTAAACCACAGCACTAAGCACCACATCCAGTTGATTTCTTGAGCACTTCAGGGATGGTGACTCTACCACCATCCTGGGAAGCCCCTTCCAATGCTTGACAACCCTTTCAGTGAAGAAATTCCTCCTAAGAATGAAGATGCTGAAGCAGGATTTAAATGTGAGGCTGCGACTTGACTTAGAATCACATGGTTATAACACACAGTTCAGTGCACACAGACACAGCAATTCCCCTCATCCATGTTTAGGAATACCAAAATCTCATTGCATTTGAGTGCAGGAAGGGATAATGATGAAGGAAACCTAATCCATGTGGAGCTGAGGTCTTTTTCTCCTAAGATGTCCATCTGCCCATGATGTGTTGTGGGCTGGTTCTTGGCCAAAGCTCAGTATTTTGATGCAAAACGTGGGCCATGGGGCACCCCTGGGCTGAGCCCACACTGCTGTTTCTCAGTGGCATTATACCCCATCACCCTGTCACTGAAACCAATTTTTTTATTTTTAAATCTCCCCACTAGGTATCTGGTATCCTCACCCTTATCTCATGGCTGCCTATCAGCATCCCTGGGCTGCCCAGGCACTTCTGCCTCTTCTAGCATCATTACAATCACTTTGCCACCTAAAAAAAACCTTCCTGGCTGCTCTCACCAGGCTTCCAGGGTTGCACCAGCCTGGGAAGCATCAGGAGGTAAAAGATGGGCAAAGTATTGAGGAGCAGCAGCCCTAAACCCCCTCCAACACATCCCCAGCTCCTGCTGTCTGCCCTCCCCAGGGGATGTGGGTGAGCACCCAGCCCTGCCCTGGGCTCTCTCCTCCAACAGGACTCAGGGAAAGCTGTGAGGAGCTGCTGTGCTCCTAAAAGGTTCACACAGTCCAGGGAACTCGAGCAGCTGCTGTGCTGTGGCAGGCCTGGAAGAATTTGCTCTCCTGTGCCAGCTGAGCCAGCTCCCCCCTGCTCCTCCTTCCTCCTGGTGCCCAACACGGGAGCTGGGAGAGCTGCTCTGTTTGCAACTGATACATCCCTAAATCAGCATTTAACAGCAGAGATAACACGGGCATCTCAAAAAGACAAAGTCCTGCACATAAATACAGAGCTGTAAGTGTGTCCTGAACCTGCCAGCAGTTCCTGAGCCCCGGGAATACATTTCCAGATCTTCAGCTATGAAGACTTTTGACCTTTAAGGAGGTCTTCGACTACTGGAGCCACAGCAGATGCTCTTATCACATTGCACTGGATACCCTGCCCAGTGCTACTACTCTTAAAAAGCTCTCCACACTCCCTCCTTCTCCCCCCCAAAACCCCCCAAACCTGTGGCAACTGGGACTGGCTGCTAGTTGTTGTCCTTGGATTTTTTCACAGCCCAGATGAGGCTGTTCCTGGTGGCTCACTTACCTTCCTGTGGCCAGTGCTCACTCCTACCTGAGGACCACTTTGGTTCTTAAATAGTTCATTTTCGCACCCACCTGAACCTTGCTTGCAGACAGGTGGCAAAACCCTGTTTGCACCCAGTGCCCACCTCTCAGCCTTCTCCAGGTGCCACAGAAGTCCTTCAAGTTACTGCTGTGAAGGTCAGCCTGTGGGACAGCCCACAGGTTGTTTTTTTGGGGAAAAAAATAACTACAAACCCCTAAATTTTACATATGTTAAAAATTGAACAGATTAAAGCTCCAGCAGCATCCAGGACGTGAACTGCATGTTGCACTCAGCATATGGCACTGACAGCTACAGCTGACTGAGCACTGCCACAAGAAAAGCCCAGTTTCCTCAAAGGATTACTCAGTTTCTCACTGATTTGGCGCTGAAAAGTACAGAGGAGGAAAGGGCTGAAAACATTCTTTACTCCTGTTCATTTTCCCTGTGCCCACAAGGCTGAAACGATAGCCCAGCCACGTCACTGCACACATCTTAGGCTTCTCCTTCTCTCAGTCTTCTCTTGTGGTGTCCCTTCCTGACCCTTTCCATGATTTTCAGTTTTTGCATGTACTTGGAGCCAACTCTCTCATGCCACGTTTCAATGCTCCCATGGACTCTGGCAGTGGCTGAGTTGTGGGCGTGACTCCTTCAAGAATCTTCCAGCTCCATGAATTAAAGGAGTCAGTGCTTTAGCCCATTTGTTTAACCATTAGCCCATCTATTAACCCTTGCCTGGGATTTTGCTACTTTTAAATTGCTCTGTCCTACAGCTTGCAAATACCTTCTGTGAGGAAAAAAAAAAATTGTGGGATGTATTATTTGAGCAGTGATCCATCCTAATAGAAAGGGGAGTGTGCTGCCTTCTGTGGGAGAATAACCACTGCCTGTCAGGAGCTCAGGGGCAGGACAGGAGGGAGGCAGAGGGCTCCAGTGATAAATCCCTTTCCATCCCAGCTCCACATGCGTCCCAACTGCTGTGTGTGCCCACTGCCCCACTGTTCCTCAGGCAGGGGCAGCAGCAATTGCATTTTAACCCTTTAACAAGGCCCCTGGCAGCCGGAGCTGGCAGTGACCTGTAAAACACTGACACTGCTGCCCTAGTGAGGCTGGGAGCTGAGCCCTCCCTGCTGCTGTCCCTGTCAGGTGCCTCTTCCCATCTTCCAACCCTTCAGTATGTTTTTATGGCTTCCCAAAGTAAATAAGGATATATGCACCCCACCCCTCACCTCTACAGCTCATCCCTTCTCCCTTCCCTTACTCTCACTGCAGTGGGAGAGGCCAGCACCGCTCCTCCTGGGCGCAGCAGCTGACAGCACAGCTCTTCCCACCTCTGGTGACAAGGGATAGTTCCTGTGGGGCTCAGGGACGGTCCCTGTGCTCCTGATCCAGGCCCACAGCTGTGCTGCACCCCCTCCCCACGTACCCTGTCACCACGGGGGCTCTGCCCAGCAGCTGCTCTCCCTCTCCTCCATTTTCAGCTTTGCTCGGAGATTCCGGCACTACAAAGGAAATGCCACGTTCCACCTCCCCCAAATGTCCTGCTCTCCCCTCTTTTTGGAGGAATGCCGTTGTTTTCCTGGAGTGAGGCTGCCCTGTGCCCTTCCCCAGCCATCACTGTTGCCTTGCTGGCAGCCTTGTCCCTGGCACCCTGTGCCCTCCTCCATGGGGCCCGCAGCCAGCAGCCCCACACTGAGCTTGCCTGGGGTTGAGCTTCAGCTTCATTTTCCACTCGAACTTGTCTGGGCATCACTTGCACCCCTCCTTCCTCCCCTCTCAGCACCAGCACAATGGACACAGGCAGCACTGGCTGGCTTTTGACATGTCCTCGAGGTAAATACTCACATTCATCAGCATTTCCTCCACACACTCTTAGCTGGAGCGATTCCTTTGCCTGTTCCCACACTGGCTAAAGCAGCCATGGAAGACCACAGAATCGTATTTCTTAAGAGGTTAGAATAGACTTTAGAGCTCATCTAGTCCCAGATTCCAGCCAAGGGCAGGGACACCTCCCATCAGACCAGGTCACTCAAGGCCTTTATCCAACCTGGCCTTGAACACTGCCAGGGATGGGGCACTCACAGCTCCTCTGGGCACCCTGTGCCAGGGCCTCACCACCCTCACAGGGAAGAATTTCTTCCTAATATCTAAGCTCCATTTCCCCTCTTTTAATTTGTACCCATTCCCCCTTGTTCCGTCACTACAGTTCCTGGCAACAGTTCCTCTCCAGCTTCTCTGCAGCCCCTTCAGACACTGGAAGGTGCTCTGAGCTCTCCACACAACCTTCTCCTCTCCAGCTGAACAGCCAAAACTTTCCCAGCCTGTCTCCACAGGGCTCCAGTCCTCCTGGTCAACTCCTGGAACCTGCTCCAACAGTTCCATGTCCTTCATAAGGACACGTCCTTCTTAAATGAAGCTTTCCTACCACACTCATCTGCTGGCCCCATCATGGCTCTCTGCTCTGGCCCCAGACAAAATGGTTCTGACCTAGGGAAGCTCAGGCTTAAACACCCTCGTCCCTTCTAACCCCTGCACTGAGTAACACACTTGAACCCCTTCCCAGGATCAGGGCAGCTACCAAGGATGAGTACCCTCTTCCCTATGGTTGAACCCTTGCATCTTCCTTCTCCTAACCAATAAATCTATTTGTGGCCAGGAAATCACCAGTTGTGGAGTTCCCAAGCCTTCCCCACCTCTGACAAGCTGTGCTCATTTAAGTAAAGCATCATCCTTTTAATGCTACTTGGAAAGTCCTCCTTCCACCTAGAAAGGCACAGATTCAAGGTACTTTGGATTTAGGATCAACAAGTTATCTGCCAAACAAATTCAGGAAGCTTTGGGATTTCCTGTCAGTAGCTAATTCTCACTTTCTAGTGACTTTCATCTAAATACTTCGTATATAGATACCAACATCACTACTTCTAAATTGTAACCACTGGTAGGACTTCTCCAAAAAAGCAAGGATAAACTGCTCCCACGCTATGTACCTGGAGGAAAGCTTTAAAATCAAATGCTCTGTTAACTATATTTATGGAAGGACTTAATTACGCTCAGAAACACACAACTATTTATTCTCCCCGTTTAAGGGATCCCTTTTTGTCAAGCTCCTCCAGGACAGTTCTCAGATCCTCAGCTCAGTAGCAAATATTGCTATTTCTAATTCCTTTTTATCTGTAATTCAACTTTTTGCAGTTTATTTTAAAACCCATTTTTATCTCTGGTTTTATCAGAGTAACAGTATCATTTATCAGCCTGTAACTTTTTGAAAATTCTTGCAACAAATGCCACATCTTTGGCCATTTTCATCCTTTCACATTTTGATCTTTAATCTGCTGGCTACAATTTGTAGCCACAAGCAGATCAGAAACCACCTGCAGTAGGGCTCAGCTATGGAGATCAAAGGCCCCAAGACCAAGATTCCTTGGAAAGAGAGCCAGTTCCCTCCCTTCAGCTCCAGACTCCGGCCTCCCCCCGCCCTGCCCAACTCCTAATGCTTGGAAAACTCAGAGATTACAAATGGTTCACCTGGCATCATGTGCTTCATAACTGAAGCGGCAGAAGTGCTTCTTAAGAAGTACAACTGATAAAAATATATTAACTCGTGCTTTTTTAATAAAATGAAACAAAAGCGTTCTAAATCATAGCGGCTTATAGATCCAAACTGTCCATCGCTTGGGAGCAGAGTATGATTAAGAAATATGGAAACTGCAAAATATTAAAGCCCTGCAGCAATTCAGATTCATGACAGCACCTTCCCACAGCATGAGCAATGTTGCCTGAGGTTCTACCAATTTGGTCTACTTGCTCATTGGCAAAATAGGAATATTCTTCCTTGGTAATGCCGTACCCTCTTTTGCAAAGGGGAGGAAAGGTACAAAGCCCTTTTGATTAGTGCACAGTAGCTCTTTCCCTAATTAGCAATGTTCTTTTACAGCACTGAGAAATGAGGACCTTTTGTTTACCATTAGTTGAGGTAAGTGTATCTTGCTTTTATTTGGGTTTAAGACTACTTTAAAGGAGTAGCTTTTCAGCTGCAGCATGGTTTGTCAAGATTACAATATTTATGACTGCATAAAATACATAAGTAAAAAAAAAATTATGATTTGTAGAGTTTGTTATCAAGAGTTGAGACTTACATCTTTACAGAACTGCAAATACTGGCTTCCTAACTGCTAGTTGATAATTTTGCTGGCAAGAGCATTTCGTTATGCTTTTCTTTCAACTCTACACCCTTTTGTCCAACTGCTGTAGGAACTAGCAAGAAAGTCAGCTGTAACTGTGGTTAAACTGTTGTAACAGCATTAGATAAACTGTGCTGATTCTTCATTAAAACACCCTTCGTTTGAAGCTACAACATAAGAGGCGATTTCTTTTTGTTCAAAAGGAACTATCCGCATGCTCTGTGCCTGTAACACTTCACATTGATTACAAAAAATTTAACAATGCAATCACTAACATATCCCACTAATGAGAAATTATGAGAAACTGTTCGATGCAGAACCTTCTGCATCAGTCAACTCTGATCGATAAGAAAGCTATCAATTTTGAAATTTAGATTTAATGCATTTTCAAGAAGCTAATGAGAAAGGAGCAACTTAAAATAAATACCATCATTAAAACTGCAAACTGTTACAATGATATATTATAAACTTGTCCTAAATAAACCTAGTGCTTCAAAAATTTACCAGTGAATTCGTATTACAAAATATGTGAAAATACAATAGAATACCACAAAACAACGTCCTTTTTTTGGGGTCAACAATGACGCCAAGATGATTCAGTCTTAACTTTTAAAATCGTTAATAGAACATATTGTAATATATAAGTTGCAATTTGGTTGAAATCTAGAGAACATCCCCACCAAAACTCGATCTTCTTCATTCCTCCTCTAAAACTAGTGCCAAACTTCCTGTCAAAGTTGGTATTTTCTTGAAGAGCTTTACAATTTAGCCGTTACTTATTTTCTACTACTACATTTTGGCAGCAACTATTTATTGGTCTGTTATTGCAAAAAGTGCAATTTAACAATAAACCAGTTTGAAGGTCATTCTATGTCTTGAGGATACATACCATATATTTCTTTAAAAATAATCATACTTTTGTAAGCAATACTTTACAGTAGACACCTCAAATCTACCATAGATGTAAAACTTAAAACGAGAAAAATTTAGTCTCTAAATCTTTATACACATATTTATATTCGAGTTTCTATATATATTATATATATACACAAGCACAAGAGTATATATAAAATATATATAATCAGATTCAAAAAAGAACAAAAACTGGGCACTGTACATAAAATCTTTTTAAAACTCAAACAATAGAAAAACTTTAAACATTAAACAATTTTAATAAAAGTTTCTGTACAATGCTAAGCAGTTTTATTTACATATAGAAAATGTAATAGGAGTAGTGTTTGAAATTACAGAACTCCTTAAAATTTCAATGGCAGGTAATCTGGAAAAAATAACAGCATTCCATTCACAAATATTTTCAAGCAATAAATACGTATTTATAAATAGTGTAAATTTACATCAAGATTAGAAACAAAAATCACAAATCTGAAGTTTATTCCTTAGTCTATGTGCAACCCATTTATCTTTGTGACTTGGCTGTTAATTGTTTTAAATTTTATTTAGGAACCAAAAGTGTAACCGTCATGGTTTCAAAACAAGACAGAAAAACATAAAAGCAGTAAAAAATTTATATCACCTAACTCTTCACATTAAAAAAAAAAAAAGAAAAAAAAAGAAAAAAAAATGAGGCCCCAAAGAAAGACTTAAAATTTCTAACTACCTTACAAAGAAATGACCAGCTAAGCTAGTACTTTTTCCAAGGGAAATTCTGAAGGGGGAAAAATGGATGAAACCAACTCATCAGCCCAGAAACAGAGAAATACAAAAGAGGTGGTCTTCAAGTCAGTAGTCTGTATAATGTTGCCAGTTTTGTCAGATATATACAAAACATGGAATTATTTTTTTGAAGTACAGCTGGATGAGCTTTATTTGTTTTGAGTTCTGGAGTAGGAGGCAGTGCTCTCTCCTGTCCAGTTGGTTGACACTCCGCACTTGGAAGGTTGCATAGACACAGCTTTCAGCCAGCAGCCTTACGGGATAGCTACAAAAATCAGTGGTGCAGAACTGGGTCACTTCCTGAATATCAGAAAAGTTTTCATTTAATGTCCATGAAAAAATGTCAAGATGAGGAGGATGGCAATGGAGGAGCCTGAAAGAGAAAACATTAAATTACCTTTTCTACAAGGGTGTAAAACTCTGTGTTTAACCAAGACCTGCACAAACCGTAACCATGAGAGTTTAAAGTCACACACACACTATTCTTTTTACACTTCAGGACTCCTTTGAGTGAATACTGGCATTTTTTTCCACCTTACTCAAATACAACGTGTATTTTATGAACACTCTGCATTAAGATTTTTCCTGTACTGCAGACTGGAGTATGCTGTGGGGATGTCTGTGTTAATATGATGCGAGCAGCCACTACAAGTCCCACTGTGGCAGCAAAGAGCTGCATGTGGCTCAGTATAGATGTATCTTTATACACTCTAAAACAGGGATTCTCAACCTGTTTATCAATGGGGAGATGGTCCATTTGTGGCTCTCCAAAGCCCTTGTGGGCTTCATTTTCCCTCCTCCCCTCTACCTGAACAGTAACATACCCCCCTGAGGTTAAGGTATCTGTGGAAAGCATCTCAGATTCTCTGACATGGGGACAAAGTGCCTCAAGAGTGAGGTGTCTAGAAGGTCTAGACACCTAACTGCTCCCCAGTATTGCACTTCGTGGCATTCCATCAAAGTACTGAGTCTTGGATGGCATTTCCTCCTCTTTTCCTGCTCATTAGTGGAACCCTTCAAGAAGCTGCTCACAGTCTTTAAAGACACTTTAGACCATACCAGAGCACCCAGCTATGGAACTCTAACGCTGGTTGATCCCTGTGTTTGCTCCTGGTATTTCACCCCAGTCTCTCTTTGGCCTATTGCACCTTTACCAGTTGAGATTATCTTCATCCTGTGATTTACAACAAACCTTGACTCTCCTCTTACATCTGAGAGATGTCACTTACAGGTGACTCTTCCCAACTGAATCTGTATCCCCTTTAAAATAAATGAATGGCACACCAATTTCATACAAGAACAATTATCAATGTCCTTCAGGGCCCCAGCCTTAGGTTTTGGTGGGGGAAGGAGCTACTCACAGGTTGAGAACCCTTGTTCTAGGGACAGTATCATCACTGTTACCTATATAATGTATAAGCACAGACAACAAAATACCCCTCCCTCCCTCTCATCTCCATACAGAAACATTCTTCCCCATTTCCACTCAACTGGATGAAGCATCTGAGAACAGGTGTTTATTTATATGCTTTTCTATAACAGATTATCGCTTTGAAATTGCAGCATTTCACAGACTATAATGACAGTGACCTCCTAGAAGTGTGAACTGAAGTTCAACCAACCCAGGCTCTGTGGGACTAATGAAGAGAATTAAATTCAGAGGACATGGTCCCACACTCTCACCAGCCTCTACTGCTGAACCTCAAGGCCTTAACTCAGAAGGTCACAACTTGGCATGCTACCAATACATGAAATAACTCAACACACATTTTCTGCAGCACCTGGAAATGAATCAAAAGGCACAGCCCTTACTGGGCTGTCGTATTAAATTCAACATGAAATTCCCATAACACTTAGTCCAATGTTTGTCTCCTTCGACAGAAAGTCAAGGCTTATAAATACATCCAGCATCGCTTTCATCGTGGTTACAAAAAAAGCCATCTATGCCTGGAACAATGAAACCTGGGTGAAATGTTAGGACAGTTGTGCTGACACAGTTCAAAGCAGGAGGCTGCCATATATAGCACAGAGCTATAATGGCAAAGAGGCTTTTTGCTTTAAATTGAAATGCAAAGGAGGCCCCAAGCCAAGAGACAGAACTGTTTGAGAGCATCCACTTGCTAAGCAGAAGGACAGTGCTGATTTGGGAGGGGATGGGTGGGGAAGGGGAAGGAAGGGTCTGAGTGCATAGGATGCTCTGCTGCTATACTGACTTCATACCACAACCAATGTATTAGAGATGCTCTTGAACCTGGTGCTAGTTTCTCCAAGCTTCACTGTCCTGATTCTTCCCATCTCCATCTGATCCAGTTATGGTCTTCAGGTGATCTCTATTGGATTTTTAAAGCCACAACTTTATGAATTGTAACATCATACTTTTCCTGAAAACTCAGTGGTTATGTTCTGCAGTAAGTTACTGTAGTATTTCACACAATTCTGACTCTTCAGGTTTTGTTCTGCAAATATCACACACAACCCAAACCTCCATTTGAATCAGAAAGTCCACGGCACTCGTACAACGGAGCACCAAGACAGTCTACAACTGCTTTACAAATAATGTATTTATGCACCCACTTATTAATTTGACTTACTAATGTAAATTGATCATAGACTTGCATCAAGTCCTCCATTTTGTACTGTTCTAGCACCACAAAGTTTTCCAGGTTCGTGCTTATCTTTCGTGCACAGTCTTGGCAATGTACAACATAGGTCTTTCGAGAATTGCTCTCACTAGTGACAAAAAGCAGATCAAAGACTTCCACCTATTAGACAGGAAACAGAAAGCCACGCGTTACAATTTCATTTTTTAAAAAGTTAAAACCATGAAAACTGCATTTTCTTCAAGATTTACAGCCTTACCCTGTGCATGCAAAGAGAAAAATTAGATTTGTTCAGGGAAAATCTATTCTCCTAAGGCTCGGGCAGAGAAGTGAAACAGAGTAAAACCACTAATATTACACTTAGGATGTCTGCATGAACAGCGCCACGGGAAAGCTTTGCATCAATATTGACAAAGCAGGATTCCTTTGCTGAAGAGGGGTTACTCAGTAAGGTGGGGATTTAAAACAACTATACCTATTATTCCTTTTTACTGTCTGCTAAAGAAGTTTGTTATTTATTTCCTTACTACTGAACCACACATGCTCATCCCGCCCAAGAGGCTCTGTCAGAGGATAACTAGAAACTGTCATTTTCTGGGGGTAGGAAAATGTTACTTTCTTTTAAGCTTCGTGAAAACTATTATCCAATACTTTAGAGCAACTACTAACAGGAAGTAGAATTAAAAATTTCAGCAAAAAGGTATGTCCTGCAGAAAAAAAGGACTTAAATTCTGTCTCTCCTGGGTGTGTTGTTGACTTCTGAAATGAAGACAGATACACCTTTAAAATGAAGCTCAGCAGATCAAATTTTATGCAGGAAGGGCTAACAACATTTTGTAATAACTGAGAATTGAAAATCAACCTAGTGAAAAACAATGTTGTGGAAGTACTGTGAGAGAGAACCTTCAGCAAAATACAGCCTGTGTCTAGAAAAACATCTGGATGAGCTCCTGGAAGGCAATGCTGCATCACATAGATGTGCTTACAGCACGGAGCAGATGCTGCAGCTTAAAAGCAAAATTCAAACATCATAACGACAAAAGACAGGGCAAAATTTAAATAAATATTACAGGAGTAGATGAGCCCAACACATTTTTACTGACCTCACAAATGCTACAGTAATGAGCTGGCTCGTCCTTTGCTCGTCCATGCCAGACAATCTCCTTTCCTGCAGCAATCAGAGCCTCCCTCAGTGTCTGACACTGTTTGAGAGTTCTTAATAGGCAGTACCTGCAACCAAAAGCAGTTGTGTGTTCAGTTCAACATTCAACTGTATAGCAAGACTCAAGCAAGCTGCAATTTCTTCCAAGACCCTGTATTTGGACCTTGCTCTTCCTCTGGGATTTCAAAAACAGTTGCCTAGAAGGAATCACTGGACTCATGGCTTAGGGAGAAGTCAGACCTTGTGCTTATGGGGATCTCCTTCAGGACTGCCCCTTGCCCTGCAAACAGGCTGTACCTTTCATTTTTGACTGAAACACATGAATGCTCTTTTAAGCACAATGAACAATGTGTTTTCAAAAGCAATCCACGTATTTTATTCTGAACCATAAATTTGTCAGCAAAATGTCAGCTTGAACTGCCAAGTTCAACATAGCTGTTTACATTTTGTGTGACTATAGCCCGATCCAAAGGACTTTTAACATCCTAAAACCCCTGTTCCTTCCTCAGCACTACTAAACTTTATTATCTCAAGTTTTCTGAAACTCCAAGTTCTGCCAGGAATCACTTTCCACACAGAGGAAATAGAATCTATGAACATGTATCTTTTCCCATGCAAAAGGAAAAAGCACAGACAGGTTGGTATTAGGGAAAAAAATAAACACAAAAAATAACTCAAACTTATTTTATGACTGAAGAAAAGAACTGTTCAAATGTCAAATTAAAATCCACAATTCCCTGTCATACCCCCTTGTAAAGGCAAAAAAAATGAAATAATTTTATTGTCATAATTTTATACAGTTCTCTTCCTTGCAAGAAAATGTAACTTGTTTTCTAGCATTTTATAAGCTACACATCTTCATCAAAAGAAGCAGACAAAATAGGTCACCAGATTTCTAAATTACAATGTTATTTACAATAATTTTAGCTCTCAGCTATCCTATTTATTTGAGCTGCAGCCTTTGCAGCCTTTAATTTTCTCCTCCACAGGGTGATTACGTTACATGCTCATTAGTTGCAGAAGGAAAATTGAAAAAAAATAAGGGTAAAAACAAACACTGGACAGAAAACAAAGTGCTCAAGAGTCCTAGCAAATGTTTCCAACTTGATTCTTTTCCAATTTTAAACCCTGAAACATGTAACACATATATTCTCTATTTAAAAAACCCACCACATTTCTTTCATGTGTTTCCAAGTAGTTAACAGAATCTCAGGATTTTGAAATACTCTCTTGTTTTACACTCATACTGTTCATCTTCCCTAAAAACAATGGCTTCACTAACACCCTCACTGTAAGGATAACACAAAACTGAAGGGTGTTTCTCTGTTAAACATCTTATTTTCATATACCAAATTTCAAGAAAATTATACAGCTCATTAAGCTGTGACTCCTTCAACACTTTTCAAGTTTGATGTGAAAGTGAGTTATGATGTTACAGCCAACCACAGGTGATAGATTAAGTATTAATTCACTCGAGTGTTGGGTTATTGTGCTCCTGACAAGCTAACTTTGGAAAAGCATTCATTTATGCAATACAGCCTGATTTCAAATAAACTTAAAAGCTACTCTTCTTCTCTTCTGCTGTTACCTGGAAAAGTCTTTGGGCATCCCAAAGAGCAACTGGAAGCACACCTGCACACCTGCCACCATTGTTCTCCACTCCTGACTTCCAAAGTCGTTTCAAAGTGTTATTTTCAAAGCATTTTCTATTGCTACAGTTGTTAAAAAGAACTGCCCAGAATGTAACCCACTTATAACACTGCTGCAATGCTTGCCAAATTTGCAAACAAAGCAGAAAACAACAGCTTGAAGGTGAACTCCCCCTCCTTGGATAAAATTCAGGTCCTTGTAATGGCACTAGAAAATGTAAATGTTAACTATTTTGTGTGTTTAAGGATGGGAGAAAGGATACAAACTATCACTGTGGAAATGCACCAAAATTTCCTGAAGTTTGGGAAGCCTTAAGAAAGCCAAAAAGATGCCCAGCAAAGTGACAGTGTGCCAGTTCAGTGGGGTCGCTTTTAGTATTGCAGGCTGTTTTTATTCTTGTACAGTGAGAATTCAGTTGGAAGAAAATCTAGACCATTCCCCTCTCAAATTCTCTCCAGGTATGGCATAAAGATATGAGTAAATCATGTCCAGTCAAATTCAAATATTTAACAGAAGAGGATTTAAAAATGGACATAATCCTGATTTATTCTAGAAGGGCAGTGATAAAGCCATTTGAATATTCATATATTCAGTAAAACTTTTGAAAAGTGTGGAGACCATCCCAATGGCAATTCAGAACTGACCTCTTTGTACCTTCCAGTAATACATCTTCCCTGATACTGAAAAGTATTTTACCTAGCTTCATGATTTCGTGCAAAATAATTTCTCCCATGTCATGTTCTTTTACATTTCTGAAACTATTTCTGTAATAGAACTTAGTATTTCAGTTACTTTGGAATTAAATTTTTAAGCCTTTATTACTGTGTTCGTTCTACCTCTAAAATTCTTCTCTTCCTCAGATGCATTTGTAAAAGTCCTTCTTGGCTTCCATCTAAGAGATTTGCAGTTAATTTTTCTTTTCTTGAGGGTTGTCCTCCCTCAGCCAAGTTTTAAATCATTTTTTCTGCTGTGTTCCTGCTCACGATTCTACTGTTAAAATCAAATCTTTAAAAAACATCTCATGAGAAAGTTTCAGGTTTTGCTCTTTGACTTTCATCTAGCAAGACAGCACTGAACTGCACATTAACTAAAAATATAATGAGGCATCAGATTTCTTCCAAAAGCGAAGTTTCCTTCTATTGCTTTTCCCCTTCTGCTTCTCCTTTTCATCACTAATCCAATATGTATATCTATGCTCAAATTTTAGTTTATTGCCTCTACAGTGGTTACTCTCACACAACTCACTAGACATATTTGTATTTATTTTTCAAATTGAATTAGAAGCTAGTTTTTATCGTTTTCCAAGAGCTAATCTTTTGTACTATGCTGATACCTAAGGAGCTCCAGAGACAGAAGTCCAAACTACCTAAACACTTTATGTATCTTTGACATGCAATTTTAGATAGACCTGTGCTTGGCAAAAAGATGACAGCTGTGTCACTTATTTTTATTTTCTGGTGACAAATGAAGCCAGCTATCCAAGATGAAATTCAACCAGCTCTATCAGAAATGACTATTTTTTCCAGCATTTTTATACACACGCATACACTCACATGTACGTAGCACACAAATGTCTCTATTTTGTACACAGAAAAATCCAGCTGCAGTGGACAACAGCTACTGGCCAGACGGATTTTCCTGCAGACAAGAAGTCCAAAGGAAAATGATGCAACTGCTTTCCTATCTTAAGGAAATTCATGAAGGTTTCTGCATTCCCAGTATGTTTACAAAGCCAAGGTCAGACACCAGGCTGTGGTGATACCGATTTCTAGGAACTGCTGCTCCATAACTACAGGAGTGACCACAACAAAAAGTTATCTCAGGCTGCTGCTACTGGACATTACAAACCAGAGCTGATCATCCCCTCTTTTTCCCCTCTGCACCCACAGCAGGAACTTGAGATCTGGCTGACAACTACCCTGGATGGGGGTGGCTTAATCCAAGTAAAGTGGAAATGGTTTCAGTAGACTGGAAAAAGCGAATGCATGCACGCCCAAAGTTTCTATTTGTTCCTCAGCACCTGTTTATTTGTAATGTACACCTAAAATTTGAGTCTCTTGCTAGAAAAAGCTGAGCTGCTGTCGGCCAGCAAGACAATAGCAAACTACCATTTTGTCCTCTGTGTTTCTTCATAACATTTTAAGTGATTTTCTTGGAGAAGGATGCTGTGCTTAGTCACATTTTTCTCCTTTTAAACCCAAACCATGGCAAATGCAAGATGCAAGTGGCCAAAATACCAAAATCATATTTTGTCAAGAACATTCCAGAACACCTTTGAGCTTTACAATAGATGTCTGCTGGGCTTTATATGTATTTTATATAAATAAAGATAAAAGTGAAGCCTGTGGATTTGGTATTTTTAAACGGACTTTTTGGCCTCCTCCCCTCCACTCTCCTGCATTTACCTCTGTTTCTCATTTCTAACTATTCAGTTTCTCTTCTCCTTTTTATGACAGCTGGCATTAGGAATATGAACACTAAGTGTTTAATTGAAGGGGCAGGACTGCCAGGCCTTCAGCAAATACTTTCTTTACCCTAAGTATCAGTTCCTAGATTTTAGGAAAGTATTCACACACAAATACTACCCTATAATCAAGCTTTAGAGTGACTACAAACCTCCCTGTTGTCAACTTCCAACACTCTCAGTTCTTACAGATTTAACATTTCCCCAATGCCACCCTTCTGCAACAGATGTTCAAGCCTAAATTAAATTCCTACTGTAAAAAGGTGTCGCACTCAGATGTCACCAATAAATCCTACTGGGGGAAAGAAAGACACTCTTTTTCTTTGCCCTTTTTTTCACAAGTTAATGTACCCATTTTTTTAAAGCCCATTTCAAGGCAAATTACGAAAGGATTCAGTGCTTCTTGATTCAGTATGTTGGTAGGACTAAGAAGGGCTCAGAAATGCTTTGGTAGAGTCAGGCAAAGCAGAGAGTGTTGCTACCAAAGGATTCTCATGATGAGTAATATGCTTTGGAATTCATTCCCCCACTTTAAGACAAACCAATGTTATATGCTGAAATGTTCATTCATTCCTCAACCTCAGTATGGTGCTGCAATATGATTTCCATTTGCTTGAAGTTGCACCCTTTAAAGAAAATCACTACAGATGCTTGAAGCCTGGAATATTCCTGCATTTTGGAATATGCATATGATAAATGTCACTAAACTCAATTATCATTTTATGCATCAATCAATTCATTGTTCACATGAGCAAAGGGAAGGAGGCTCTCAAATTCCTACTTGTCTCTATATAAAAGATTTATACTGGATCTCCAAATGACAGCATGAGAACACTAACTACAGTTCTAGAAATGTAGAATTAAGTTTAACTTTGCCGTAAAAATGACTATATATATTCCAATTTTAATATTGGGTTGATGACCTAATTTTCTTACTTTTGGTGATACGTACTCTGAACAGCTGCTGTGATCAAAGTCAACTCCTTCTGTAAACTGCTGAATTAAGTCTAGGCACACTTAACTAAAAATTTAGATGATTCTAACTTAGATGATTCTAAAGCTATGCCACAATAACATCACGTAAAACATAATAAAATTAAGGATACCTATATATGTTGTGTGAGAGAAACAGAATCTGAAGTAATTTTGGTTTGGTTCCCAGGAACCGAAAAGTCTTGCAAAGAATTATTTATAAATCAACTACTGGTTTATGTGTGAAGAGGAAAAGGGCACAGTAAATCTTCAAATAAACAAAACTTACTTTATCATTTCGAAAAGCTTTGGATCTGAGACCTTGATATTCCGAGCCATATTCCATGAAAGGTGAACCATGGGTACTATGGACTTCACGCTCTGCAGCTTATTCCACTCGTACCGTTCCACTGCCAACTTGTACTGACAGGCTGCACAAACACAGAGTTACAGAAGCAACTAGTCAGGTTAAGGAACAATTATCAACCAAGATCATTCTGTTATAATAATAATTTATATCTTTTACAGCTAAACTTCATTCTCAGTGAGCCATTCATTCCAACTACATTTCCATTCTTTAAAATGTCTTTTAAAAAGTGTACTTATGTTGTTGAAAGAACACAAAATACCACAGCAGCAACAAATACCTGTGAAGACAAGTTACTGACAAGTGCTCAATTTCTTTGTTGAACAGGGAGCAGTATTTAAAAATGGTTAGTTAGTAAATTTTCAAATATTCCAGATTAAAAAAAATCCAGATTTGAAATGTCTGCATCTCACTCTATTCACAATGTATCATGATTTTACACTGCTATGGTATATAATCTCTTCTTGAGAGAAGTGAGTCAGACTTTTTCATTAAGCAGCCTACTCACTCCACCCTTCTTTTAAAAATGTTTTACAAAATTTACTGTGACTGAACATGAGAGGTCTATCAGTCAGTCACACAATCCTAGAGATACACTCTTTATTGCACCATATAAAGACACACTTTAAACCACTCAGGAAAACAGAAGCTTTTTTGGAAGTACATTCTCTTCAGATGCATGACAGACTCTTGTTTTAGCTGTGGAATTTCCTTCCACACTCACAGATAAAAATCCTCCAAGACCATGGTTCAAAACTAAAGGCTTCTAGAACAGTAGGTTGGAGAAACCTGATACTCCTTTATGAACTAAATTTTGCAACTGTTTGCATTTCCTGATGCTCTCTCCAAAGAGCTATTAGGTACCCACTGTCCCACCAATATTAGAGGACTAGTCCTTAAATTCATATGAAAGCCATAGTGCAGTTTGCTGGGTAGTACAAATTTTGGGAGAAAAAGTTAAGAAATAGCCTAAGAAGACAGTGAATTAATACACACATTTTGTTTTTACGAGCCCATTCAAAGCACGAGTGCCAAGACTGCATTTTTGCTGCTATCTCTTCCTCTCACAATGGAATTATTTAAAGCTTCAACACGTCATATATTAAAAATACAGCACGTTGGTTTTTTTTCATCTAGTAAAGCATGGCAAGTCAGTAAGAAGTGGCAGGTTCTGTGCCATGTGCAGTATAATATCACCTACACATAGCTCAGCACGGGCGCTGCTCACACGTACCTGTGAGAGGGCCAACGTTCCACGCGATGTTGTTGCACCAACCAATAGCCTGAACCCAGTGAACAGTGCCAGCATTTATCCACACCAAATCCCCTGGTCTTTGAATAAATCTATAAACTGGGACATTGGCTTCATACAAATCTTCCAAGTTAGGCCACCAAGATCCCATAAGGAAATTCATATTGTTCCTGAAACAAGAGGAAAGATGAAGTCTTCAGCATTTACCAATGAACACATTAGTGGCAGATACTTCAATGCAATTACCTGCAAAAAATGACCATCACCATACACGTTTTCTGCAGCTAATGAGTGGCCCACAAAGAGCAGTCAAAAGGAAAGTGTCATGTATAAAATTCCTGATCATAATTCCACATTTCATATCCATCAATACATTAGAACACCTACCCATCCACCTGCCCATGTGAAGTCAGTTTATAGCTTCCAGTTAAGTTCTATTTTCCTTTAAGTTTCCCAGTATTTTGTTGATGCTGAGGCAGACAAACTCTTGGTCAGATCTAGTGTGGCACTGGTGCCCAATGGTGCTTTTTTTCATCACTGACTGATCTCCTGTACAGACCACACCAGCTCCCAAGGATGTTTTCTGTTCTGAACATGTACTCACACTGCCTGTGCGTGCATGTGAAGCTTGCCCACAGCACAAGGAGCAACCTCTTGGCAACATTTTACCTGTGATCCAGGGGTCTATGCTCTCAGCCAAGAAATGCTGACCCCTCCTGAGCAGCATGGGAAAACACCACAATCCATATGGATTTCCTAACCAGGAACTCTTCCCCTGTGGTTATGCAAAATCCACACTCCTCTCCCATCCTTATCCCAATATTATACTGCTTTTATACTGCACCAAGAGAGATTATTTGCAATGCACAGTTTTCAAAGACAATTAAGTGCCTCTGCTGAGGCACTGTAGGTATTTTGTGAGGTTACCAAGCTCTCAGTTTCTCTGCCAGCCTCAGAAGAACAGTGACATGCGAGTAAAAAAGCCTGTTGTGCCAGAGACACGGCAATTCCATCAGTGGAAATTACGTTTTTAAGAGGGCTTATCTTTGTAAGGGTGGATGAAATAAGAACAGCTGTCAGTAGACAGGCAGAAAATACAGAGACACTGAGATGAGTTTGCAGAGCTCTGGAAAAGTTCTGAAGTCAAGAGCTTAATCCAGTTTCAACTGGGTAAGAAAAACCTTCTTCCATACAATCAACCTCAGAGGCTCCTGCTTGAATATTGGCATGATTAGGGGACACAAGTGATGCTCCCTCTTTTTTGTGTGTGCGCACGTACAAACAAGTCTGGTTCTGTCTGTTTTTAAGGCAACCACTCTACACAAGGCATAGCATAGAAATCCTGATCTTACATCTGGCTGAGTAGTTCCCCAGCGCTCAGGGTACCTCAGCTTTTCCAGGGAGTTACAAATACCTAAGTCTAAGCAAAGCCTGCCGTGACGCCCTCACGGGGTCTGAGCAAATTAAGCTTTCACTCTAAATGCAACAAGGAAACATGCCAAAATACCAATGACTCTGTATTTTTTTCTGTCAAGAGAATTCTGCTTTTTTGTTTTTGTTATAGACAATCCAAATTTCTGTACATTGCACAAATGTGGTATTTTCTATGAACTCTAGATTTTGCATTTCGACCTGCTTTAGAAGACTTTTCTGACTACATGGAAAACCCATAAAATAATGCCCCCTTAGAACACCCTCAGTAATTTCCCCCCTCAGGTCTGAGAAAGGCACAAAGAATTTGTAAAATACAAAAACAGCACATCCAGCTTACTTTTCACAGAAGTCATTCATGACACCCCAATAGCTTTCAGGGACAACAAACCATTCACAGTCACCTGGGCCAATATTTATATTTACTGAGCAAAAGTTGTTATTTTCTTGATGACCTGAAATTTAGGAGAAAAGAAAACACACTTTATGTAAGGCCCTTCTATCAAAACAATGCCACGAAATGCAAAAACACAATTACTAAAAAAACTTACACCACAGTTTAAGTATTTTTATAGATTTTATATGACACTTCCATACACTATTTAGGTGCTTCACACAGTTAAGCTACCAGTGACATGAAAATTCTGCTTCTGTTTGTTTGTGGAAAACAAAAAGTTGGAACCACCAATCCTGGGGATCTGACCAATATTTCAGCAGTTCCCTTCCTGTAGAGATAAATACTTCAAAAGCTCAGATTTTGTGTTTCATGATCTCTCCTGACAGTCCTGGTCAGGTGCAAAACTTCGTGACTTCAGGCACTGAACAGACAAGGAGTACAAAAATCTTTCTGAAAGAAATTTCAAAATCCATGTAGAAATGCCCAATATTTTATCTTCTTTAGACAGCTGGAAAACTGAGCCATACTCTCTAATGGAAGTTTCTGAAGTTGTACTTCAGTAAAAAACAGACCCTGAAATTCAGTCCAGATTCCTCAAGTCCCAGTCCAGGGCCCCAAGACAGCACGATTCATCATGGAGGGTTGAGCCCTGTTCTCAGACAGTAAAAATCTAAGAAAGTGAAGTTACTGATTTCTGGGATTGCACCAGACTCACTTGGGAAGCCTCTAAAAACTTCCAAGGTATGTAAAGTACAAATACTGTCCATGATCTCCTTAAAGAACCCAGAATTCCATGCAAGAGGTCAGCAGGGCAATTCCCTAGCACCGCAGAAATCCAGGAATTTCCACTATAAGCGCTTTGTGCACGCAGAGTTCACTGAAGTAAGAAATATGAAAACACTGAATATGTAGATTTATCAAGTTTAGGCGTGCTGTAAGATATAGGAAATCTGCAATGCAATTAAATCCAACACCCCACAGTAGAATCTGATTTTTTCATGCAGATTATACTCACCTGGTGTCCTGCTTCCTGGAACCTTCATGTAGAGCTGCACTGTGTTCATGCCCAGGATGGTATGACCAACATGGCTTAGAAGATTTCCTGCTGATACCACACGTACAAAAGCAGGAAGTTTTGTCAGTTCATGGAGTTGCAACTTCCACCTGCAGCAAAATAGCAAATTGACAAACTGTGAATCCCTGAAACTCTTAGAAGAGTTTGGGAAACAAACATTATCAAAAAGTTGTTAGCATAGGTATCTGTGTTACTCTTTAAATTTTAAAATATTTCCGAATACAATCACAAATCTGACAGGCTAGTTGAGGGGAAACATAATTTTGTAGTCAAAGCTGAACTTACAGATCAGATCTGGCATCTATCTGGGGTCCTACAAGAACTATTTCAAGTATCAAAATCCAATTCCCTACGAGCCTCAGTTTAGTTATGCTTAGGTTCATCTGAACTCTCTCTCCCCATGGCTTGTTCAGAGGAATACTTTATTAGCAACTTGTTTGTATCTGCAAATGGAATTTCTTTTCTAGAAAAATGGCGTCAATATCCAAAATTTTGTAACAACCTCTAATCACATCCACAGATGTACACACTGATCATCTAGTGACTGCCACAAAAGATGTCATCATCTTAAGTGGTCCTTACTGCCAAAACACCATAAACATTTCTTCTCTAATGACTGAAGTAGACCAGAATTTTTGTACTGCAGCTGGTGGGACTGACAGACTAAATATGCTGGATCTTTGATGGAAATATGTATTAACTAGAGATTGAACCAAATAATTATTACTGGACCATAAAAACACACTTTCAGAGTATTTCTAATATTTTCTGAGCTACCTTCATCTACTTACAGAAGGATATATAGTTTAAATAATACTCAATTTTTTTTTTTTTTGAGGCTCTGGAGAGGTATCATGGCTCACACACAGGTAAGCACTGGTCTGGTCTTTGCTATGTATTTTGAACCCTGTTACTGGATAAAGAAGCAAGAGTTATGAAAAGGTGGAAACAGACGACAGTATGAATGAAAGGAAAAAACCCACGAGTAACAAAAATTCAGACAAACAAAAATGAAAAAATCCCCTTTAATCTTAGAATTTCTATGCAAAGACTAAAAAACTTGGTATTGTCAGAAGTAATAAAGTAGTAAGCAAACAATTTAAAGCCTCACAATGGAACGAACGGAATGGATTAGGAGGACTAGAAAGAATGGTTTCTGATGGATGTTTATACTCATTTCTGGAAAAACAAAAATCCTGGAAAGAGAAGTTTGAAAAGATATTTTAGCATGTGGAGGACTTGTAACAACAGTTTGAAGACCAAAGGTAACCCCTCCATTGCAGGAATGGGGTGTGCAACTGGAATTTTTCAACAGACTGACTGATGTCTGAGAATACTACACTGGACTTCCAGAAGCATTAGCATCATGTAGAATCCCACTGTGAGCAGGACAAACTGTAATCAACTTACTTCTTGTCATCTGACAGGTCGATGTTGGTCCCAAACTTGATTGTTTTAAAAGGTCCTCTTCTCCTCCTCCCAGAGCTGCAAATATAAAAATGTATCAGGCAAACGTGAAAAGGGAATGATGTAAAATCGCACATACAACCAACTACAGAATTAACAGAGTTATACCACACTTACTTATCAGAAGATGTGGATTCATTATCTGAGTGGTCCTTGTGGTGACTCTTCTTCTCATTTTCCTCCTATAAAACGCAATTTTGAAATGTTTTTACATATATACATAGACACACACACATCTAAAAGAACATATAAAATATACGGGTATAAAGTGATAACACAGACATAGATATAATACATTTGTTTCAAGATATTGACCCAATCTTTGAAATATCTGTGTCTATGACTTTGTGTCAACATTTCTTCATTGTGAAGAAAATAAAAAAAGTTGGTCAAATGCATTGAAAAAGAATTCTTCATGGCTGCAGATCCCATGACACTCAGGCCAGGATAACAGAAAATGTCTACAGTGTAAATATTTCTGCTGGCCTGCATTCAAGTTGGAAATGAGTATGTTGGTTTGCTCCATTATGAGGGTAACCTGGAATCCAGTATTAAGGAATTCTGTTAACTTTTTCACATAAGAACATCTACCTCCCTTCAAAGTCAAGCAGGTATCCTGACAGGAAACTAGGATGACTAATATTTGTAAAACTAATTTAATAAAATCCATTATATAAAATCTTTTGAATTTTTCATAGCCATATGCTATTTTAGCACTAGCAGTAGCTGAGACCTTGACTAGTGGAAAAAATCCAACCAATATTAAATGATGCAATTTGATCTTTTTAGCAGACTGTGCTCAAAACCCTATTCTAAAGACTTCTATTTTGGCAAGTATATGGACAAAGAAGGAAAAAGAAAGAGACAAAAAGGAAAAAGGAACTGTCTGGAGTCTATCCAAAGATCTCTGGCTTTGAATGGGATTGTTGTTAAATCTCAAAGTGCCCTGTGTACCTGAGAAAGTCTTATTCATCCTTTGAATGCAGGACAAAGAGAAACAAAAAGGAACCTAGTGATGATGGATTTATCAAATGCTGCAAGACATGTTAGAAAAGCAATGTAATAGCTGTAAGAGGAATAAAGAAAAAAAGATCACTTAGGGCAAACCAATAGAACTGTGGCTATAGAAAGAAGAAATAAAGCTTTCATTTAAACACTAAAAAGTCACCTAAGGACAGGTCAGAGCAGTGTTAGGCAAAGGACACGTGTACAGTGTCTTTCTAATTTCCAGGGTAAAAATGAAAACCATTATTCTTAAAAATTATTTTATGTATTGCATTTTTACCACCAGTTTGTAACAGTGAGGGAAAAAAAAAAAATCAGAAAACCCTGCAGGACACATCGTGGTGCAAATCCAAAGCTGAGGCTTTCAGTGGTATGTGATCAATTATGTACATTTTTAAACCTATTTATATCTATATATAGATAGACACGGATATATTTTATGTTCCAGTGACGTAATGTTCTCCAGCCCCTCTGGAATGACACACAAGAATACAGCACTGGTGCCACTGCTCAAGGGGCACCAGAAAACTTCAGCCAACATCCTACTGAAATTTATCACCACTGCACAGGAAGAAAAATCCCAAGTTCCAGAAGATTTCCATGCCCCACGCTTCCCAGTGGTATTCCTGTTTCTTTTCTTCATCCTGTACCAGCTCAAAGCATTATGACTGGATTCCCTTCTGTTCTCTTCAACTACCAATTACTTTCTTTGTTTGTAATCCTTTCCTATAATGCACAAAATTTAAATTTAGAATTTCTCTTCCCTTTCTTACTGAAATCATTCCTGTTTCTGTGTAAAGGCAGTGAAAACTGCAACAGTCAATTCCCCACACTGACATTTTCCCTATTTTCTAAAGAACAACTGGTCAAAATTATCTTCTTGCCTTAGTTCTGCCTTAGCCCAGTCTTTTTGCAACACCAGGTAACATAATCCTCCAAGGAGTGCCCATAGCCAGTTTCAAGAATGTGTTCACTACTTCAGTAAAAAATATTAAAAAGTAATACCAATAAAATCACATTTCACAGAATCCCAGAGTAACAGAATAGTTAGGGTTGGAAGAGACCTCTGGAGATCATGGAGTCCAACCCTCCCTGCCAAGGCAGGAAGGGGAAATATTATTTCTAATATTTCACTCTGCCACATAAGTCTAAAAACTTCTAAACTAAGTATGAACTGCTATGTTTGGAACCCAACAAAAGACAAGTATTAGTGTAAACTTCTAATAAGTCACATCCAAATTAATTCAGGACAGTATGAAGAACAAGGAATCTGATTTCAAAACATGAGTGAAATTAGAAGCAATCCAAATTTTTAAAAAGCCTCAAGTTCTAAGTATTTTAATGTGAATTTTGACATTATAATATGAAAGCTTAAACTAATAAACTTTTAAAGCCGGAGGTTTTACATTATTAAACTGAAGTTTACACTAAACATTTAGGAAGAACAATATACTATTTTACCCTTTATTCAAAACAGATTTTGAAAATTTACCTGTGCTCTTCATGCTAATGGAAATGTCTCTTTTTCCTTAGCAGTTTCTGCTTTTTCCAACAGCCATTATTAATTGGCTCCAGAGTCAGTATGCAGTCCATGAATTATACCTCGAATAGTAGCAATTAACTTACCCTTAGAGACTCCTGGAATGAGGAGGCCTGGTACTGTGCATATTTAGCAATTGTTGTGTGAGATCTACTGCTTTCACAACGCCAGATCTTCTTTGTTCCAGTGGGGTCCCAGTTTTCATCTGCTGGCTGCAGTAGTTGTGTCCTTACTTCTACTATGTGTTCATTATTCGCTTCTACCAATGTCTTAGTAGAGAAGAGTCCTAGATCTAATTAATAGCAATAAAAGTGATACATGAAGGTTAAAATAGAATAAAAAGAATTCAGGAAAATACCTGAAGTTATTGAAAGGTTTACTCTAAAATCATTTTTACCCCTTAGTGTTCACAACACTGCCCACCTGAACGTTAATTATTGACACCCAAAAAACTTTTCTCCATACATCCAGTAGAAAATTAGAAAAAAATTTCTAATATGGACTATATTACAAGAAACATTTTACATGTCTTGGGTAAACAAATCTGCAAACATTGTTCAAATCTATTACCAAGACAGTATTTTTCAGAGCTGAGTTTTATGAATGTACTTCCATCATGTAACACGTTTCCTACCAGTAGTGATAGTTTATCTGACTACAGACTTGAAAAAGTTGCACGGTCAAATTACAGATCATTAGATCTAAACACAAAGACATGCATCCAGTTTTTATGGGAAAATATCTGGCTGTAACCTTCCATATCCACAGCTCAGCTTCAATCTGTGCTCAACAAAATCTGCTGTATTTGTGGTGGGGCTTTTTTTTGACATGACCAAGATTAGAAACAACAGCAAACTGAGAAATGACAAATTACCCTAACGACTTGGAATATACAGGTAATACAGTATTACAGAAATAAAATATCCACTTGTAAAAACAGAGAGACTTCTCTTTTAAAAACAGACATTTCCCCCCAAAGGAAAAAAAAAAGGTAAATTTACCTAATTTAAGCGCTCCAGCAAGGCCACGTATTACAGTAACAGGGTTGTTTGGATTTGTACAAAATTGATGTAAAGGTGGAAAGAAAGCATCTCGTTTATTTTCCAACTGCAAAATTATAATGGAATATTAGATGTCAGATCAATCTAGATTCCTTATTTGTAAAATAAGAAGGAAGAGTAAAACAAAAGAGAAATAACAGAGAGAAACCAGGATTTTTTTCCAATTCCCTGCACTGTGGGGAATGAACAGCTACACCATACAATTCTTTCTATGGTAAATGCTGGGTTCACTCCTGAAATTAATTTGTTATTGTAATTTGTTTCTTGGCATGAATTATTCCCGGGTTGCTTCAGCTTTGCAACTCAGATTTCCTGAACTTAATTTCTTTATCTGACAGTAGCCTTGTACATTCCCTCTATCTACAGAATTCTCTGATGAGCATTACAGTTTCTTTTCAGAAGTAAAAAAGCACTAATTTTACAGATAATGTATACAAGAAACAGTATAATTAAAAGACTACTCTCATGGTGTACCTCATGTTAACCAGAAAGGTTGATTTGATTTTCTTATGCTTCTCTGCACCTATAACCTCAATTTTATGCTACAGTCTCCCTCCTGATTTCTTTTTTTTAATTGCTATGAATCCTTTAGAATGCTGAAGGCATTTCTTGCAATAAACAAAACACAACCCGGAGTTCCCAAACAGTGGCACATCTGCACAGTCTGTGGCAGTGTGGTGACTTTCCAGCTTTGTGAGGGCTCATCAAAGCTGGGATGGACTTTTATTAAGGCATATGATGAGTTCAGGTGCAATGCCTGGGAAACAGCTGGAAGCACTATTGCATCCAGCCTAACCCAGCTCTCAGGCAGCCTCTTGGGCACCATCAGAGCCAAGTGCCAGCCTCTTCTGGTCCCCAAACTGAGGTGACCAAAGCCAACTCGAGCTTTTCACACTGCCTATATGAACATACTGTAATTTATTCTTCCCCTATTAAGGAAGTGGATATCCTGTAATTTATTCTTTTATTACTAAGGAAGTTAGCTCAATAAAGCTGTTATGAAACTTTATTTTCAGAAGTTTCAATGCTTGCATAAGAAAATACTACTCAACCAAACCCAGCCTTTTCCTGGTGGCATTTTGTTCTTAACATCACCTCAACTTTTATTCATTTACCTTCACTATGTCTTGAAACAGATTGTTATGAGAGTTTAGTTTAATTGCTTGCTCATTTATACATAAGCTGTCACTTGCAAAAATTCTATGTACATTTTTGAAATACTCTGCATTGTATCTAATGAACTGTTTTGCTTATTCTGCCAACATTTTGAGTATTAAAAAGAACCTAAAGTATTTTTCCTTTTGTTTACTGAAATTCTTAATTTACAAGTACTTTCAAGGTCAAACTATGTCACAAATTATCTTTATGGTTAGCATTTCTCCTGCTTATATACCAGTTTGGAGAGCACCGTAATTAGAGCTCAGCGACGAATAATGCAACTTTAAAATAATTACATTACGTAACTCAGATATCCAAACCATTACAAAAGACAGGCAGCAGTGTATTTCTGCCACTAGATTTACTTACATAAATACTAGGTGTAGGTGGATTCAGCTTGTCCTTTGGCAAGGGAGGGTATGGTGGAGGCGGTGGTCGTGGAGGTGGGCATTTATCCAATAGAATACTACTGTTAGATAAGCCATTTTTACCCAGATTCCTAAAAGGAAACAAGAGCTGTCTCTGTCAATACTTGACAAATAAAATAAATGCGTATCAGTGCAATCTCTTATGCAAAATAATGTTGTATAAGGAGAAACCATAATTTAAGATGCAAATAAAGCTCGCATGTTTTAATCAAGAATTTTCCATGTATAATTTGATATTCAAACTTATTCCCACTTTGCCTGCTGAATCTGCAACATCACCACAGTCATTTTAAATAAAAGCAAACATGACACATTTTACAAAATTTAACAGGAAAAGAAGGTTTCAACTGGGAATGGAGAAGAACCTTAGCAGGTGGATGATCATTCCACCAGGAGCTGAGGTAGCAGAGCAGAAGTCAGAAAATGGCAATGTCTCAGCCAAAAAACTGCTGAGTCACAAAAACCAACTACAGCTACACTACAGACACTGAACTGAACCACACCTACCCCTCCCTGCCTTACACGTTTGGAAGCAGAAGGAGCCACTGCTGCATAACCCATTTTTTTGGAGCAATAAAGGGAGAGGCCCTACCCCTCAGTGAGCTGCTGTGTCAATGCCCCTGTGTGTGACTCCAGGGAGAACCTCTCTGCCTGTATTTGCAGCCTCTCCCTGGAGATTTCCAGGTGTGCAGGACCCTGTACATGTAACTTCTCCTATGATGGATGACTGGAAAAGCTTAGCCTGTAGTCAATACCCAGTCACCATCACTGGGAAAGTACTGACAAAACCATTCTTTACAGTCTTGTTAAAAATGATTCAACTACTTCAAAATTCTTCCAACTAAACACTATTCAAATCCTTCTTCCAACCTCACTTGATTCACTGTTGTTACATCCCACAAAACAGGATGTTTCTAATGTACAATTTAGTCATGTAGCTTTACAAAATTCACTGGTTACTAAAAGGTTTTTTTGATAACAACAGTCTTCAGCAGAAAACACAGCTGACTTAACATTAGATGAAACTCCCAGCAATGGAGATTGTTTCTAAAACTGAGAAACATGGTACAGCCTGACTGATCAGACTGACATGACAAACACTTCAAAAAAAAAAAACAAGCAACCAGCTCGCACACCCAAAAGCACACCTGTCAAAGTATCAAACAACTTATTCCTTGTGCTAGGTGAGTCCAATGCCAGAATTTCACTTCCAAGAAAGTGAAAGTGATGTAGAAGCTTTGATTAGTCATCATGCAACTTGGTAAAAAAAAAAAAAAAACACTGGCCAGTGCTTAATGCCTGATGTGGTTATTGCAATGGCTTCATTGTCCCCACATACACAAAAAAATGCCAACAAAGCAAACAAAAAAAGAACCCAAAAATAACATGGCAATATAAAATCATCACCACACAGAAATTTACTGACCACAGCTGAATGAACCTGAGATTCAGACCATTTATGCCAAGTTAAACTAGACTCTAAACAGCAGGAATCAGACGTTACTATAACCTCTGCAAACTGAGAAATAAAACCAACACAAAAATGTAGTATTAAGAATAAGAGAGAATTTTGACAAAATTCAGTTTGCATTGATAAACAGTTCTCAGTTTAAATTTTTAGTCAATGAAAACGAGAGAAAGTGAACTTGAAGAAAAAGGGACATTGCTCAGAACTAGCATGACTTGAGCTGCTGCAGTCACAGCAAGGTAATTACAGTGAAAACTCAGTAAAGCCAAAGCACATGGGGGTTTCAGGGAAGGGTGACAATGGACAGAGGAGAAACTTTTGTACACTCAGAGAAACTACAGGTATGAAAAGGGAGAGGAGAAAGTGAAAGAAACAAACAGTACGAGGGAAAAATTCAGATGAACAAAGATATCTCATAAACCCAGCACGTGAAGCTGGTATTACCAATTGCATGCTATAATTTCCTATTAAGCTACTAAAACTCTGTGTGGAAATTTTAAGAGAGGAAAATGGACAAAGAAAAGCAAAGCTGAGATAGCAAAACATTCATAATTTAAGTGGCACAGGAAACACATGGGCAGAATATTTCAAGTTGTATTTAACAGACCAGCTTCACTCTATCATCATTTTTTTTCCTATAATCTTTTTTTTTTTTAAACTATGAATCAGAGTATCTTACTATTAATAACAAGGCAAGAGAGCTATTAAAGAATAATTCTGTAATTGTTAGTGTGCCAAACAGAGCAACAGAAATTATAAAAAACACTACAGAAGTACTAAAAATATTTGCTACCACAGTGTGAGTATCCAATGCCAGCCTCTCCACTTCTGGAAATACAGAACTACAGGAAGTGCAAGGAAAGTGAAAGACCCTTCTTGACCACAGCAACTGTGCTGAAAATCCCATGTATCTTGGTTTCAAGATCGCAGTTTTTGTGAGAGGATTTCATAGTGGCTAAAAGGGGCAACAAATGCACTGCTTAAGACAAAACAAGCCTGACTTACACCCCCAGAAGAAACTGGATAACCAGTCACCTACAACACTGGGATGAAGGAATAAAGAGAAGGACAAGCTTCATTCACTTAAATTGACTTCCACAGGAAACTGGCTTGTCGTGGACTGTGCAAGGACAACACCCTTCATTCCCACAGAGTGGGAAGAGAAGGCAGGAGCAGCTGTCAGGCTCAGAGGGGCAAGGACAGGGGTGCACAGTGACGTGCAGCCTGTCCTGAGCCACAGCCGCAGCACTCAGTCCACGGCAAATTCCGCTGGGGGCGAAAACAGCAACAACTCATTGAAGTGCTTCACCCTGAGGACCAAACTTGAACTGCCATGCTTAGGAGAACATCAACCATTATGGATGAAACTGGTGCCTCAGTTTCACAAAATCACTGAATCAATTTAAGTTGGAAAAGACCTCTGGGATCATCGAGTCCAACCCATGACCAGCCACCACCTTGGCAACCAAAGCCTGGCACTGAGTGCCAGGTCCGGTCTTTCCTTAAACACCTCCAGCGATGGGGACTCCGCCACCTCCCTGGGCAGCCCCTTCCAATGTCTTATCACCCTTTCTATGAAGAAATTCCTTCTAATTTCCAACCTAAACCTCCCCTGGTGCAGCTTAAGACTACATCCTCTCGTCCTGTTGCTTGGGATTATTTCATGTAGTCATGGGATCTCTTGAATAAGCAATCATCACACTCATTAAAACATCCCTTTGAATTCTGTTTTACTGCTGTCTAGGATACATTCTCATAGCTTCTAAAAGACAGTTTACAGCCTTCAGTCTTAGAAAAGGACTTCCCCTCTGGCTGTACCTAAAGCCAGAAGCCCAGGTGTGACACAGTTTCAACAGTCACCCATAGAAAACTTATCAGGCAGTTACCAGACACTTTTAAGATACTGGATTGACTCTGCATCATCCCAACCTGACAAAAAGAAAAAGTATCAGGGAGGTTGAAACCTACCTGTGTTACACAGCTATACCACTTTTAACTCTGTTTCATAATAAAAACTCTACCTCAAAAAATATTTAAGTTAACAGGATAAAATTTATTTTCCGAGAACCAATAATAATTATCACTAATTATCATTCTTTACATTTACTTATCACCTCAATATTTTTATTATTTCACTCAAGCCTTATGTAAGACTGAGAGAACTATGTCTGTTTCTCAGGAAGTGTGCTCTTCAAGTCCTCTGGAACGTTTCCTGTTTTCCAAGAACTATTAAAAAAAAAAATCTGTATGAATTATAAACAGTTCTCTGGCTCGCTCTTTCAGAGTTCACAAATGTATGTTATCTGGGCCTCTGACTTAAAAATGCCAAATTTAAGTATAACTGCTGTTTAACCTTCTCCTTGGAAAGAGAGTACAACCCATGATGTGAACATTTTATCTGCCTTTTTCCCAAGCACAGAACAAAAATATTTACTGAACACTACTGCTTCTATTGAGCATGCTAATACTTCTGTGCAGACATTATTTTTTTGATTCTTCTTTTTTTGTTTTTGTCTACAGGTTTTCCTCTTCCAAACACAGTTTCTGTGTTTTCTAGAACTCTTAGCTTCAATACATTTAAAAATATTTGCCCTTTTTGTTTCTACTTGGGAGATTGTGACTTTTTGATGATAATGAAAAGTTCCTAAACAACTTCCAGTTATCTATACATTTGTACTTTAGGTACAATTTACAGGTCGGAACAGAGTAAGTTACAAACGTTTGTGCTTAAGCAGTTATTTTTGTTGTGAAGTCAGTCTAAGTGAATTATTATTTGAGGATTAGCTGTATAAGAATTAACAAGGTTTTACTGCTCAAGAGATTATAGTTATTCTGAGGAACAAAATTAATACCCTCTCTACGCCCAATAAAAATCACATTTAAAATGAATACAAGGAATTGTGGATTTATTTGATACTCTATCTCAATTCTATCAGAATTAATTAATCTACAAAGAGGAAGGAACAAGACATTTTCAAAACGTGCCTGTAGAAGGAATCAGTTGAAGCACTGGGTTGCACAGCACCTACTTGATGCAGTCCTGGTTCAACCCAGAAATACCCACCCTTCACAATTAGCAGATACAATCAGTTGCTTTCTCACTGTGAGTTATTACAAAACCACAGAAAAACGCCTGTCAATCCCCACCACCCTGGGAAGGAGGTGGTTACACACAACACCCGGCTTGGCTCCCGGACGTTCACCTCCCCAAGCTCCTTCTGTAGCCAGGGGATAAAGAGAGGAGCTCTCAAAGGGAATATAAAGAAGTCAAGTCAAGCTTACATTATGCTTAAATTCAAGTAATGCCAGATAATTACACAACCTGTTTATCATGCAATTCTCTACCCCAGCCTTTCACAACCAGGTACTAGCTGGCAATACTCCCGGAGATCTTTCATGAAACCTACAGAAAATCCTACAATAGAACTGTGGATTTTCTCATTATGCAAATGTATTTCTAATTATTTTTTAATTCTGTTCTGGTTTTGACCTCAATAGTACAGGTTGGCAGTGAATTTCATAGGTTAATTACATTACGTAAGAAGTAATGTTCATTTTTTTCTTTTCTTAATGACTTCTACATCTTCCCTCTCTATTTCATTTGCTAATCACCTTGCTCTTAGGCTGTAAGACAAACAGAATCACATCAATGACTTATGTAAGAAAAGCATTGTAACAAGTGGCACCAAACTTTTCCATACACTTGCCTTTCCCTCTGAACTGTATGAACTGTATATTTTCCTATGTTTTTTTTTTTTTTTACTCCCAGGTAATTCTGCTTCCCATCTGCAGATTTCTGTATTTGCCTTTTGAACAAAACAGAATATCTTATTCCAAGCAGTGTTTAGCTTGTGAAATCACAGTATTTCACATTTTATGCTTAAAACTTTTGCTGTGGTGAAGTTCACTTGCTGGACGTAATGTGCCTTTAGAGCAACAGAGCAATTCTGTCTTGAAGCCAAAAAAATCCTTTGTTTGTAAATAAAATTCCCAATAAAACAAGAATTGCTTTCGTTGTTTTTAAGAACAAAACACAAATTTAATCCAGGTCCTTCCTCCACAAAGTACTTCCCCTCAAATAGATTGAGGTTCTTTTCCTGTGGACCATTAAGTTCTCAAACTAGTGATTCACTGATTTCCAGACCAGGCTCAAGGAGCAGCACCTTCAGTAAGGACAGACCAAGTTTCTTCTGCTCCAGGTTCCAACAGAGCTCTCAGAGCAAGGAGAAGTCTGCCCTCTTCAGCCTCTGCACTGCCCTTCCCACTCCTCCTCAGGAAATGGATTTACTGCACTTGTGTAAATGCTGGCCATTTATCAGACCCTTTTCCAGACTGTTTATCCCAGACCACTTTCACAGAACCAACAAATCATGACGGTTGGAAAAGACCTCTGGGATCATCGAGTCCAACCTGGGACCAAACACCACCTTGTCAGCTTGACCATGGCACCACATGCCACCTCCAGTTGTTCCTTGAACATCTCCAGGAACAGTGATTCCACCACCTCCCTGGGCAGCCCATTCCATGCCTTATCACCTTTCCCATGAAATCATTTCTCTGTTTGCTGTCCTATATTTTTATCATTTTACACAGCCCCTCGAGAGGTAGCTTATCTCTCCTGGTCTCCTGTCACTTTCTTTTCTCAATGGATTGCTCTATACTTTCCCTCTTTGAACACCAAGCAAAAATAACTATAAAAAGGCCTTATTAGCCCCTTTGAATACAAGTTACAGTCAAACCTACGCCTCTCATCTGCCTTCCCAATTATGCCAAATTGGTAAAGCTTTCAAGTTCAGAAATGCTTTAGAGTTTTCAAATGAGTCTTTCCATGTATCACCATAAAAACAAGGACAACTCCCAGCTGACATGAAGCTGCCCAGTTACCCAGCTGGGGTCTTCAGACCTGTCTGAGGACCTCTTACCTCTACGTTTTGTTTCAACCTTTGCCTGCTCTTTCAAGACTGTGAACAAACTTTAATAAATAATGAGGAGAAAAAATAATAACCAAGATATTTCTTACTTCTTTTATGAGAAACAAAACAAGTCAACTCAGGAACTTCTCTACATTGCTTAAAGGAATGACCTGACCTCAGATCAGTTTTAGAAAGGACAACTGGTAGACTCTCTTAACTGAGCTGGATACCGGATTTTTATCCCTACTCGGGGATGTTAATTAGATGCACCAGTTGAAACACTGAGTGAGAAATCAGCTGGTTTCACTTCAGTAGAAATAAACAGCTCGAGTGTTAAATCTCAAGTCTTGTGATAATGTTTCATTAATTCTCCTTTCAGAAAGATTGCTCACAGGGAAAAGATACTTGCATTTCTAAGAGCACAGAAAAGAGCTTTTGATAACAGTCTCTTTAAGGAAACCTGATACACAACCAGACCAAGCACTCTCCTTTTTTTTCCCCCCCATGTATTAACAATCAGCTTTTCCAGTAACAAACCCAGAGCAGTTATTCTTAGCGCATTTTCTTCTTTTAATTACATGGTTTTCACTTATGCTCAAAAATTACTTGGGGTTGTGTGGGTTTTTTGTTGTTTTGTTTTTGCTGGTTTTTTTTTTTTAAGGACCTTAACAGGAGATTTTCTCTGGGAATCTCGTGAAGGGTAATTAATTTAATAGTGCACTCTTTTATCTGTTAATTTGCTCAGAGACGTAAAGAAATTCACTTTACTATGTAAACAGTTTACCAAACATAGTTTAGTTGGTTTATAACCACCTTAAAATTGACTGTTGCAACTAGTTTTATTGGTAGGGAAGAGTAACCAAATGAAACTTATATTTGCCAGAATCACCACCTCAATTCCTTTTATCCCTATACTCCAACAGCAGTTTAACAAGATGAGCACATTTGCCACCCTACTGTTCTCCAGAACAGCATCTTAATGAGATTTGCCTATCTGAGTCAATAGCTCAGCCCCTGCATTTCCCATTTCCTTGTGGCTTTTCAGTGACATTGTCAGGCCCTTCAAGGGAAGTTCCTTGTACAAGTATCAACTGCTGTGCCAGCACCCTATGTCTGACCCCTTCTCAGCCCCCTCAACAACCTCATTTCACCCCATGAACAGAATGGGGCTCTGTTAAATATTTTCTCAACATTCGAACCAAGGAAGATGGATATAAAGAAACTTTTCAGCCTCCGCAATTATCTTGCCCTACTTAAGTGCTCACTTTAGTCTTTGGCAAAACAAAGTATTTACCAAGCCTGTTTCTACAGAGCAGACAACCTATTCACACGTAATAAAAGAAGAATCAAACTGAGTTTTCTCTTTGGCATGTGTTTTGCATTTTATGACACAAAGCATCTCCTTTCACCTAATGGCTTCACTTGAGCAGCTTTTATTAAGACAACACTTGTTTACATAAAGCAAAATGACAGTCTCCCAGCATTTATTTTTGTCTAACTAATTCTGATTTTATTTTATTGTAACCCAAGACTTCTGAATGCCTGTTCTAATAAACTGCTTTCACTTTAAAACCCACCAAATTTCCATATTACTGATGCTCCTTTGTCCTTAAGCAAACGCACAAAACCCTTGGAACATTAACAGGTCACTTTTTGGTGGTGAGCATTACCATGTTCTTCCTGATAAAATCCCTCCTGTGAGATGAGGAACTTCATTATCCTGCAGTTCACTCCCCTGCAGTAGGTCAATTGCAGTTACCTTGTGAATCAACCCTTGTGCATTACTTAATCCCAAACTGCTACTAACTCCAGGTCTTTTGTGCTCTAAGCACAAACAAACCTGTAGGGTCTGAAAGATGCAAAAAATGGCTCCTCTTAGACGAGACTCTTTTTAAACTTGCAAGCATGTGAATAAAACAAAATTATTTAACAAAAAGACATCTGAGGACTTCAATGCAACTTTAAAAGAATATGAACACCCTGGTTTTGATGTAAGCATATAGTAAACAGAGCCAAATGCAGAAGGAGGAAGAAAATAAAAATGATTAATCTAGTGCTCCAGCTATAAAAAAATCCAAGTTATATCCACCTGTTCCTACCTGCCAAAACGTCTATTTTTGCCTAGAGAATACCACCAAGGCAACAGGGCAACAGATTGTATCAAGTGACTATTGCCAGATAGCAAGAGGAATATGCCAGAAGATAAGAGACTATAATTATCCACATTAGAGATGAAGCCAGAACGTCTTTCTGAACATATCAAATAAAAAAAGGGTATGTATGTAACAACTGACACACATGAATACATTTAAGGCCCAACACAGTGTGGCTCCAACATGTAAAAACTAGTTCTACAGGACAACTCCCCTCTCCCCATGCATTAAGCTTATTCTTAGCACAGGGTCTTGACTGGTCTTTTTTTCTGTTGTGTTTTAGGGTTTCTTAGTTGTTGTTAGGTTTTTTTCCTTTTTTTTTTTTAAGAAAAATACCCAGTTATTTTAATGTTTTCTACCATGGGTAGCTTTTCTGGAATTTTTACAGTAACTCTAAAAATCAACACTTTTGGTCACAAATTCGTATTTGGACTTCAAGATACCACTTACAGAGACTGCACCCAAATATAATCAGTACTACAGGAAGTACTTTCAATTCTTTGTTTTTGCAATACCTTATACTGTGTTAAATAAAGGTCAACATGCAGTATTGAAGTTCACTGTATCTGATATATTAACATATAAATATCTTCCATTTTACTATGTATAAATGGGGATTTTTGGCCAATTAGCAGGCCTTTCAGCAGATTATCTTCTAAAATTCTCCTTCCCAGACAGTTTGCTCTATGTCAGTCATGCACACAACACCTCTGACAAGGATGTTCTGCCCAAAATTCTGCTCCAGAGCTGTCATGTGTATGCCTGCCCATCTTAAAACAAAGCAAGGGCTGATCAGCTACTCAGTAAAAGGCTGGGAAATCCTTGTATTCAACTTTATGAATATAAACTGTCAGACATATTAGAATGGTGGGGAAAAAAAACCCCACTAATAATATATTATATAGTGTTTATATAGAGAGTTATAATTTTTATTAGTATGAAATAACAGGTAACCAGCTCTAGCACAGGTGAGTTACTGTATTTCTCAGAATCTCTTATTATTAGCAGACATATGCACTTTCCAGAAAGCATTGCCTGCCTAGAAGAAATCCTGTCTCTAAACCCGTAAAAGTCGTCCAGACTGATGCATTTCTTGACCGCAGAGCTGCTAAAAAAACCAAGTCTCTCCTCCACTTTTCACACTGCCCACCTTTTCTTATTATCCAGCTTCTAAGTCCTCTGCCTTGCTGAATGAAGGTGCAGACAGGCTGAAGAGGGAGCTCTCAATCTCTACTCAGTATGAAAGAAAGAAAAAAAAAAGCACATCTAACACCTTTTGAGCTGTCTGCAAACTACACGGGACAAAGTATTAGCTTACCTCCCTTGAAAAATTATGACTATGTGAGCCTGAGAAAAAACACCGACTGTAAGAAGCCAAGTGAAACACCTTTATGAGCTCTCTTTATCTTGGAAATTAAGTATCACTAGGAATACTACACCTCCATCAAAGAGCACAACTGCAAGGACTTGCTGGCTTACAGACTTCTGTAGCTAAAATGATAAATGTTTTGCTACCGAACACAAACTGCAGATCTCTCCTACAACAGCACACTAAACACACCACAGTGCAACATTTCACTAGAGTGAAGCACTTCCCATTAGTCTCTCAAGAAAGCTACATTCCAATTTTGCAGACAGATCAAGTAAACTTCAAGAAGTTTAAAGTTTCTAGGCGTTTATATTATGCCTATTTGCAATGCACTCATCCTAACACCATACACCAAAGCTATTTTCATACTTTTACTATAAAGAACACATACATGGTTCAATTAAAAAAAAAAGCTGTTAAGCTGTTAATTTTTATGAATGTAATATGTGTAGAAATGTCACTTGGAAATGAACACTACAGTAAGACTTAATATTTGAAAGATGACAAAATAAGCTCCCTAAAGATTTTTTTTCTCTCTTTTACAAAATTTATCTTGGTAACAGATAGCTACAGACTGCTGTATCATGGATCAGTATTAATCATCAAATCCCACAACATTAGGAACTACGAGCTCTCAATCACAGTAACAGATGCAGGTTTTTTTTGTAGAATGATATAAACAATGTTTTATACTACTTTTTTAATATCAAAAAGAATAGTGCTCAAAACCACCACATTTACTATATAAAATACAGCAAACACATATCCTAAATAAAATGTCTTGGAGGTGATAAAAATTCCAACAAGAATTCTAACAGAGAAAAACAGAGATATCATTTCAACTAAAAGAACTGCAAACACAGTTCAGTATGGAAAACAGCAGAGTATAGCCCAAAACATTCAATAACCATATGTTTATGATTAAAGGGACTTCTGTGAACTTTAAAGGCATCTTAGTAACATTTTCACAAACAGTGACAACTGTAAAGGATGGCTAGAGAAATTACAGTGCTCTAAATGGTCATTTCAATTTCCAGCTTGTCTGGATTTTGAACAAAATTTAAGAAAGCAGGCAAATCTCTCCAAAGACTACCAAGAAAATCTGAGGACTTTGGAGATATTTTACATAGAGAAGGCTGTGAGCAGCAAGCACTAAATGTGAATTTGCAAAGCTAATGACTACCTGACAGGCTCCCTGCTAGCACATGCACCAGAGATGAACGCTGACAGATTTAGCTGCAGCAGTTTAAGTTATTACTGCTCTGGGTTCAACCATCCTCCTCTGCCACAGGCCACTGACTACTGCAAAGGAGGCTGAATTTGCTGCATTTCTAACATCGCTGTAGCCTACAGTAACACATCTTTGCCAGAAGTCACTACTAAGAAGTGTTATCTGAACTTCTACAACCCAGCCTTCCACACTCTGTGCCATTCTGCATTTCCAGCGATGAGGACACCTGCAAAAACACCGTGTGATTTGCTCAACCACACTGCAATCACTGCCAGGTTTTCGAGTGGCTAGCCTCATATTTTGCCCTAATCTATTCTGTCTCTGATCTAAAATGATCCAAGCTTACTGACTAAAGACAAAAACCAACAGTAATACACCTACTGATCAACTGGAACGTAAGATGGACCAAGACCTAAACCCCTGAAGAGACACGACAGACTCACAACCTGCTGCAGGACTGTACTTTTAACACAATCCACCACCTGCACAACTCCTGAGCTTGAGCTACAGATTCAGAAACCACCACTACCAAAAAAGCCACCTCAGGTACAGAGCTGATGGACAAGCAGATACACCAGATGGCTGTGTGACCACTCAGGGGGACACCAACAGGCAGGAGAAATGGGCCAACAGCAATCTCTGGGAATGCAGCACGGGGAAATGCCAAGTCCTGCAGCAGGGGAAGAATAACCCCATGCACTGGTACATAGGAAAATAAAGATTTTTTACTTTAGGGGTGACCCAACATGAAGAGCTTTGTCCAGGCAGGTTGTGGAGTCTTTCCGTCCTTGGAAGTATTCAAAACCTGGCTGGACACAGCCCTGAGCAAGCTGCTCTAGTTGGCCCTGCTGTGAGTTGGGAGGATGGATGAGATGATCTCCAGAGGTCCTTTCCTGGACCTCCCACCTCAACATTCTGTGATTATTTATCACTTTTTCAATGAGAACACTGATTT
>VXAD01001108.1:240842-351725 GCA_013399195.1 Dicrurus megarhynchus
GTACCGCACAGGTTTAACCTATGTTTTATTTGAATCTATGCCATCAACTCTAGGGAAAATGTGCTTTTACAAATGAGAGCCTTCCAACAGTGACTTGCCCAGGAAGGCTCCTGAGTGCACTCCATGAGCAAACTGAAGCTGTACCTGAGTGGAGTTGGATAGTTGGTTTTTCCACGGCTCCTCTGCGCTGCTGGTCAGGTTTGTGCGGTTATGAGGTAGAGAGACTGCGTTTCGCTGCAGGTAAGGCACATTTCCATTACTTCCACTTTCTGTTATGTGATTATTGCCTATCAAAATAGTGTCTGTACTACCCAGCGTTCTTGCTGTGCTGCAGGGAATGGGGCCTGCTGGAAAGGGTCCATTAGCCATAGGCTGCCCGGGGCAGGCGGGACGGATTCCACGCTGAGCGACATTAGGCACTCTGGTCAGGGCAACCTGCGGCTGCTGGCCAGAGACAGAGTTTGTAGGCAGTGATGAATCAGCTGTTGGCCCGTTAGGAATTCCAGTAGATCGTACCTGTGCAACTCCTGTTTGTCTCATCTAATGGAACATGAACAAAGCACAACAACATTGGCTGTGGAACTGAGAAACCAAGGATCATATAAGGTTTGTGTACTTTACTGTGCACTGGTCAGTTCCAATTTTATACGCATTTTAAGATCTTCACAGTTGCTTTTGAGAGCCAAGATGACTGTCAGGCTCATAAAAATGCTGAGTAAATTTTAAGTAAAGCTATCAGCACATTTTTTTTCTTTGCCCTTCAGTTTGAGTGTTTTACTGCTGATGCTGGACAGACAGGGAGAGAGAAGTGAACAATGACAGGACGAGAGAAAAGCTGCAATACTATTTATTACAGCCAAGTATTTTCAAGCAAGACTGCTTGTAGATGTGTCCACTCACTTTACTTTGAAAGTGTGGCTTGAAAACTTTTACATTAACCAGCTGCCCTATAATACAACACAGCTAAACTCATTATGTTTCAACAACTAATCCACAACTATCCTTTATCCAAAAAAAATGAATTAAAGTTAACACAGCAAAGGGCATGTGAACTCTATATAACAGAAGTTCTTTTGAATTCTAGAAACACAACAGACTCCATTACTGAAAAGAGTGTTGTAGATAAGAAAAATATTTTTGTTCTCACCTGCTGGTGTTGCTGCATCAAGACAAACTGACTCTCCAGCTGTTCCAGCATAAGTTTCTGTGCTGGATTTAGATTATTTCGGTTTGCACGCAGCTGTTCCAAGTGCTAAAAAAACAGCAGTGTGGTTCATAATCATTAAAATTGCATGGGCTTTTTAATAACTTCCTTGCACAAAATACTAAAAAGTATCCATGAAGATAAGACTTGTAAAGCTGAAAATAATCAAGACTTCTGTTGAAGACTCAAACTTCTTTCCATACACTCTCTTGCAAACAAACCTTATTACAAGTTACTAAACTAAAGAGACTCTGCAAATTATTTGAGTGTATAATTATTATTGCCACACTAAAATTAAGTGTGCTGGTACCATAAAAGAAAACTACATTTAAGTATGATTATACAGAATTCCTATCATAATTAGGTAGATTTAAACCTTTTTATATCGTGCTATTTTTTTATTAATACTGTTAATCAGAAAGTGAATTAAACCTATAGGCACACATAAAAACTTCTCCTGAAAATACAGAAAAAACCCCTGAAAATTGTAAGATTTAATTACAGAGTTATGATATTGATTGCATTTTCAACTGATAAACTGAGGTATCTGTTACCAAAAATCTGGTATCTGTATTCATTTTAAAATACTCAGTAGCCCTCATCATTCTACCAGTAAGTCTGCTGCTGTGAAGTGGCAAGACTTAAAAAGCAGATGAAGATGGTTCATGCCAAAATCCCTGGATTAACAGTACCTTCCATTCTGAATTCCCTCTGGAGGGGAGTGCAATGAATAATATATATACACACACACATATATATGCATGTATATAGAACATGTCATATCCATCCAGCCTTTTGAGTTGCCAATTTTGAAAGGCCAACTTTGAAGAAGCAACAAAGTCTTTTTTATTCACTCTCCTCTTGCATCACACGTTTTTGGCTCTCCTATTTATATATGCTGGAACTTTGTCAAGCTATTGCCAGCACATCCAGTCTACTGTACTCAAGAGAGGCCTACTGAGGTTCTGCTTAGAGGAGGAAGTTGGATCTGGAAAAAGGTGAGACTGAAAAGGGGAAGAAGTAGTAAAATATAAAATAAGCAGAGAGAAATAATAAGAATGCTGAGGTGGGGAGAGAGAGGGGTACAGAAGAATGACAGAGGAGCCAGGGAGGGAAAATTATACAGTATAATAAAGCCAATATTGTTCAGACAGAGAAACAGCTGAAGAACTACACTGGAATTGAGGGGAACACTGCTCAGTTAATGGGAATGCCTTCTGCCTCTGCACTGTGCTCCCTTCTATTTCTCTTTGCATCCAAAGCAGTATCTGGAATGCATGGGTAAAAGTTTCCAGCAGGGCCTGATTTTCAATACATGGAATTCCTGCTGAAGCTCACTGCATGCCCTAATGAACTGAAGAGACAACAAAACTTCCCGACAAAAAAACACCTGAAACAAGATTTCCAAACTAAAATCTAGCATTTCATATAATTGTATTAGGTGACATAAAACACAGAAAAGCAGCAGCAGATTTCATTTGAATAATCATTCTGGAGAATGTGCTTGTTTATGCAATTCGATATGAGAAGCTACCTCAGAGGAAGAGATGATATTACAATACTTCTACACCTCATTCAATAGCCCCCACATTACAGCAAGTCACAAAACTCACTTTGCACACGAGTGTGACAATTTGCGTATCTGTCTTTAAAACATCATAAGAAAAAAGAATTACTGTATGTTCTTACTTTATACATTATAAAATTCATACAAGGTAAGTGTTCAATTTCTGCTAGAGATCATTTAGTTTACTATAGAACTTATCTCACATAGAGAGGCCATAAATACTAGAAGAACTTGAAATACACCCTGGGAATTATTTGGGAAGTATTTTACACCAAATTTCAGAAATGTGAAACTAGAACATGTCCCAGATTTATTTTCTTAAAAGGAAGAAGGAAAGGAATAAAAAATATAACAGAGCTTCTGAAGATCTCCCATACCTACCTGTAATTTCTGTGGTGTCAAGCACCAAGAATGAATTTGTTGCTGTACAGGAGGATGTGACACTGTATGGCCACTGCTCCAAACATCTGAAGTATTCTGAGAGAAAATGTTACATTAAAATGTGTGACTATCAAAGGGCCAACATAATTTCTTTTACTATCTAGATTTTATCTTATTCATGAAAGAACTAGTCATTGTTTCAAGAACAATAATATAAGAATATATAATATAATAGTAAGAATGTACTAATTTATACCAAGTCTCATTCTACCATTCCCAGTAGTATCAGAGTAGTCTGAGGAAAAAGTAAATGATATCTAATACTATAAGGAGAAACAAGCAAATCAAATTATGCAATTAACTTAAATGTTTGCTACTTTTAAAACGGAATACTTCATCTACTATAACACTATTACATGATGATGAAACACTTGAATTCTAAATATAAGCAAAGGCAATAGACAGGATGACATGATTGTCTCCCTCTTGATCATCAGACTACAACTGTATTTCTTCACTGACACAACTGTAACTGCAGTATAGTGCCACCAACCTGCACTGCCCTTATGCACCTCCTGTCTGAGCTGGAATCTGATTAAACACATCACTGAAAAATGTATTTTAAAATTTCTAAAAACATTCCCCACCTTGATGCCAAAGGATTACAATTTACAGCACAAATTCTGTGCATGCTGCATCATTTCAATGCATATTTCCATATAATTTTGGTAGGGGGCTCTAGTTCATCGGAATATATACCTTTGTTGGACTAGATGTTCTTTTCCTCTTGGCAGGACTGGTCAGGTCATCTACTTGGCTAGAAGGAATCATGTGTAGTGGCAAGGATTGCTGTGAAATTGGTGTTTGAGTGAGGCCTAGTACAGGTTCAGTATTTGGATGATGAGGTTTACAAGCCTAAGAATCACAGAAGGAAGACAAAAATATGGTTCTATATATTCTTAATGCTTTCCTTTAAATTTTATAATTTTAACAGCCCACATATATTAAAAGGGCCGAGTAGATATTCTGAAGCTGATCTCAATAACTGAAAAATCAGTTTCCATATGGTCATCAATGGAGGAATGTGTACCTTTCACGGAATTATTAAACCACTGCAGCATTTCTATTTAAGATGAAATCTTTTAAAATAATGAAAATCCACAAAGGTTCTAAATTGGTACCCCCATATTTCTCCCACATTATAGGGAGCTCCTTGATCTAATATCCCTCTGCAAGTAAATCAAAGGCTTCTTTTAATAAAAGCCAATCCTGTGCTCAATAAAATAAGCTTGACCACTACCGATTGTAAAGAACCCTTAAAGCTGGGCACCTGCAGAACATAACCCAACTTCTCACCTGCTGTGCTGTGTTCATGGCACCCTGCCTGGAGGTAAGCTCTGCGGGGATTGGTAGGCTCCATGCCTCCTCAATACTAGGAAGTAATTTAGTTTTATTCTGTAGACTACCTTGTGGAAGGTTACACAACTGAGCCTAGGAAAAATTATGTAAAAAGCAAATTTAACACAAGCCTACTTTAGTAAGAGCAAGTCCATGAAATCTTCCTAAATGCTGTAGCTAATTATGTCTTAAAGAGAGGATAGATTTAAAATTTTGGGGTTTAGAAAGGTGCTAGGTATAAAGAGGGTAACCAGAATATAAACCTTTGTGAGAATCAGAACAAAGATGAGCTCTGGATTCAGAGGTCTCATAATTCCTTTTTTCTGAAATTGCAAACAAGAGTGAAAGATAGTGTGTTGCGTATTCTCACTATATGTTATGAGAACTTAAAAATGTAGACAAATACAAAGAAAAAAGCAAAATGATGTAAAACAGTATGCTTTGATTAAATGTGCAAAATAGGGTTTATAAGGAATTAAGTTCCACTTAAAAATGAAGAAATAAAATATTACAGGCTATGATATGCTTACAGTACACATGAAAACAGGTTATACACACCACAAACAACTGCAAGTTAAACTCGTGTGTGATTTCTCCCCTCCCCTCTGCTGTGTGTTTGAAGAGTATTTCCCGCTGCTTAAAATGTTAGTTTTACCTGTAAATACTTTATCCGTGCTGCAAGTGCAGAGGTATTACTACAATTTTTGCTCCTAGTTGCATTTAAGTAGCATTTAATGGCATCCTGAGGCTGGTTGCAGGACTCATAGAGTGTGCCTAGGTCCATCCAGGCTGCAGCATGGCCATGGTCCAATTGTACAGCACAGATATAGGCCTGTAAAGCATCCATAGGCTGATTTTGCTGTTGGTACAGCACACTGAATAGAAAGATTAGTGAAGTAGAGAATTAATAACAAAGTCAAGACACAAGCAATTCAAATATACACATCCCCCCCCCCCCACCAACCCCTTAATAAATGTTGGCGTTATAAAAACTACAGTAATAAAAAGAAATGTATAAAAGTTTAACAAGCAAAATTAACGTACGTAACATGTTCAGTATTTTAAAAAATTGAGAAAGCAAATATAAATTCATTATTTAAACTTCAAATTGGACAAGTCTGACAACATAGAGGTATAAATGAAAAAAATTTTACAGTCCCTCTGAGTTAACAAAGGAGTTAAACAGCTGATATTTATTTATATATATTATCATGGAATCGTATCATTGCATTACCCTGTGTCATTCTTACCCTATTGAACACCATGTATCTGCACTTGCTTCTGATTTATCAATAGATTGCCTATAAGATATAAAGGCATCCTGAACTTTCCCAATACTTGAATAGCACCTGGGAGAAGAAAAAAAGAACTTTGGTAGTATTTAGAGAAGGTAATCATTGAGCATGGCTTACCAAGACTGATCTGATAAATGTTAAGTCATGCAAATACACACTCAACATTTGCTGTTTCTGAATGCCAGGCATAAGCAGACTCAAACATCTTAACGTATATTACTAATTATTTATTTAAGCACACCAAAACTACTTAAACCCCAGATTTCTACATTTGTAAGGAAAACAGCCATACCACATTTGAAAGACTTGCATTTCTTTCACTTGTGATACCTTATCAGTCAATAAAAACAGTATCTATCTACAGATAGCATTACAGTGAAACAATTAAGTTACCTATTTCATCAAACAAATGGTTGTAAAACTTAATGTTCTACAAGACAGAATTATCGAGAGATACGGACCAACTCAATCAGGAGGGCTCCTGACTGCCTGAGAGGCTTTTTATGTGCATTTCTTGCATCTCAATCATACTTGAGTAATGAACAAAATAGTTACTTGTACTGCACATATAGAGCACCAAATTTTGTAAAAAATATCGTGTGATTCTGCGTTTTTTTATAATTTCTTACTTTAGCATTTTTCATACACAAATTCCACGATATTCTGGCATTAAAGAGAACTACATTTATACCACAGGGAATAATACCTACAGTTATAAAATTAAAAGCTCCAAAGAAAGCCAAGATCAACTATCCATCCACATATATTTACTAGTTTAATCAACAATAACTGTGTCTTGTATTGTTTGTAACAAGTTTCCCTGCTGGAAAAAGAACTGACAACTTTCAAAACACATAAATAACAACAGAAAATTTATTCTAGTAAATAATAAAAAACAAGCAGAACAGTACAGGCAAAGGTTTCTCAAACATGCTACACTCTTTCAAGTATTTTGAGGCACACTAGGAAAGGAATACAATAAAATATAGTATTACTTTGCCTAAAAACATCCATTAAGTCTGAATACAAAGTTACAGGAGACTGTTTTAATGACAATCTAACTCCATGTCCAGCAGACATGTTTCACCCTGCCTGTGTATCACACACATAAAGCCTCTCATTAGGGCAGCACTAACATTAAGCCCCCTCGAAACTTTGGGAGATGGAGCTTTTCCACTGGGAGAGGAGGGTGGTGGCGGTATATTTTTGAAAGATAGCTTTAACCAACTTGCTGTCTGCTTTGGACAACCAGCAGAGGAAGGAATAGCACAAAGGAATACTTGAGGAGGGAAAAGAGTGAATGCACAACCCCATAACCCTGTACTTCTCCTCTTCTCCTGCCAGTGAACGGACTGGAGAAACGGGGCACAGCAACATCTGCTCTAGTCCTCCCTGTAAAGCACAAGAGATGCTCCCACTACATTTTCCACCCCATTTCCTGCATTTCTGCCCCATGTCTGCAGGGTCCTAGGCTTCACCCTGACCACCTGAGAGCAGAGCTCAGCAGCTGCACGTGTGGAGTAGCCCCAGCTCTGTCCTGCCCAAAAACTCAATTTGCTTAAGGCACCTGGAATGAGACTACTGAAGAAAAAACAGGATTTCAGTGCAGTGGAAGGTAAGATGTACAAGATGATCCCTGGCTCATTTTCCCTTTTCCCTTCACACTTGCCCTGCCCCTCTGTCCAGCACGCTCAGTTCTGGTGCCGGTTGGCTGAAGATCCCTGTTTTACAGGAACAGCTGGAGAAATATTATTAGCATGACAGAATCAAAAATAGGTTCCAGCTGTATGTGACCAGAATCCCCAAGAATGTCAGCTGGAACACACTGAGGTTAGGATATTAATTTTATTTTTACCTAATTCTTTTTAAATGTATTCCTCAACAGAATGCCCTCCAAGCTTTCTCCAAAACCTGAGTATTTCAATAGTTACTGCTGGTTTAAGTCAAGTATTCAATCTTCTTAAAAAGGACACCAGAAAAGCTCATCAAATTTGTATGATTTACAACTGGGAATGTAATTTTTAAAGTAAAAAATACTGTCAAAGGCTGCAAAATTAACTGAACACTTAAACACACATGAATTTATCAGTCTGAGCTATACATTGCCATGTGTGTCCTTAAAAATGGATGTCTGCCTAGGAAAATATTTGTATTTTAGTGGAAAAACTGAGGTTAGACGGAGATTCTGAGATAATACAGAGAGAAAGAATTATGAAAAAGGTATGAAGAAAAGTAACAACATTCACAGAGGATTTACAAAAAAGAGGGAGAGAACAGAAGATGGAGGAGGAGAAACAGGTAAAACGCGGCAGGATATATTCAGATTACTGGAAATGTGTAGACTGAAAAATAACTACAAAAAAAGCAGAGCCACTTGGGTAACATACTTCATTTCAACTTCCAATCTATATTCATCCCAAATATGTTAGCACCTTATATTTTTACACACTTCCCAGAAAACTTAAGACTTCAGTAGATACATACATACTTTCCCTTCATTTTTCCTCTGAAAGGATTAAGAAGAAAAACAGTGTAAGATACTCACAATAATGAGTAACCTCAAAATAATTTACAAATATAGTTCAAGTGTCTATAAAGTTTTTTCTCACCTTCCAAGGAAATACCAGGATTGACCAGAATTTGGATCTGCTTCTAGAGATTTCTGGAGATACTGTATAGCATAGCTTTCCTTGGTTGCCTTGTCTCCAAGCTGATCCACGGTGTGATGCATCCAGCCTACAAAAAGAATCCACAAATGGGAGAAGTGAAATTCCCCAAGACCATTTAATACTCTGGCACAGCAGGACTTTGTAGCATTCGTGTCTCTTTAAAAACAAGAATATCAAGCAATAAAACCACTTATATATATATAACATTATGAAGTTTTAAAAGCTTCTATAGTTCTATACTAAAATTACAGGCCAAGAAAGACCCAAAGTTAAAAATACTTTCACGTACTTTTAAAGCAGTTTTTTGGGTTTAAACAATTTTCTAAGACATTAGTAGAACAATTATGAAATACTCAATCTTCTGCTATAAAAGTGAATGTTAACTCTTTCCTCCTCTGAACACAGACACCTTCCCTGACATTGTGAAAAATGCCACCATTCTCCCTGTCACACATAGCAATTAGGGTTTGTTTATATATATATATGTATGTATAAAACATGTATAACATCTACATATTATGTTTTTTACTTATTTTCTTCTAAATCCTTGTATTTGTCCCATATCTACATTTGGACTGAGAATTTGTGCATCTCCACTTGAATCCTTCTTACATTGCCATTTCCTCTTCATTAATACAATGTACTTTCCATTCACCTTGACAAATGCAATCACCTCTCATCTACATAACAAATTAATCTAGCCACACGTCATATTCCTTCAAATGCCTTTTCTTCTTTCATTACATTAGACAAATTATTCATCCCCACTTTAAAGGCCTCCCACAACCCATCCTCCCCAATAATATTTTACATGCTACTAAAACGCATCCCTGCTCTAGCACTGATGCAAGGCTTGGTTACCACTTCAAACAAAGCACCTTCATCACCTTCTCCAGCTGCTCCTCATCTGCCTCTATGCTCAGATGAATTCCTTCAAGCAGCCACAAAACCATCTCACTGCTGTTCATAAGATGAGTACAAACAAGGAAATCTTTTGTGGCCAGCAGCTGGCTTGCTGAAGTCACTGCATACCACAGTGCTCAGCAATGTCTTGCTGTTTGCTCAATAGCCATGTATTTGTATTAACAAGCCACTGCTTTTCAGAAAACATTTGTAAAATCTGAGATGGGGCAAAGGACTGTCCCTGTGTGTTTATAGTGTCCCACCCATACGCAGCCCCTTGTGGAACATGATGACACCAATTTCATAAAATACCCAAGGTTTGTATGAAGTCCTGGTTACTGACAGAGTTGTGCACACACCTGCACTGCCTATCTGTTTAAAACCTCTATGAGCTTAAACTTTCAGCACACTAAATTTGTGCTTTTTGATAAAGTCTAACTACACCAACAGGCAAGACTGAGGACTGAACTGATGAGCATCTGCAGCCTCACCTCACTCTCTGTAATTACACTTTCCTTTATGTTTTTTATTCTACCTGTTCTATACCGCTCATTTTTTTATTCGATACGCTCACACCTGTTAATAGACAGCACACCACTTCTGCAAATGGACTGCCAACTTCCAAACTTTAACAAAGGCAGTCGAAAACAAAATTGCATCTACTGAACAACATTTGCCTGAGGTAGTTTAAGAAATATCACTTGAGAATCGTGGTCACAAGCAGAAGTTCAAATATTTCATGGGCTGCAAGAAATGTCAGGTTAGAAGTCAAGTGGTTACAGTGCTGAAAAAAGTACTTTATCTTGACTGAAAATCGATCAAGTCAAAAAACCTACCAATCAGGGGAAAAAAAAAGATAAAAACCCCAGTGATTTTTGCAGACACACAACACAACTTTGTGTCATTAAATTAACAAACAAGCCATGATTTTGATTCAAACCCCAAGCCTCTGAAGCTCTTCGGCATACAGAAAATACTTGTGCTTTAAGAAAAAAAGGCTTCTGTGAGGTTGGTTATTGGAATTCACCTGAGCAACATGAGTACATTAAGAATATATGTAACAGGTGCTGTTCCAGACAGAGCCTGAGATAAAGATAATAGTTCAGGGATTATGAACAAGGGTAAAAAAAAACCATTAAACAATTTCCTCTATCTTTAGAAATGTTGTGTGTCTATTTTCTGTTTCATCAGAAGAACCTTGCTGGATTGAAAGATAACATGTTGTATCTTTGTGAGATCTTTACTGAGGTTCACTGATAAAAAAGAATGAGTCTATTTCTAGAAGACAGAAATGAGAACCAGCAATCCCTATCTGGTTTCTCTGCTGAAACAAGGGTTGCTTCCCAATTTTATCTTCCTGCACAGGGAGTTGAAAAAGCCAGAAAACAAGAAAGGGAGAGCAAATACAAGTTTTCCACTAGAATAGCACAGGCAGAGGAAACTGGATCTGTTCTTGAGCATAAAATGAAGAATGTACATAAAGAAGGTGATGGAAAACCCCTGCTAAGCTGTGCAGTTTCCCATTTGCAAGACCTATCTCCAATTCTCAACCAGCATAATTGATCATTTTTCCACTGCTGGGACATTTTTAATATGATAAACCAAACCACAGAACTTGTCCATACTTCACAAATGTTCCATGCTCTTTTGCAGATCCTTGCAACCCCATTTGGAACAAATCCCTCTGATGTGCTAGCCTAGCTCACGCGCCTTTTCCTCATGCTTATCAATCATTCTCACACTGAACTTGTGACAATCACATTTCCCTCAGTAAACATGCCTGTCTCTGAAGAGAGGAACTTCTTCCCCATTTCAGCACCTTGGATGCCTCATCCCATCACATGGACATCATCTAGGAATGCCCCTGCCCAAAAATCACTGGGAGAGCAGTTTGGGAACTCTAAGCAGGCGTTTATGTTGTTCTTACACTCTTCCTTATGCAACAGCTGAGTACAGCTGGAGGAAGAATACTGGGACAGATTTGATCTTCAGTCTCACTAATTCAATGTCATTTTGAGCAAAGTGATGAAAACAGTTGTTGTCTGGAAAGCAAATGGAACAGCAAATAGAAGGAAGGAGCAAACTGCTCTTCTGCACCTGTAAAGATCTTACTGTGATGTCTACCTGAACTAGTCGGCATTCATCAGCTCAACTGGATATGTGTTTATCTGGGAATCACAGGGTTCTCCTCCACAGTCACAGCTTTGGAAACCAGCAACAGGAGCAAAGATTTTAGTAATTCTCTCACGAGGCATCTGAACTTGCCTGAATTCCAATCTGGCTCAATAAACATTAACTAGCTACAGAAAATATACAAAAACTATTTTCAAACTGATTTTTTCTGTCAAAGGAAAAAAAAAAAAGAGTTCAATATAGAAATACAAATACAAGTATGTTTTGACTGGGTTTTGCAAGTAGCATTCTAGCAGATGGCAGGTATTTTCTATTATTTTTTCTAAGCAGCAGTGCACTACCCGGACTGTGCTTCCTGAGGAGGTGTTTTTATTACCAGCTGCTAAAGACTAAATCTGTGATAAACACCAGACTCTGATAAATACCACTGTTAACAGAGAAGAGCAAAGGAAATGGCATTATTCCTTCAATGTTCCAGTTAAGACCACTCTATCCCTTTCCCACATAGCAGATACCCACACAACAAAACTGGGTGACCTATGCTGATTGAATAAAGGGAGTTAATCCAGTTTTCAGACAGCAGACAATTCTCAAAGTCACTGCTCTTACGGCTAGCACAGAGACCTGTGGCAGGATTTTACGAATACAACCATGTGCCTTTGCTTCTATTGTGGCAACATACATCAAACAGAGATGAAAAAGAAGTGGTCAGCTCTTTTGAGAAGCCTGTCTTCCACTGATCAGATCCAGCCTTTCTGGATGAAACTGATGACAATCTGTACTAGGTGACATAATACCAAGCGAAAAAAAAATTCAAAGGGCTTACTGAGATGTAAGCAACACTGTCCTGTGACAGCAAAAAGAGCAGCACCCAGAGTCCTGCAGCAAACTCCTCCAACAGTTTCACTTGTGATTCCACAGAGATGACTCAAAATTAGCCCACTGATTTTGACATTTTGTCACAGAGCACAAATTATCCCACTCCAAATCCATACACAACCTGCATCACAGATAAAGAAAGCACTGTGGCCATAACTTAATGCCAGTTACAAATTTTCGTTAAATGACCACTATGTGAAGAGGGAAAAAAAATAAAAATGGGCATAAGCAGGCTAAATTAATATTTAGAATAATAAATTAGATGAAGAACATGGAGAAGGTGAATGAAGAAGTTCTGTACTGGGTTGAACAATTTTAACAAAATATTCTGGAAATACTTTTATATGGTACAGAGGACAAAAGAATTTTATTCTACCCACTTTTTAGAATTTCTTGTCTAAAAATTATTTATCAGCTTTCTATAAACATGGAAAATGACAATTTTAAAAAAAGTAATTCCTTTTCACTTCTTATGTGGGTTTTTTTATGGAACCTGATGATAAACCTGTTAGTTACAGAAATAGGTTTTCATTACATAGTATAATTGAAGAGAAAGAAAAGGTCAATTTTTCAGTTGCCATGTTCTTCTAGGCTGACACAGAGTATTTAGGTTTACTGCATTTAGCCTGGCTATTCAAGGGATGTTATTAGAGGCAGAGCAGAGAACACAGAATTCCAACTACTGCCCACTTTCTCTGAAAGACCACCCTCTCACTGCCCAAAACCTAACACACATACTGCAGCAAGCCTAAGAGGTTTTTAATTTTGTAAGTTTAATTAAAATATTTTCCTCCCCTCTTATTGACTTGACTATCTACTGCTACATGTTCTACTGGGGTGAAAATCTCACGTACCATGCGCAGTGTGTCTAAGACTCACTTTGGAAACGGAGCCTTAAAAAACACTGCTGAAGGCAAAGATGGAAAAAACGTAACACAGAGGAAAATAAAAGTTAATTTTACATACCTAACTGCTGTAAGACAGTTGCTTTTACTTGTGCAGGAAGGTTTTCGATCTGCAAAAGCTGTTCATAAGCTTCCTTTGCAGAGTGATACTTTCTCTGCAAAAGGAAAAAAGTAAATGGATTAATCATAGAGCTTACAACAGATCACCAATAAAAACGATTTCACAGCACTGACAGCACACAAACACATTGACAAAAAATTCTAGAATTTTTTTTTTTTGCATACAGTGCATATGAAAGCTTTAATGAGTGACGTATATATATGGTAAGAGAGTAACTTCCATAAATATAGTATTTAATAGAAACTGAGTACTTAAAATAATTGAGGGAAATTTGCAAATTATTAAATTTTGTCAATTCCTCATACATGCATTATGCTTCTTATACTACAACGAATATTCTGCTTTTAAGGGGAATACCTGAATGTGCATCTACACCTGAGAAAAACCCACACAAATTCCTCCCAGGAAATTTGTAACAAAAACAAAGATCATCAGTAATTGGTGCCTGGTACAATTTTGCCTCTTTCCTTCCTTTGGTATTTTTGAACCGCCTCTTTCAAGATATTTGTTGCCCTGGTAAGAGTTCCACCACATGTAGAATTAAAAGGATTATGCCTAGATAATGAAGGTACAACATCTTATTATCTGCTGTGTAGTGTAGGTGTGCCTACAGTCTGGAAACACTCAATTTTCAATTCCCTATACAAACAGGTGTTGGTACAGAAAACACATTTCCAGCTTATGATTGGGTGTTTCTTGACTTCTGTGAACTGTATGAGCAGTTTTGTAAATATTAAAGGTTAAAACTTCTCAATCATTATTTGATAAATTATTTGGTAATAACATCAGCATTTATCTTTGCATTCCGTAACAATAATTGCCTAAAAGTGAACATATTTTAAACTGTTCTGTGCCTCCTCTTCCACAAATATGCTTTCAGATAATTGAACATTAGACTTCATCCTGGCAAACAGATGAAGAGTGTATTAAAATAAATGGGGCCACCTAAATGCAAATGACCATGGCTTAATTACATTTGTTTTAAGCAAGGAGTACACAGTAATGAGTATTGGTGTTTTGAAGGGACAACTGGGAAGAAGACTCTAAGCAATTAAATACCTACTAGAATTTAAAAATACTATCAAGTTCTTGAAATCTCAAAATCACAAAAGACAACTCTGGTGATTTTAAAACCTTATTCTAGTCAGGAAGAAAAATTAAAGCAGCAATTACATACTTTCAAATGGAACAAGGGGAAGTTGGTAGAAAAGATTTTTAATTGGTGTTCATGAAATGCAGACAACTGGTAAGAAAACAAATAATATAAATAAATAAAATATCCATGTCCAGCAAAAGAAAAACAATCAGGAAAAAATTTTAAATTTAGCATCGGGAACAAAATTTGTAGTTTATGACTATGGATGTTAAGCAAATGAACAGAAGTTCACTGTAGAGCATGACAGCAGAGGCAGCAATCTAGATGTCAAATTAGGTAAATATTAGTGCCTAATATTCACACTTTGAAAAATATGTTTATAGGCTCAGGAGGTTTCAGAAAAGCCTATCAAAATAGAGCATGTTCTCCAGACCTAGAGTATTTTTTACTTTTGTTATTTGTTGCAGCATTTACCCTTTAGAAATTTGTTTACCTAGATGCCTTAAAATACTAACAAAAAATCAAATGTAAACATTGTGACAGGCTATTTCATAGAATCAGAATGGTTTAGGTTGGAAAGAACCTTAAAGATCATCTAATTCCAACCCCCTGCCATGGGCAGGGACACCTTCCACTAGATGAGGTTGCTCAAAGCTCTGTCTGACCTGGCCTTGGACACTTCCAGGGACGGAGCACCCACAGCTTGTCCAGGCAACCTGTGCCAGGGCCTCACCACCCTCACAGGGAAATCAATATGCTAATTCCAAAGTCCTTGGTGTTTGGCTGCATCATGAATGGTCTTAGAAATGGAAAAGGGGAGGAGAACCCAATCCAGCATCTTTCTTTAGACACCGTACAAGCCATCTCACTTTCACACGTGAAATAGCAGAAACCACCATTAAACACCATAAAAACCACTGCTAATTCTCATCAGCACCAGGCTTGTCTCTTGTCCAGAGCATTCCATCATTTAAAGTGCAGTACTGTGGTACTTAATTATGGAATGAATTAACTTTTTCATTAATATTAAGAGAGTAGGTAATTTTCAAGTATATGGAGAGTTTCAAAAAACTGTTTCATTGTGTCCCGTAAAAGAAACTGAACAACCACCCTGTCTCCAAAACCTCTCTCATCGTGTCAGAGGTAACATCAAGAATGAAGCCAGGACTCTTTTGGTTCTCTTTTGGTTCTGGTCAAATTCCAGAAAACAAGATACCCCTCCCAACCAGAACTGTGAGACAAACCAAACCTAAGAGCAGAATGCACTGAAACTTTTTTGCTCTGACTTGCACTAAAACAAAGTTCCTGCTGCCTGTATTTGTCAGCCAGAAAGCACAGCTGAAGCACAGCTAACAATGGTCACACACTTACACAGGACACCTAGCACAGTGACCTGGGGTGTTTTGATGTGCTGGAGCAAAACACAACTAATGTGTTGAATGGAATCTGGATGGTGGCCAAGTAAGAACCACAACAATCCATGACGTTGCTTAATGGTGCATTGGGATGGGAGATTTCTGTCCTGTCATACAGCTTTGCACCAAAACTATTCAAAAGAAAAATATTCTGTTTACCAGATTTATATCTTCTATTTATACAGAAACACCTAAGGCCATTTTTCACTGTGCCATCAAAAGCACTTACTTTCTAACTGACTGAAAATACAGTTTATGTCTGTCATCCATCTCATTTACAACAGGTTTTGTTTTCATGTCACATCCCTTCCTTGGTCATATGATACCTATATATGTGGTAAAAGGGCACATCATCTACATTATGTACCCAGCCAGTCAAATCTCAAATGTATCATAGCTAGCTCAGTAGCCACTTGGTTTCAATTTACTTATATTCTGGAAGCTCAGGAAGTTCTGTAATTTCCCAAAAATTCACCTGAAAAGCTCTGTGGTAGGATTTGACACAGAATTAGTAACACAGTTCTATTTGCTGTTGACCTCAGATCCCTAATGTCATGTCACATGCATCAATTTAATTTGCAAATTTAAAAACTTTTAAAATTGCACTTCAATTTGAAAATTTCATGTCAAATATACTTAAAAGGCACCTGGGCAACTGTGTGTATATGAGAAACAATATGAATATATATACATGAATTGAGAAATTTCGTATTTTTAAATCTATATATAACCTTTTAAATATAAATATAATTATAATCTCCTAAAAGAATTTTCCTGAAAGTTGTATTTTGGGATTTTTTTTTTGCACTCAAATTGGGAGAATAATAAATATGTGTTTATTAAGATAGCTATTCCATTTTCAGCATGACACTCCACATAAAAATGTTTTTAATTTAGCCAAAGCAAATAAAGTTTCTTGAGTGAATCAAGATTCAAGTCTAACTTTACTAGAGCATCTATAATCTGAATTCCACAGACTGATTACATCACATAGTTCAAAACTCAACCACACCTTATGAAAATGAGCTTAAAGCTTACCTGGATTTCATATAAGTGGGCAATGTGAAACTGAACTGTAAGAGTGGGAAAACCAAAATTATTAGTTTTAATGAACAACAATTACAATGTGTTGCTTTGAAGTGAGGGATAAACAATGTTTCAAATTTATCAGTGCAAACCCAAGAAATATTACAGTTTGAAGACACCAAAAGAGTATTTTTTTACATTGATATTTTACACTTAATATACCAGACCTGACAGAAAACGAATCTGTATCCTAACAAAGCACAAAAACTGCAAACAGATATTGAGAAAAGCAGTCCATGGATTTTATTTGTATTTTGAAACACAGAGTCCATTAACCTTTCGGTAAACTTTGCAATAAAATCTCTTGAAGCTGAGGTAAGAGAACACAGGTAGTACTTTCTGTACATAACCAAGCTAGAAATAAACATTTTCATTCAACTGCCAAGAAACAGACTAGCTGGATTACAGAACATTATGTTACACACTGCCTGTTTCATATGGGATCTTAAATTTAGGTGCTTTTTTCTTCCTTTTTAGGAATTGTCTTTTCCCTGTTAAACTCAACTAAGTGTTGATTATAGGTGATATTCTGATTATTACTGTTAAGCATTTTCAATTCCTCGTACAAATTGCCCAGAATGCCATAATACTACCAAGCACCTTGTGCAGGCAAGAAGATTGCTGGCTGGAAAAAGAAAAATTCAAGTTACTCGAGAGTAAAAGCAGAGGGAAAATTACCCTCACACTGCTCAAATCATCACAGAAAAGACTTGAGAACTGCTAACCTAGACTATCCATGGACTGGTAGATAGCTAAAGCTAATTGAGATGAATGTAATCCTCATTCTGCTTTGATGAGGAAAGAAAAGTTCCTTTGAGACAGACTTTTGCTCCACGTTCTTGAGGATTACAAGTAAGAAAATACCTGTGTTTGAGCCAAGCTCAATTTATTTCAATTACACAGACTTCTTTCCCTTGAAGCTACAGAATAGTGTGACACCAAATTACCATACAGGTAATAGGGAGTTCAGGGTTTCACTCTGGGTCATAAGGGAGGGGAAAAAATCTTCCTTTGTGCACTGCTTTGTCCTTCACTATAAAGATGGAAGCCGAGTGCACTTTGGAAACCAGGTCACAATGAAATGCATCATCTAAAATTTTAATAAACTTTTTGTGTTCCTTGCTGAAGGGCACATAACACACCCATTATGTTCACTGCATCATCAAACTTCCCTCTGTACTGATGAAAGAAAAACCTTGCTTTTGTTTCCAGAGTTCATTATCTAAAAAAATCTCTCTCTTATTTTTTGCCCCTCCTAACAAAACCTTTCAGTGTGAAGCTCCAAAATGAAGTGATGCCTTGGAGGGGAAAGAATTAAAGGTGTCACATTAGAGACTGCCCAAATAGGAAAAAGAGATGCTCAGTACTCAAACATTTCTGCCAGGAACACACTCAGTGTCATGCTGCTACTCACCCAGCCTTTAGAAATGCAAGGGGAGGATTAAATGGAGCATTTAGTGAGGGTACTCAACTCCCCAGGGCAGGGTACGGTTCTCCTTCCCAGAACAGCACAGGGGGACCTGACCAAGCCCCTCTCATTCCTCTTCACTCTCTTCCTTTGGGTTTGTCAGGCAGTGAAGCCTTTACATGGGGCCACCCCTCTACACAAATCTGGGGGCAGAGAGGACTAGGGGGGAAGGGTTAGGAAAACCTTACAGAAATTCAGAGATTTCGTGAAAACCGATAAAGTTAGTGAGAAAGAATATGAACAAACACGAAATACAATAAAGAATCATGTGTCTGGTAGAAAAGCAATAAAAGCCTATTGACTCAGGGAGAATTCTGCAAATTTTTACAAAATTATCTGTGCCTGTTCCTGATAAGTGACAAAGCTTTGAAGATGGCCTTGAAGCACAGCTGGCTCTTTGACACAGCCAGTGGTTTCAGCCATGTGAACAAACTTCCTTTCACTACCCTTGATGACAGAACATTCACAACTCCATCCAATTCCTGAAGAAATTATTTTAAATATTTTATCCAATGCCTCTGAAGTTAGATTTAATTAGTAACTTAAGCTCCACAGCATGAAGATACCTTAAAAACTGAAGGAATCATCTCCTTCACAACTCTCTGCCTTTTAATTCTTACAGACTCGAAAACATGGAGAAACACATGTTTATTCTTGCATACAATTCCACTATGGATAAATACCTGCAGGACACTGTTACAGCCTGCAGTACATGCTGCCTATGACAGATCACACTGCACTAAAGATTAACATGTTCAAATACAGACTAATATATAGTTAGCATCAAATAAAACAAAAAATCAAGTTTTTTACCTTTCCTTATTTCTACAGTCTAAAACTGATGCTGAATTTTAGGTCTATAAATTTAATTGGCATGAAGGTAATCACTGAAAATTTACAGATTATCAAGATGACGCAAAGTTTTAATTAATTACTATTAAATGTGTGCCACGGCACAAGCACTCGGTTTATAAATAAATAAAAAGCAGTCAAATAGTAAATTTCCTCCAGAATTCAAGTCTTCAGAGTAATGAGTAAGCTAAGTCTCAATTTTTACTTATTCCATTTACTAAAACAATGCACAATTCCACTGGACCATCTGTCTCCCCTGTGCAAGGAGACAGGTTTTGTAGTCTCCCTCTCTCAGTACCAATTCTTTTGATTTTGAAGCACTTGTTCATTAAAAATTGATACAGTTGCAAGCATAAGACTAAAAAAAATCCACAACGAAATAAATACTTGTTGGTTACTTACTTTCAGCGTTAGACAAAGTGCAGGGGTTGCAGTCAATCAAAGCTAATTGAAAATGCTGGAAAGAAAAAAGAATTATTTGCTTTTCAAACAAAGTAATACTAGCAGTTGGGCAAACTACTAAGAGTAAATCAATCTGTACTTGAAAATCAATACTGCATTTTACCATGTGTCTTAAAGAAAACAATTTTCAATTTTTGTTCAACTGCTTACTAGAAGAAAGTAAATTTTTTTTATTGTGAACACTGCAATGCTTCTAGTAATCTAAGATGGCAACAGACACCTTCGTGAAACAACTAGAGTAGCATCAGGAAGGATGAAGGCATCAAATGAATGGTCAAAACTGGAAGATCAAGTTTTATATACACAGCTGGGACTGCAGACACACCAGCTCACAGCCTAGTAGAGGTTAATACTGAAGTTCTCAATCTGTCTACCTAGAAAAATAGAACACTCTTCCTACAAAATGAGTGAATTTTAAGTCTTTAAAAAACTGAACTCTTCTCAAAAAGCATTTAATTTTAATAGCTCTACATTAAAACATGAGTTCATAAAGAGTTCGTAAGTTCTCACATCCTCTCCTCCAGATGTTGAGAAAACTTCAGTTAAACATTAAAGTTTGTTTAATTTTCATCACTCTTCCTCAAGGAACATGAAAAATATCTTTTAAAACATGTCTGCATTCTTAGTTCTGAAGTAAGTTTTTCACTATTCCATAAAGAAGGTCACAAAAGCAGAGCAATGAAGGCTGTCTGCAAGTGGCATGTTAATTCCTTGATCACTATTTAGTCTGAGACACGAGTGTATCAAAATGAATGGAACAGGCACAGAAACACCAGTGCCTCTGAACTTTTCCATAAACTTCCAAGAAAGTCCCCACACAGTGTAGAATTTCGATTGACATACAAGTTCAATAGAGAATAAGGCCTAGGAATACAGGAGCCCAGGAGTTACCCTATAAAATACTACTGTAAATAAATACAGTTATTTACAAAATACAGTGCCAGGTGATTTCTAATACACAAAACATGATTGACGCTTTAGTATGTTTTGTTTTGTTTTCTTAGCTTAAAAAAGATAACTTAGCTCCAACTATTCAGGATGCCAAACTAGGTGGCACTGGGAGCCTACTGCTGTAGCTGGGAAGAAAAAAATCTGTATCAACAGATATATGCAACACATTTTTAGTATTGTTGTATTCAGAGCTATTAGATGCTACTTAACTTTCCCCATGGTCATAATAACTCCTTGTGTACAGCACGTCTGTATAAAACACATCTCTAAGACTTGTACGATTTTATCAGACCATCACATTTCCCAAAAACCCTAATTTTAACAGGGACAGAAAACTAGAAGATTAATGTATTATCCATAACAAGACATAAGAAGAATGCTGACACTCCCATAAGCTCTGACATACACTGATGCAGCTTCCTCCTCACTCACTTCATCATCATTTGTAACATATAACAGCATTAAAAAAATGAACCAAACTCAAGCTGAGTAACAACACAAATTCATGATTTATAATGAACATTTTAGTAATATCCCCCCAGAAGAGAACACAAAAACCAATGGATTCACATGTAAAATAACTTTTTAACCTTAGCGCAAGCATTAATAATAGCTTAAAAATATTAATTACTAGCTTATTTCTCTGCTGTGCCTGTTCCTTGTTCAGCAGGCAGACAACTTACAGTCTCCCCTCACTTACATTGCAATGCAGGTTGAGTGTCTCAGAGACATCCTTTAGTCTGTTACCATAGTGACTCGACTAAGCAGACAACTTTAAAAAAAAACAAACCTAAATAAAAATAAAATGCTCTATCCTAAATTGCATTTTGCCTGCCAAAAGAAAAAAAAGGCTCTGGCCTGTACAACTGAGTGTTACCGATCTAAAAGGTACAAAATCCTTCCTGCACAGATGTGTCATCTTGCACCGTCACTTACAATTACTATGAAAAGATAAAGCAGAATGGAACAGATTTGCTCTCACCTAGCAATGCCATTATAAAAAATAAGCAGATCTAAAGAGAAAAGATTGACAACTGTTCTGTAGCAGCTTTTCTGAAGGGTTACTGCAGTGAGACTCACTGAGAGAATGCAGGCAACCATATAAGAAAATCTAATCATTTTAATATATAAGTATGCCAATAGTATCAAGTGCTACACAGTAAAAAAAAAAACCCAGAAATATTCTCAGCAATGCCTCCTAAAAATTTAAATATTCCCTGCTACAGTAGCCACCTTCTGAAATTCAAAATCCACGTTATGAAAATTTTCTAAGTGTGGTAAATTTCTACTTGCACTGTTCAGTAATCTACAAACGGTAAAGAAATTGATAAACCAAAGCCAGTAACTACAGAAAAATACACCATTTGCACTAGACAGTTATCACAATTAAAAGCAATACACAGAAACCCCAGAACCTTTCAAACCAAGAACCTCTGAAATGCACATACACGAGCAAACCTACACCTCTTGCCGGATAAATAATACATAGCTCTCCGTTAAGTATTCAAAATCAGACAAAAAAAACCCCCCATGCACGCATTCTAACACATCAACCTTGTCAGCCAAAAGCAGATCCACTAATCACAATTACCAGCACCACAAAATTTAAAAAATGGTAATAATTTCCAAATTCCATTTCTGCAACCAACAGCAGCGGCTGGCAAACATCTGCACCCCTCTCAAATATTGCAGCACTGAGCTGGCTACTGCTGTGTGGAATAGTTGTTATGCAGGAGAGGCCGCTGCAGCTCAGAGACGACACACAATACCTCAAGGCAGACAGCAGTCTATAGAAATTCAAATCCCCAGTAAGAGGATTTACCTAGAAGGCAGTGATCTGAATGTTAAAAACTAATAGGCTCTCCTCAAGGGCTGAGGCTCAAGGCACAATCACAGAATCGTTTAGGTTAGAGAAGACCTTTAAGATCATCCAAGCCCTAAATCACCTTGATTTGTAGCCATCTGTAATTGCAGAGTTATCTACAGCTTATTCCATCTCCTCTGGAGTCCTTGACTTGTCTATGATTGTGGAAACAATTCTGAAGATAACCTTTCCAAGGATGAGAAGTACAGTGGATTCCGTATAAAGAGAACTGATGAAAGCACTAGGACTGGCAGTAAAGTAACAGTAATCTGACACTGATTTAGGTAACTTAACATGCTTTCTCTCATAGAATCAACACCGATTCTTTACAATTTAAGAGACAAGTACCCCAGATTTTGTTGTTTCTTTAATCAATAAATGACAAAAGCCAAACAAACCCTTTCCTTTTCAGTGCAAGATTTTCAGTACTGTCTCTATTTACATCCAAACCTGAGACCTCAACGTAGTGATTCTACTCTCTCCTCCTCTCCAGGATGACATCAGCAAGTTTAATAGCTCTCGGCTCTGCATTTATTCAGCAAGCAAGGCAAGCCATCATCTGAAACCTGACAATCCTCACCGACTTACCATGAAGGAAAGCTCCATCATGACTCAGTAAAATTCTGTCAGGAGATGGCTTTTTCTGCCTATGTGACCTAGGTGTGATGTCCGTGTTGCTCAGAGCAGCTTTTGTTCAGATAAGTAGGACATGGAGAGCCTTGTGTAACCAGCCAGGGCAGAGTGCCAAGCCTCCATTTGCCAGGCATCTCTGGGACCAGGGGAGAAGGTCAGGAGAGGACACGCTCCATGTGCTGCTACAGCAGCTCATCCTGCTGCTCTCCGCTGCTTTCTGAGCTCAGAACAAATTCAGCTTGCAAGATAAAGGTTTGCATAGTGTAAACACTCGGGTACTTTTTGTCCAACATTCAAAAAAAACCAACTTACAGACAGAAGAGAAAAGAAAACCTGCTCAAGGACAGAAGGAACAAAGGCCACATATACATATAAACTGAATAGCAACAGACAAACTCTAACAGAAAAATTATTTTCAAACAGAAAGACCATACAAGCTGTATTTCTGCAAGCCAAAAAAAGGCTGCATTTGAATTTACTGACCAATATCTTACATACTGATTTTCACAAAGCTATCTCAGCACTCAACGTTTGCCTCCACATTTTATGCATTATTTCTGCAACATCAGAATTTAGCTATTCCTGTGCTAACAGCCTGAAAGACTGCCAGCAGCAACAAAATGCCACAGGGAAACTGGATGACTGTGAGTCTGCCGCCGCTGCCGCGCCACCAGCATGGCCACGGAGCTGATCCGCCCGGAGCTGGGGTCGTTCCAGGACTCAGACTCCAGCCCCCACAGCTGCACGGAAAGCACAGCTCAGTCCTTGCCGGCAACCTGTGGCTACACTGCCATGATTTCTGGTGCCCTGCTTGCTAGCCTTGCAGTTACAGTTACAGCTAATAAAGCTGCATCAGTCCAGACCCACATGCGTCTGAAGGAGAAGGTCCACGAATGAAGTGCAGCAGAATCACTGAATATCCTGGGCTGGAAAGGACCCAAAAGGATCACTGAGTCCAACTCCTGGCCCTCCACAGTGCCATCCCCAAGAATCCCACCCTGTGCCTGAGAGCGTTATCCAAACGCTTCTTGAGCTCTGTCAGGCTGGTGCCGTGACCACTGCCCTAGGGAGCCTGTTCAGTGCCCAGCCACCCTCTGGGNCCAGGACCCCCAGGTTCCTTTCCACAGCACTCCTCTCCACCATAAATCCAGGGTTGCTCCACCCAGCACCAATATCCTCAGCTTGAATGCTCAACTTCTGAACCAACTTTTCTTCTTCCCATGGTGTGGTCTTCCCCACCTCCCAAATGACCCAAGACGCCACACAGCACAGTAATTTTCACCACTTACTGCTCTTCGTAATCGTGACATTTCTAAAACACACCTGTAATTCTCTTTTACTGGAATTAGTCAAAAACCTGAGTGAAACTAGGAAAGAGAGAACAAAAGAGAACATTTTGTAGGCCAGACATTGTGGTAACATTATGCACTGTCACAATCAGTCACACTAATAACTCTCCTGCAGTTTCATTACAGTGCCATGCTGCATTAGAAAACTTCCATGGTTTTACTTCTTGTATGTGTCTTGCCACCACTGACATATGCAAACTGCAAAGAGAGCAATTTCAATCCCAGATGCTGCTTTCCATCCACTTACATTTTTATTGAAATTATCTTTTGATTCATTTCATTTTGCTTTCCACAAAACACTTTTTGTGTGAAGCGCTTGAAATCCTGGATATCCAACTTGCAAGAGCTAAAGCCCTTCATTTTGTTTTTTACCTAAAAAAGCAGCTGTTTCTCATACAATTATAGACATAAAACTAGACATAAGAAACTAAAACTTCTCATAACCATATATATTTTGACTAGTTATTTTTAGTAATTAAAATACATAAGGTTTCAATGTACAATGTTTAAACTTTAAAATTACTAATCTAAGCCCAGATGAAAGATAACTAGGTGGTAAAACAGCACATGAAGGCTCGAAAACACAAATTTTCACTTTCCTAAATACTTGTTTACTTATTACTCAGAGAAAGAACATAAAAAATGAATGATATGTCTATAACAGCTATGTGCTGGCACATAATAGCTGCACTAGCTAAAAATATCTTTCATAAATATATATACACAAGACAAATATTTGAATAAGTGATAGAAAAGTGTCTGACTGACTATAAATAAGTACTTCAAGCTGTTCATCGGTACATCAGTATTTAATTTCTTTATATTTCATGCATATTCATACAATTCATGCATGTTTTCCCAATAAATTTTAATTCTTTTGCAGCCTTTTTCTTATCCTAATATAAGCAGCATGTCTTAACATTACTAAAAAGTTAGAATCTTTAGAAGAATAATTAAAAAATTAAAATTATATTTAAATTGATGATTTACGAGCAAGATGAAAGCATAAGCCTGAAGCAAACTACTAGAATAACTGCTTAGTGTATGAAGAAGTAGGAAAAAATTCTGTAAGTGAAAGACAGCATTTCTACTAAAAGGCAGATAATTCATAACATGAGAAATTTAGTTCTCATTCTTCTAACAGTTTTGTTACTGGGTACAGAGTGCACCTGTAATAAAACCAAATAAAATTCCCAAAGCAAAACATTGCTTTGTCTGCTATAAACCAAGCTGCTTGTGTCCAGCATTCCTACTGACCACCCATTAAAAAAAAATCAACCCAAAAACCAAACAAAATCCAGCAAAACCCACACAATCACCCATCACAAATCTCCGAACAAAAGCAAACAAAGCTTCCTCTCATAAAACCAAATCCTCAGAAAATCTGCCCTCTGGCCCCCACTGCTCCTTCAATGTTATCAATCTAATAAACATAAAAAACAAAGATTTCTTTTTTTCCCATAAGTAAAAATTCTGCATTCAAAGGGCTTTCAGGATCATGGCTCTAATTCCCCACCAAAAAACGGTACAAGATTTCAATGCCACCAAGCAGGATGAGCACCAGAAGGGGGACTGGTTTCCCATAGCTGTCACCTGGTGCTCAGCTCCCAGATCTCAAAAGGCTCTGGAGCAGTATGTCATACAGGAATGCCCCAGGAAATTCTCTTTGAAATCTTGAATTCCCACATATTTGCTAGAAATTGTTTGAGATTCAAGAATACTTAAGAGAACAACTGAGACACACATGCAAGACAAGATGATTACATACATCTATGCCAAAGATGGAGGCCAAAACTGAAAAAATATATTCAATAAATAGGAAAATGACCAGGACAGAGAGCGACATGCCAGAAATAATGTGGCACGTACTCAGAAGTAGGAATATTTTTTCCAGCTACATCTACCCAATGAATAAAAAGATACATTATATTCCTAGAGATCTTGCTTTATTTCCCTTTCAGATTATCACAGTGCCACCACACCTACCACCATTGAACACAGTATTCCTTGTGTCATTTGTAGGAAATGGTGAACAGGAAAGGGGCAGCAGGACGTAGTAAACTGTGAAAAAGCTGGACTGTGAGGTAAACCTTAGCAGCATGTTGTTGCTACAGTCATCAATTAAAAAAAAAAAAATCCATCCCCCCAAGTCACTGCCAGGTAATTTTGGAATTAATTGTACTTTTCTGATGAATGGGGCAAATTCAGCTTTCATGTCTCACCTCTGAAGGTAACACTGCCCCATCTCTCAGGTTACACAAGGGCTGTTTTCTTTTCAACCAGAAGGGACACTTTTTTTTTCCCTTAATGTAAGCCTGAAGGCCAAGTAATTTTCAACAGCACTGGTGTTGCAAGAGCTTATGGCAATGGGGTAACAGAGAAAGTCAAGGGTTCTCATAGTAATTTGCAAGTCTTAACTGCAGAACAGGCAAAACCAGTAATTGATTTTGAAAAAACACTGGGAGTTGATTTTATGCTTGTTAAACAGCACTCTAGCAATTATCTTGATCACCAACATCTTAAAATAGTAAAAATTAATTTTGTGCTTAAATTGCTTACATAAAATACAGATGATTTATGTTAATGCTCTAAAATTGTGAAAAACATGGAATATATGACCTTCAGACTCCCATCTTCCCCCTTTGCCTGAAGACTCTTACTGACAATGACTCTTACTGACAATGACTCATCTGTTGGCAATGGTTTATTCTTAGCAATTACAGACTTAACATGAATGTTTAAATACCATCAAAAACATTATGATATTTCAAAGTACTTTAATGCAACGTTGGTACAATCTGTGAAATCCAGAGCAGTCACAAGCAAATAGCAGATGAAAAGTTACTTCCACTTTCTGCCTCCATGTGAACAGCAAGCTCAAACTGGGCAAAGAGCCCCAGGGAAAGGGTCTGTGCTCGAGGCCAGACACTAGCAGGCTGGATCCCAACCCCCAAAATTACCCTCTAAAATCCTGGATCCTTCTAAAAAGGGCCATAAAACCAAAAAAGGCACAAGACAACTCTGTCTTTTCATTGCTTTGGGTTTCTTATCTTTCTTTTGCTCGAAGATGAGATACTCTGTGTCTCAGAGGACGAGACAGACATTGTGTGAAAACATCCTTTCACACTCTTTTGTCACATCCCTTCCCCATTTTACTCTCCCCATGGCTAAGCATAACCAGTGCACCAGCACTTCATTTCATTCTCTTCACTAAGGAAGCATTTTCTGACTTGCCTCTAATACTTCTGTCACTCAGAGTTCTGGTTTAAGGTGTGTTTATTTAAAATAACAGTCAGATTGGCTTTTAAAGAAGCTACAGCCCTGTTCTAGTCTTCTCAATTGACAAACTGTGATGTATAAACTGATACGTTTCAATCAGTAACACTTTGTTTTCAAACAAAGCAGGCAAGTCTTTGGACTGTACCTTAAATCCACAGCTGAGCTGACCTGGAAACAGCACAAGTGTTCGAGACCGAGTGGATTGTTCCACTGGATCTTTTCTTTTGTTCCTGTTATTCTTTACTAAGGATTGCAACCTCCATAGCTAAGGAAGCAAACCAGAAACTCTGCTTCAGGTGTCTCAGTTGGTAATTCCAGAGCAGTTTCTCATTACATTTTGAACCAGAAGGGGATAAGACAGCTCTATCCCCTCCTTCCCATTCCATCAACCTTGCACTGGATGTACCAACCGGGCAATCTCAAGCTCAGCTGGCTCAGACTTCTCATCCACCTCAGTCTGCAAATGGGGAAATGCAAAAAAAATGAAAAATCACTCGATTCAATGCGGCTGAGGGTGCTGAACAGTGCAATCAAGACTGCAAAGTGGAAAAGGAGACAAACTTTTAGGAACAACCTGCAGTTATATTGCTTTAAGAAAAACATGAAACCATCTTTAATGCAAACACCTATCCTGCTCATTTCACCAGCCTTTGAAGACCATCCCTCTGCTCCAGGGTAACCTGCTTTTGTTGTGGCTATTTGTTTTCTTGAAGTGACTTAACCACATGCCACATAAAAGCAATGGAATCATGATAATTTTGCATTAAAAAACATTAATTTCTTTCTGTTTTCGAAATACTATCCCGGTGTTTTTCTCATTTGTAGCTAGTGTTTTGAAAACTTGAAGTTTGGTATACTCAAAATCCTCATAGTAAGTGACTGATTTGTTTTGCAAAGTTGTGAACATCAAACACAAGAAATGATTCAGATTGAGTTATCATACTATTTATTTAAATACCTGATTCACTGACAGAATTGTGTGTTTTATGGCACAGCAGAAAAAGATTATCTATTTCTTGACCGACTTATATCAAAAATTAAAATCATATAATCAACTAGGTTGGAAAAAACCTTTGACATCATTGAGTTTCTTCTATGACTTGATTACAAGATGACCACCTCCTTGTAAATTTTATCTTGTTTTGTCCCAACTTCTTTAAAAATAAAATCAAAATGTACTTCAGCACTTATATTATTATATATCACGAAATACCAAATCTGTGCCACAGTATAAGGAAACAGGATCACCCAAGATCAGACATAATCCCTTTCTCAACAGTGATCTACCTCTACCTCTCCTTGCTCTCTTTCGCCATTCATTGCATGGAATCTTTTCTACTCCTTTGCACAATTTCCAACTCCACCTATCTCTGTAGATGAAACCTTGGACTCTGGATGAAAAGGGCAGCCTGGGGAGAGAACTGCTTCCCTCTATTACAAATACTGAAAGGAAAAATTGTGAGTAACATTCTACTCTTTCAAATCTTGGACAATGTGATTCTGACAACCCAAGAAAACAATCTGCCAACAAAAGGAAGCCATAAGAGTCTTGAAAACAAAACACTTACTACTTCCAGTAATTTTTAGGAAAGATTAATGTGCAGAAACGTGTTTATAAATTACACTTAATTCCAAAATTCTCAACCCTGCAAGTGTGTTTCCCACCACACGCAACTCCGTTAAAAGAATACCTCCTATTTCCAAGACACGTAACAGCTAAATTTAGAGGCCAGGAAGGAGAGGACATGTGGGTAAAGTAGAAAATGGAAAGAGGAAAAACATGGGCAAATGTGCTGAGTGGAGGGAGATAAAATGACAGATTACAATCACAGACCAAAAAAGAATGTAAATAGTAAGGAATATGAAGAAGTACAGAAGAAACAAAGTGCTGTATTACCATAAACCATTTCCAACTGATTGGTGAGAAACTGTTGCCTTAGAAGCTGACTCTCAAGCCAGTACATGAATGAATAATTAACTGCTAGAAAAGTAACAATTATGTTAAAAAATGACATTATTTTGCATAAAAACTTTCTAGTTTACTAATTCCAAGAACTTCCAGTTTACAACAAGGAAGCTGGGGGGGGGAAAAGAAATATAAAAATAAAAAAATCAAATAATCCAAGCTGCTATTTTTTAAATTTTTTCCTTCAGTTTTAGGTACAACCTCAGTCTCCCCCAAAGTTCACTATTTTACTAAGAGCCCTAAACCAAATTTTTGGTCTGGAGCGTAGCATCTCACACACCTCAAACCTATCCTCATTCTGTTTAGACTAAGACACTTCACATTAAGCACTCCTATTTCTACAGCAGGTGTTCTGTGACTGTTCTGTGCTTATGCATGCCTTGCAGCTTTAAGATGCAACACATGACTTGTAAGGAATGTTAATTCAATTTGAAAGGACTTAAACCTACCTTTAAACTAGACTCATAGTCTGTGTTCACTTTGAACATAAGCCCAAGTCGCAAATGAATTTCCTTGGCTCGACAAAAGCTGGGATCAACATAAAGCGCCTCCTGAAATGCTTTAATTGCCCTGAAAGAAAAACACAGATTAAAAAATTATTTTTTACCAAAGTACTGCTTTATAATCAATGCTTTTTATATAGTTAACAAAATGGATCAGAAAGTACTGTTACAGAAGAACATATCAAAATAATGGTTTACATGTAACGTTTTTGGTGCACGGCTTTTGATTCTTCAACGATTGGGTAATTATGAACTCCAGATATCCTGGTGTATTTGAAAGTCTAATATTTTCTATTAATTTAGAGAAACTAATTTGCTGCATGAAGTACACTAACATATCTGATATTTCAGAAAAGATGACTCACAAATTACTTACAAAATTAGTGCAACTTCACTAAGAACAGTTGCTTTTGATTCCAGTAGAGCAGACCCCTCGAGAACAGCAGAACAGAAGGCCTTGGATAGATCACACACATCTTCTCCCACTGCATCTACCTGCTCCTTTTTCCACTTTCTCCTCCCTTTCCTAGCACCAGTGCTATGCAAGGACTCAAACAATACCAGTTGCTCCATTACTTCCAAATGCAGATATAAAAGCCTGCCACCTCCTCACACAGTAACTTTCTTTCATATTCCCATGATGTGTGAAGATGCCTCTGATCCTATTTCCTTACTGTCAAATCCTCTCTCACTTGTCCCTGTTCACGATGGCACTGTACCAGATAAAACAGAAATGCCATCCACCAACTCCATCTTGGAGCAGAAACAAAGTGACTCTAAACAGGACTGTTTTGCCTCTCAGGCCATTGCATAAAACTAGGACAGCTGAAATGCAACTAAATGATAATAGAATTAAAGTCACAGAGGAATTAAGAAAGAAGCTAAGAGTCATTGTTGCCTGAAATCCAATGACAGGTTGAAACAAAATCCCTTCTTGTACACCACTGGTCACACAACAAGAGAAATCAGAACCGGCCTCACTGCGGGTAGATTTGAGCCCCCAGGCCAGGGAGCACGGTCCCATCTACTGTCCCAGGAAACCCCACAGGTCTATACCAAGTGGCCAGGTGACAGGACAGTCCAGCAAGAACTGGACCTGCTGTGGAGCAGCAGAGGGAAATGGGACAGGGATTAACTACAGTGCTTAAAATCACACTCCTTAGGCACATTGATATAATTCCTACTCTCAAAGTGCAGTATTATTTAGAAGGACAAAAGGTTAGCAGATGCAGTGCAAAATTCAACAAATATTTTTCACAGACTTTTACTCACAACACACATAAATTATCATTTTTGAATCCTTCAGCAAAAACACTTCTGCTCTAAAATTCTTACAGGCTTTTTTCTCATTGAGAGCAAAGCAAACAGAAGGCACAGAACTTCCTCTAGACAATGCAACAACTGTATGTACCTAAAGCATTATTTGACTTCTTTAAACAGAACTTAAGAGCAGATAGGCTTAAAAAAAGTATTAAATTTTTATTGTGGAACTGACACTTCCTCTATTACAATCCTTCAGAAAGGCTTGCCTTACCCAGTACCCTGTTTTTCTGCCAACACATGGAAAATGAGCAAGTGAAGCGCTGAAGGGACAAACCTGCACCCAAAGCTAAGCTCTCTCACATCTCATCTAAACTTCCCTGGAATCCTATGGTGGTGGTGGTCAGTCACACACCTCATATCTACACTGAATTCATGACAAACGAAGATCCTTGTCTCATAACAGTACATTCATCTTCATCATCTACAAAAACAGTGATTAAACTGAAAAGCCAAATCACTGATCACTAAATATCAGCACATATTTTAAGCTAGGCTTTTGCTATACCAGAAGATAGATTCTATTACTGTGTATTTGCATTTCTTGTCTTAACTCTAATATGGGCACTAGGTATGTCAGCCACTAGTATTTAGAATCCATTACTTGTATCTTGTTTAAAGACAGTATCCCAAAAAGAGAGAAAACCACTCTCCATGATTCCACTCAAAGAGAAGACAAAAATCAGGAATAAAGACGCAGCAATTCTATAGCACATCAAAGACCACACTAACAGACACTCTGTAAACTTCATGTTCTTCATTTAGCTATCCTTGGTTGGTCAGAAAATAGTATTTCCATATTTCCCCTATGTCACATCCCCATTGAAAAGATCATCAAGTGGATTTCTAAAAAAGCTTAAGAGAATCTGAGCGCCAACAAAAATACTTCTGTAGTCTCTTGCTTACAGAACTGGAAATATTTTTCATTGCCACAGTTGAGCAGTGGAGTTAAACAAAGCCACAAGTATAACAAAAAGCTTTCAAGGACAGTTTTGAAATTTAGTTTGAATGTATACTGTCTGTTACTCAAAAAACCAAGAATGTTGCCTACCCCAGTCTTTCAGAGGAGCACGGCACTTAAAAAACCAGTAAATTATCATCAGTGGACAACATGGAAGGCTGTGCCACATTTAGCACAGAAACTGGTCACAGAGAGCTCCTCCAAGCTTTGTGTAAGGTTTATCTCTGTGCAGACTAAACTAACTAAAAATCAAATTTTACCTTCTACTTAACTTCAATAATTCCATATTGGTTTTACAATTTGTAGTTTTTCCAGGATCACAAGTATGAATAATAACAAATAAATATTACTTCCACCACTGTGAAAAGGGGCATCATCAAAATTTCCCCAATGAAGTGATCTGAAAGAGCATTTTCAACAGTTTTTACTGTTGGTAGGTACTCATGTCTAATTCAATAACTTATAGCCTCATTTAAATACTCAGTAGAGTTTTTATAGAATAAAATACTCAAGCTCTGAAAAGATATTTACTTATTAACTCTTACAGACAGACAAGCAATTTTACATCACAGCTGAATTAATATTGATGTAATTTTGCCTGCAGGAAACATTTAAATAAAATAGCAACATGCTCACAATTACAGGACACACCAAGAACATGGACTACAGCAAAATCCTCTGCCTGCTTTCCACTGCCATGTCCAGAACTCCAGACTCATTCCCTTACTATCAAACAGGAGAACATCTGCAGCAGCACTGACACCCACTTCAGAGTTGGGCCTTCCAGACACAGCAGGAGTCACTTGATTCTTGTACAGATCTTTGTTTACTCTCAAACATCTATAATTCCATTTCTGTTCTCTGTCCAAGCCTACACCCAGAAGGATGCGGGTCTGGAGGATCCAAGGCATCCAAGTTACCCAGATGTTTTCCCTCAAAGCTCTTGTATGGCTTGACCAAAACCAGAAGTGCAGATATAGCCCAACAGCTGGATGAGCCCAACAGCTGGATGAGCCCAACAGCTTCCTTCAGGGATGATGGCACAGAGCCTTCCTCAAGTCGGCTGTGAGTCTCCACCACTAATTAACTGCCCGTCATGCACAGACAGAACTTCTGATCTCACTCCTTCAGCAGACTAAACATGCACCAGTCCAAAGGAAAAATTATCAAATAAAAAGCCAGGAGCTCTCACACTGAGGAAATAAATGACAGTCATCTGAATTCTGCAAGAGGCAACTTTCCTTTTGTTCTCTGATGATACTGACACCTGCGTGGTGAGACACAACTCTGGTTGAGTCTACTAGAATTTATTAAAATTAAATAAGGATCTTCTCCAAGAATGAGGGCATTTCTCTTAACAGGCAGGAAAGGCTATTCTCACACTCAACAAAATGGGAATGCAGGACTGGAAAACAGACACTACAGATGACGAAAAGCACCTCTGGACTTACATTTTACACAGCACTGCTACAGCAATTCAGGAAAAATAAAAATGACATCTCCAAATCAAGACTGCCAGAATCAATACTGCAGCTATTGTCCCACCCACTAATCTATACAACAATGCCTACCATTATGAAAGTGAAGAAATCAGGTGAATAATAATTAATAGATGATTATATTAAACATTTAGTGAACCCTCATAAGACTTTTATTGGATGGTTTTGCTTGAATAGAGTGTGAATAAAATCAGCTTTGTACTAGGCAAAAGAATATAATAAAAGAGCATCAATTTAACTATTCAGAAGTTATCACTTTTGTACGCTTCAAACAAAACCCATGAAAATCAGAGTGAGCATACAAAATAAAAGAACCCAACATTATTCTAATAAGTCACCTGATGCAGCTGAAGTCAAACTTTCTTTTTCTTATTCTTACCCTCTTTCAATTTTCTGACCACCTATTCTAAGCCTCACGTCATTTCACAGCCTCAGTAATGAAAATGATGGGAGGCTATCATGGACAAATTTCTATTTGAAACTCATAATCATAGCCTGAACGTAAACAAAATGTACATATACAGCAGTAGTCAGGACACTGCAGTTTATGAAACACTTTTACAGTCTTTAGCTACAACTCTTCTGTCCATGGGACTACAATAGTTGAATGGCAAAATATTTTGAGCAGCAAAGTCTTAAAACATTTCTCCAGAACAGCAGCTGGGAGTAGTTCTTTCCTAGCATTAGCAGAGGTTTTCATCAATCCAAGAGTAGCTTGCTGTGCAATCACAGTGAGATAAGATCCCAAAAAGAAAGTTAACTGCCCACTTCGTTACTGGTTAATTATTACGAGCATATGTACTCTACATGTACATTCATTCCCATTTTATATACCTGAAAAATACATATATATAGACCCAGCCACCTGAAACCTGAGAAATGACGGACAAAGCAGCATCTACAGGCTGTGTGTTTAAATTCTTAGAGGTCTCCACTTGAAAGTGTTCATTCCTACACACCCCACTACACGCTTGACTTTTTGTGTGGAGGAACCCAGTCAGAAGCAGAGATGGTGGTTCTAGATATCTTTATAACTAGACATTGAATAGATGATGACAGTGCTTCTGCTTTGGGAAGGATCAGGGAGTGGAAGGGTCAGGGAGTTCCACTCAGGAATGATTGATTTTCCACAGGCAGTCTTTACTCATGATGGTGAGGAAAAGAGTCTGGGTCATCTCTTGAAGGTCTTTGGCTTTTTTCAGGGTCGATACTAAAGGACTGAGTTTTCTGTAACACTCAACTTCTACAGCTGGTAAGGAATCCCTAAAGGAGCCTCAGGGCAAAGAGCCCATAGGGGTGAGTGACCTCAGTCTCCTGACAGGTGTTTCTGAGGAATCCAGTGCCTTTCTCACAGACATTGCCCAGCAATTTGCAACGTCACTGAAAATGCTGCAGGCTGGCCTTGGAGCAACACAGCTGATACACTGGGATCCACAGGGTGTTCAGGACACAATGTCAGAGCCTGGGCTCCATCTTTTCACCTCGATGGAAGTCAGTGGAATCAGCAGATGATAAACCAGTCAGGCTCAGAATCCTCACTGAAGTGAAGAAAAAATCTGGTATCCAAGCCACTACACCTGGGTGCAGGCATTGCACAGAAAGAAATGAAGGGCAGCCTTGGATTAACTACTGAAATTCTTTAATGTACAATCTAAAAGACAACTACAGAGGGCATGAAATTATTCAAGTTATGTGAATATCTCATTCTACTGGTTTTCGACTCTGAGGAACAGGGAAACAGCAGTGAAATGAACCAACCATTTACTCCTTCATGACAAATGGTGTAAAAGAAGGGAGTATCAAAATTCCAGATCCGTAATATCTATTTTACTGTACTCGATTCGACTTATGGAGATGATCCCTTATGGCACATCTTACTATATATAATAATTGTGTGAAATAGGTTTGGTCTGACAACACTATTTCAACACTCGTATATATGTTGAGAACTTTTAATTCTTACAGGAACAGTAAAACAAAATCCCCAACATAAAATGATGTAACAGCTACGATTTGTACTTAGATAATGCCACACTGCTGCTCTAGTATATAAAAACGTGTACAATACTGAATTACAGTGAACTGCATTATGTGTCTTGGACCCAATCCAACACATCTTTTCACGAAAGCTGGAAAACTTTAAAAATAATATAAAATATATGAACAAGAATTCTAAAGCTGATCTTATTCCTACTTGCTTTTTTTATTATCCCTGTTTATATGAGACATGAAAAAACCTCAAGCACTTCTTACCCCTCCCTTTTAGGAGGACTATGTACTTCCCTCTTGTTAGAATCTCTGAACATCTAAAATGGTGGTGTTGGAAAAAAACTCAGTTCATGGATGAAGCAGGGCAAATAAAACACCTTGAAAAGTCTTGAAGTCTCCTCTGCCTGCTAGAAATATCAAGATCTGTGTCCTCTATGAGCATAAACAGGTGGAATAAATGCAGCAGGAAGACAGTTAGATTAGCATTACACTCTGAAAGAGGATTCTCCTGGCAATCTGCTAGAGTTCTGTGGAGGATTAAAGTCTTCAAAGAAGAACACCTATTGTAAATGACTTGCTATCATCTCCAAGTTTATTGTGATTTTGTCACACCTAAACACCAACAACCCCACATCCCCCTGCTCTTGTACCCATGAAATCACAATAAAGGGGGAAGAAAGGCACTCAAAGGGATTAAAATTCAGAATTGCTCACAAAACTGTAAGATTTTACCTACATTAGATTTTTGTCCTTTAAAAATTCTACGCAATGATGCACAATGTCCTGAGCACCACACTACACATAACTTTGTTGCATGAATGAAATGAAAAATACAATTATTCTACTCAATCTTTAACATAAGCTCTGAGTGCATTTCTCTAAGTTAGGGCATCAGCTTACACTCATGCTGTCAACAAGTGAAGAAAAATCTAAATTAATTCAAGGCTCTAATTTATTAATACTAAGTAGCATGATCCGCTGACGGCAAAAATCTATGTTGAACAGGTGGCTTTTCAAAAATTAATTACTCTAAATCTAACTGCTTTGTCTTATTTATCTTACAGTTTATCTACCATTTTCATAGTGCAAACTATAACAAGATACAGCTTGTAAGAAATGGTGCACAAAACACTTCTGAATGCTAAATGATGAACACAAGACTGCGTAACAACTAGAATGTTCTGAAACTTGGTAAAATTCAACCAAGTCTCATCACAATCTTAAAACAGTGGATTCTCAGGCTTTCTGAAAACTTTTCTATTCTTCTCTTGTTAATTAGAATGCAATAGAATTGTACAGCACGTGGCATTCATCTCACCACTGTCAATAAAGCAAGAAGTAAGCTGCAAGATAAAATAATCCATGTTTTGAGCTCATGATTTAACCAACTTACTTTAATTTGAAGAATAAAAGTTTATGTACATTATCCTGAGGAAAACACAAATGTTTTGCCTTACAGATACACAGAAACAATTTAAGGAGGGGGGGGAGAAACCCTGCTTCATTGTTCCCAACCATCAGTCGGTGGTCCCTCACTGCATCTGTAACTGCTGTGAGGATTAGTTCAGTAACACAAGGGAACTTTTTAGTAATCAATCAAGTAGTAAAGTCACACTTACTGTGCTAACAGTCCATACTGTGTGTAAAAAAGCACGGACCTAAACACTGCACCTTTCTGACTTTTTCAACATAAACTATCTCCACAGGAATAAACACCAATGAAAGCCTGAGGACCTTTCAACACAACCCCAGCGACTGAATCCGTTCCATTCACCACTCTCATCAATGATAAGGCAAAACCAAAACCCCAACTGAAAACCAACCCCCCCCCCAGCCAACAAAAGCCCCCCTAAGTCCCCTAAGCCATGACAGAAATTACAACTCTTTTAACCCTGAGTTTTTACATCAGATTTAAACACTCCGACTCCATCTGAGCCTATTGCTCCTCACATCCAAACCCCTCACCTGATGCAGCTCTGTCAAAATTTCTGCCTACCAAGCAAAATGTAAACAAGCCCACTTTGCCACCTCTTTTCCAAGGAGGGTTTTTGTAAACAGGGTTTCCAACAAACCCCGGCCACAGGCTATCAATAACAATTCCCAAAAGCATGTCGAGTCATTCTTCTCCTGGAAGTGCCTTCCTTTTCGAGGCACTGCTGTGGCTGCCCCAAGTATGTTACAGCAAGACAGACACTGACCCAGGACAGTAACACCTGCAAACAGCCTATCTGTAATAAAATCAATACTAAACTATTGCACACTCACACTGAACTGAGGGTGAAATAATCACACACTGATGGGACACCACACAATACTGACACTGTCAGCTTATTCCAACTTACCATTGAAAGGCATTGTAATGGAAGTAGACCAAACCAAGGCCATATAAAAAGGCAGCATTCTGTAAAGGAAAGAAACAATGTTTAAAACCCAGATAAGAGTGAGTTTCCAATATTTTATCCATCCTCTGAAATTATATTTCCATTATAAAATAAATATATTTAAAATTCGCCTTGAACAGGAAGAGGCAAAAAGAAGGAATGAAAAGATACGCAGACACTAAAAAAAAAAAAAAAGAAGTGGTTCTCCATGGTCACATAAAAAAGGGCTATTTTGGAGGAAGAGTAATGACAATATTCAAATACTTTTACATCACAGAAACTGATGTGCTCTGTTCTACTTGTACAACAGCAGGGAAGGAAATGATGGAGTAGAAATCTCTGGCAATTTAATATAATGAAAAAAATAGTTTATGATCAAGCACCATTTCATAGTCACAATAATTTATACTCACATAAAAGAAAACAAAGCTACACGCTCTAATTTCAGTGTCTAATGCAGAACATTAATTAAACGAATCTGAAAATATGCCTAAGGTGATTTCACTTTTCTGAATACCAAAAAATACAGACCTTCAACTTCAAACCTATGACAATCATATTTCTTCATCATTAATCCAATTTCTATTTCCTATCCCCCTATTTGCAGAAGGGAAAAACCAAACCAAAACAATAAAAACCATTCCCCTTCTGGAAACCCATTTTCCCTCAATTTTCTTTTCATATAAACCATGATTTACTTCTAAAGTGAAATTACTAACAAAATTTAATGAATGTTTAACTATCCAGTTCCACAAATAATTATTACGTATTTCCTAAATTAGGAAAAATAAACAAATTGCTTTTTCTTTTGCAAAGTGATGCCATAGCACATTTGTTTTTTATTGAGCAGAACTATTCCATTATTTACAGGAGACATTGCACATTCTGCCTAAGACACATTTTTAGGCTTATCTCATATACAGTTCTGATTCTGAGAGACCAGGTATACGTCCCAAAGCTCTGACACATGGGTAAGTGCTGGAATTTCAATTGTTGAAGACTGCACTTCAAAATAATCTCTCTGCCACTTGCATGCAGTTCTTTAACAAGCCAAATTTCTAAGGAGTTCCACAAAAGGAATCCTAATTATGACTTAAACCCAATCCAAATATAAAAGTTACAGCCAAGTTTCTCCTACAAAATAACTGGTAACCAGAAGACAATTCTAACAGCAGCATTCATCAGAAACAGGATCCAATATGACAATTTCATTATCCCTCATTTCAATCTTCTAAATGTGTATTAAGACCAGGGGAAATGCCAAAGATCCCTTCATGAATGCAGCTGGATCATCAGCAATGGACAGCTTCCAGGAAAATGCTGTGGTTTGACCAGGTACTACGGCAATCAGAGCACTGGAAGATGTTAAGAGGAGGAGTGGAGAGGGAAGTGCATAAACAATAGAAGAGGACACTTAAACACTACCATAAACTCACATTCCTGATTAATTGAACAAAAGCACAACACAGACATCATAAAGACAAAAGATCTCCAATTCCCTACTCCATGTTTTTTCCGCGTTCCAAGTGTGCTCTGGCAGCAATAGACCAGGAAGAAGGCAAGCTCAGAAGTGGAGCACAGGTAATGCCCTGACTGGAAAGTCATTTTAAATGAAGAAGTAAGATAGATTTTCATGTGTGCAACATGGAAGCCTACAAAATACAGCCTGCCAGAAGCCTTCACTGCTTCAGGTCAGCTCATTTGTAAGACAGAACTTAATAAAACTGTCCAGTGTTCCCCTCTGATACTCCAAACCTCAATCAAGTTTAGCTCACTGTAGAGATTAACAGTGATCACAAAAATCCTTCATCGCCATACTGCTAATTTCAAACAAAAATATGCCGGACAACTAAAAACTCTTGAATTTGCAAAGAATTTGACTTCCTCTTATGAAACCTATTAGAATTCACAGTCCAAGAAAGTTAGAGATTCAGAATAATCTCCCCGATATTTTGATGCTAAAGGTTAACAATAACCAACTTTCAAGGCACAAGAGAACCAAGATGCAAGTGATTTGTCAAAATGTAATTTACGTATCAAGTTCACATAAAGCTTTCAGATGGTCCTCACAGCACTACAGATAAACCATTACTATTCTGTCCTTTGTTCTGTGACTGGTTTTTCCATTTTTCTCCCATTCTCCTTTGGCCTTAAGTCTTTTGAGACTGACTTTAAAAATATCTTAAGCTGCTGCTCTCTTCTCAATAAAAAACAGTACCAGTAATACTTCACTTCAGATGTAAAGGTGCAAATTCTGAACTGTCAGTGTGGATCACGAATTTATCTGTTCTGCAATACTATAGTTCTAACCATACATATCACCATTATTACTGCCTGCTGATAACCTTAAAACCAATCTAATAAAGTAAGATTAAAACGTATCTTTTAAACTGCATTTGAACACGGACAGGAGTTTCACAAGGACTGGAAGACATGTCTGGTTGTACTCTTCCACAAATAATTCAAGGCAATATACACAAAAAGTTCACTGCTTTTGCAGAATACCATCAAGTTCAACATGCAGTCAAGTTCCTACTGGCAACAGCCAGTGTGAAATGCTACCACAGCTTAATGCAGATCAGGACCAAGTGGGAACATTACACAAATCTTCATCTAAAAAATGCCTTTTTAAAAATCGTAAGATTCTGTGATTCTGTTTGCCAGGAACACACTCCATCTTAAGAAATCAGTTTTCAGTTTCCTCTGTTAGTTTTGACAAGTTTCTCACAAAGAATATCCATTCCATGTGTTCCAGTAAAGATTACTCCTGCGATTTAGTCTCTGCTATAAATAGCTGTTGAGGTAGAATTTAAGACCTATTTTTTCCCTCCAAACATTTTTCAGTGAGAAGCAGAAAACAAAATTATCTTAGTACAGCCATTTCCTTGAACTTTCTAACAACCCTCAAAAATTATGAAAATCTCACGCTAGCAAAAAGCATTATTGGCTACTAACTTCTAATTTAATGTTTTTGTTATATCTATTTTCACTAAAATCTTGAGTGAAAAAAAGATACAAACCCAAACAGACTGTGCCTCAAATTTGAAGCTGAATGCTTGGGTTTTTTTTCATTCTACAGCCATGCTACCAAACAGCAGATAAACTAGAAATGCTATTTCCAAGCTGACATAATTTAAATTTTCTTTGAACTACCAAAAAATGTTAAAATGTTTCATACCAACCACTAGATGGCTCAAATACCTCTTTCCATTTTCCACGCTTATGCAATTTAAGGAAATTGTCAAGCTGATATTGTGCATTCTGCTACTAACATGCACTATTTAATGCTGAGCAACATTTCAATTCTTATTTTCTGAAAGAGTGTGGTATACACATTTTGTGAACAGGTAACTCAGAAGGCAAAAATGCATTTGTGTCTATCTTTTTATGTAACTGGTATGAATAAGCACACTGAAGACTTTCTGGTCTTGTTCGTTTTAAGCGATCAAGGCAAAAAAAATTAACCAATGAGAAAGACTCCACCCATCTCACAGGCCTTCTACTCAAATAACTGGTTTATAGGCTCTTTGAAGCAGCAGATGGAAACAGATCCCCAATGTTCCATGTGTTCTGTTCTCGAAGCATTTCAGGCCATGTCCACATCAAGCCTTTTTCTCCACCTTTCAAGGGTGCAGCCAGCAGGTCCCACAGGAATACATCAGCCCAGCCCACCAAGTGACACTTATCTACAAACACAGGGGCAGAAAAATGCACCTGTCCTGGCTAGCAAGTGGCCACCCCCACATTCAGATCACAGCCATCCTGCACTCACTCTACAGAAGTGTGGCTGTCACATCTGGGTCCAGATGTTTTTCACCAGTAACGTGCTTATCTGCCACATGCAGTTGAGACCCCGTTACAGACTCCAAATTGGTGTTTTATAAACACAGGAATTAATGCAGAAGTTATGCTTGCAAATGAAAATCAGTTCAATGGGCACTTCCAGAGTGTCAGAGAGTAGAAAAAGACATTAAAAGCTCAAAGCAATCTCAGGGCAGCATCCAACTAGGTCCTTGCAATTTAAAACTGAAAAGCAACCAAGTGTTTGCCACAGTTTCCCAGCATTGCTAATTCATAAACATTCCCTAGCACTGCCTCTCTCATTTGTGCTGACACAATCATTTTTAGACTACTACAGCCAACTGGATGCCAGAAGTGATCTGAACTGTTAGTATCTAGGTAAAAAGGATTTTTTAACTGGATCAGTTTCCCAGGCAAGTTCACTTGTGGACCCCCATTAACAACAGCATCAGCACAAGTAAAAGGCTGGAACACAACTAAAAGCTCTTTAAGCCTATGCTGCTCCCACCAAAGTGCCTATCAAACCTACAATGACTTCTCAAACATTATTGAAACCTCCAAAGTCACATATAAACATTTCACTTGAGAGAAAACAACATCTATGGGTCGGTACAAGGTGGATAAAAACATGAGATAACATCACAGCCTCTGGCCAGCCCTCTTTGTGCAGGCCCTTAACCAGCGACACACACAGGCAAATGCATCACTTCTTCTATCCGTACATGTGAATATCTCCCAGGTGGTGCCAAAAGGATGGTGCCAGACTCTTTTCAATGGTGCCCAGCAACAGGACAAGGAGCAATCACCATGAACCAAAACAAGAGAAGTTTCACCTCAGCACAAGGAAGAACTTCTATCCACTGAGGGTGGCAGAGCTCTGGAACAGCTGCCCGGGGAGGGTGTGGAGTCTCCCTCTCTTGAGACATTCCAAACCCACCTGGACACATTCCTGTGTCACAGTTCCAGGTGACCCTGCCTTGGCAGGGGGTCGGACTGGATGATCTCCAGAAGTCCCTCCAACCCTGACTATTCTGTGATTCTTTGTGACTCTAAAAAGGGCCAGAAGTAGGTAAAATACACCTTTCATTTGATTAGAAAGATGTTAATATTTAGGCAGAAATCAGAGTGTATCCCACCACACTATAAAATAACCGTATTTATTAAAAACAGGAGAAGAAAAAGTTCCCATGTAGTTGGTTAGTGGAAGTCTGAAGAAAAATTATGGAAAAAAGGTGAAGTTCAGCACCCTTATGAGAGACCAGTGACTGCTTTTCACTTGCTTACTACTGACAGGAATCAAAAAGTCTTTGATGACGTATTTAGATTGCCTCCAGCAGGGTCTGACTGCCCCTTCCTGAGCTGCCCAAGTGCCACTGGAACCCAGAGCCCAGCCCACATCACACCAGGCTGCACAAGACACCCGTGGGCAGGCGGCCACTGCTCCTCAGAAAGCCTAACCAGGAAAACAAGGTTTTACAGTTTATGTCACACCCTGAGGTCACAGGGTCTCTCGGCCACCTGTGCAAAGCAAAAGAACAGTTTTTGTGTTCAAACGTGCGAATACGTTTATTTCTTTACTGAAATAAAAAAATTTTAAAAAAGGAAATATGAAGTTTTGATACGATGGTGCCTAATTCTTCCTCCTGACATTACTCAATGCATAGTAACAGCTCCCTGGAGAGTTTGCACCACATAAAAAATTCCACATGGGCTCCTGTGCATAAACAGCTCCAGGCCTTTGGGAGCGGACAGGCTCTAGCACAAAGATTATACGTGTTCAGGAGAAAGAGGGGAGGGTTCAAATAAAATTCGTTTAGATTTGTATATACATGAAAAAGAGAGCTACCTATCTACATGTGCTGTACGTTCCAATCACCTGCAAAAATACTAAGATCCCTGTGTGTACTGCAAATTAGTATAATTAGTTTTAATTTGTTACTGGGTGGGTGTCTGCATCCCAGTAGCCACGTGAAAGCAATTAATATATAAATATCATTATTCCTGGGACAAATATATTCTGTCATATGTAATATCTTGGTAAATAGCTACTAAGTAATTCCTCATTTTCTTTAGGATCTCTTCAGAGAATAAATATTGCCAAAATACACCTACTGTTTCCAGAAGAAAACTATCTTTCTTAATTCATAAAAACTACCTTTTTTCGTATCACAGAAAAATTCTTACTAGAAGTTAAGCAGAAATAAAGCCAAAAATCAAATAAACAAAAATTCCACATCATCTACAAATGGTGGGTTTTTTTTTTCCTTCTAAGTGGTACCTGTCTCTGAAATTACTATACTGTCTTGGCCATCCTACTCATCTCCTCTTTAGGAAAGACAGTACCTTTGTCCGTACCTTCTGCAATTCCCCAGCAGTGCTGCATTTCCACATTCCCTCTAATCCCCCTCTGAATGAAAACTACTCTTTCAACTTCTTGGGAACATAGCTGCCCCACCAAACCACTTCTATCTCCACATTTTTACCCATGGACTGTAACACGCATGGCAAAACACGTGCAAACAAGCTGAAGTGGGAGCCTTGTCCTCCAAGTGGCTTTCCAGCACTGTCTGTAAAAAAGAAGCTTCTTGACACACAGGGAAGGACAGGTACATCAAGACAAGACCACTATAAAATTACTGAAACCCACATACAGTAATTAATTCAACAGACATTAATTATTGCAAACCCTCCTGAATAATACACTGTGCCACAACTAGTCTGTAGGGAGCACTGTCCTGTGAAAGAGAAACTGACAAAACAACATGAAATAACTCAAATCCTCTTCACTAATGATGGAATCTACGCAGTTTTACAAACCAGGTATTTCTTTATCCATAAATAAACCCAGGTCCCTTGGCAAAAGGGACTTCTGAACAACTAGTGTACCTCCAAGTTTGTCACACAAACAAACAGCCAAGCAAATGTCTGAACTGTGATCATTGCTAAGGGCATCTTTCCACTGAAACTTACAAAATTTCACTTGATGTAAACATCTTCATTTTTCACTTGATACAAATATTCTCAATAATTTAAATATTTTACCAGGAAACAGCATTTTTCTGAAATGAATCAAGTGAGCAAAGGTGTTGTGCAACACACAAAAGATTAAATTCACCTTGACAGACATTTTATAGAGATGATTCATCTAACGAAATTTAATACTCTCCCTTACAGACTCCCTGAATGCTGTTAACAATCACAAAGCTTCTAATTTATTTTGTATGATACATGACTTCACAAAAAAACACCCTCCTGACTCCAAACAGAAAGCCATAGTTGAGACTGGATGCTTTTTAACTAAACCAATTTGTCCAACGCTTGCACAGAAAGAAACAATCCTTTTAGAGATGACCTAGCCCAACTCTCTGCTGGAGGAAGGGACAACTAGAGCATTCCAAGGATGAAGTCCAGTTGGGTTTTGACTGCCTCCAAGGACACAGGCCCCACAAACCTTCTGGGCAACCTTCTCCACTGTTCAATCACCTTCACAATTAAATAAATAAATACATTTTTATGTGTTTAAAAGGAATTTTGTGTTTTCTATTTGTGCCTGCTGCTTTTCCTTCTTTCACTAGGCACCACCAAGAAGACTCTGGCTCTGTTTATTTGTAAAACTGGATAAGACACTCCTGAGCCTTCTCTTCTCCAGGCTGAACAACACCAACTCTCTCAGCCTCCGCTCCTTGAATGAGAGATGTTCCATGCCCTTAAACAGCCCCACGACCCTTCACTGGACTTGCTCCACTATCTCCCCACTCTGTTCTACTCAGGAGCCCAGCACTAGAACCAGAATTCCACATGCACCACACCAAGGCTCAATAGAGAGGAAAGACCACCCCTCAACTTGGTGGCCATGCTCTGCCTCATGCAGCCCAGGATGCCACCGGCTGCCTTTGCTGGCTCATTGTCACCTCACGCACCAGGACCCCCAGGGCCTTTCCTGCAAAGCTGCTTTCCAGCCTCTAGCCCGTGCTGGTGCACTGGGCTGTTCCTCCAGAGATAAAGGACTTGGCCTCTGTCGAACACCATGAGGCTCCTGGGAGCTGTTTGGCTCCCTCTGAACAGCAGCACAACTGTGTCATCTCTTCCCAGTTTGATACTGTCTGTAGGTGCACTCTACCCTGCAACACAGGTCATTAACCCAAGGTGCCAAAGAGCACTGGCCCCAGTCTCAACCCCTGGGGTAAACCACTAATAGCTGGCCTCCAGCTGGACTTTGTGATATGTCCTGGTTTTGGCCGCAAGAGAGTTCATTTTCTTCTTAGTAGATGGCACAGTGCTGTGCTTTGGATTTAGGATGGGAATAATGTAAACACACAGACACTTTAGTTGTTACTGAGTGATGCTCACCCTAAGTCAAGACTTTTCAGTGTCTCAGGGACGCATAAGGCTTGGGACAGCTAATCCAAACTGGACAAAGGGATATCCCACATCATACAAAGTCATGTCCAGTATATAAACAGAGGAGTTGCCAGGAGGGGCCAATCAGAGACTGCTCAGTGGGTGGTGAGCAACTGTATTGTTCAGTGCTTGTTTATCTTGGGTTTTTCCTTTCTCTCTCTCCTTTTTGTTAAAATCATTATTATTGTTAGTATTACCATTAGTATTACTGTGTTTTAATTTGTTTCACTTTAAATAAACTGTTCTTACCTCAGCCCAAATGGTTTTACCCTTTGTTTTTTCCCCCTGATTCTTCTTCCCTTCCCACTAGGGGGAAAGGAGGTAGTGAGCAAGTGGCTGTGTGGTACTAAAGTTGCCATATGGGATTTGACCATGACAGATGCTGATCACAATCCTCTGAGCCTCGATGAGCCAGTTTCCAATCTACCACACTGACCACTTATCTAGTCTGTATTTCATCAGTTTGTCTGTGAGGCTATCATGGGAGACAGTGTGGAAAGCCTTCCTACAGTAAACACAAACAGTATCTATGGCTCTCATCCCCTCCACCAAGTTACTCATTGTGTTGCAAACAGCTATCAGGTTCATCAAGCATTATTTCTCCTTCATAAATTCATGGTGATTACTTCCAGTGACTTGCCCGCCCTGAATGTGCTGGAAACAGTTTCCAGGATAATTTGCTCTACCACCTTTGCAAGGATGGGGGTGAAGCTGACTGGCCCATAGCTCCCTGGATCCTCCTTCTTGTCATTCTTAAGAGCAGGAGTGACAATTGCTTTCTTCCAGGCCTCAGGAACCTTCCCCATCACCATGACCTTTCTAGGATAATTAAGAGTGGTCTCATAGTGACAGAGATGAGCTCCCTCAGCATTCACTGCTGCATCCCATCAGGTCCCACAGACTTGTACATATTTGTTTGTTTAAATGTTACCAAACTTGATCCTCATCTACTGAGAGCAAGTCTTCCTGGATCCAGACTTGCCATCTGGTCTCGAGGGCCTTGGAATCCTGAAGGTGAGTCCTACCAGTAAAGACCAAGGTGAAGAAGGCTAACATTAAGTACCTCAGTGTTTTCCATATCCTCTGTCATCTGCCTTATTTAGCAGCAGAATTACCTATTCTTTCATCTTCCTTTTCCTGCTGATACGCTTGCAGAAGCTTTCTTATTGCCCTTCACATCCCTCACCAAATTCAACTCCATGTGGGCTTTGCCTTTCCTTATGCGATCCCTGGATGCTTGGATGGTATCTCTGTATTCCTCCAGAGTCATCCATCCTTGCTTCTGCCTGTTTCTTCTGTATGTTTCCTTTTTATGCCTGAGTTTTGTCAGGAGCATCTCGGTTATCCATCCATGATTCCTTTCCTTTTTACCCAACTTCCTTCAAGTCGGGATGAACAGTTCTTGAAAACAAACATATCACATGGACAGAAAAAGAGATTCCCTCATTATGGTGTCCTGTAGGCACTTCCTTATTTTGCCACTACACTTGAGGTGGGGCCCAAATACAGATCAGCACAAGCAAATTAAATACTGAGCAGGTCTTCTCAACCTCTGCTTTTCTTTGATGAGTACTGCTCTTATTTCATACTTACTAAAGGATTTACCTTTCCTCTTTCCCATCTAGATACAGTGAACTCAAAAAAACTATTAGATCTCCTCACAAATGTTTTCGAAGTACAGAAATTAATGCTGGTTCACATGTACACACAAACATTACTAAAGTATCTTTTTTGGACTATGACATCTGGACAGTTTATTGAAATGTTTTATTCTCTTTCATATGGCAAATGATCATCATCATTTACATCCATCACCTTCAAAACATTTTATGAAGTAGAACTACTAGAATGGAATTTTCTCTCCTTGATTCACCATTTTTCCAACCCGTTCCAGCAAAGATAGGAATCCCACTGAGTTGACAAGTAGCCCCATTATTTCCCTGTCAGTTTCTCACTGCTGGAGAATCACTAGTGTTGGAAAAAAGCCTTACTATCATTAATTACACAGCTGCTCTACCTCAGGCACTCCACAGAAAATGGGAGTGGACAAGCTGAATATACTAAGGCATGAATGACTATAAAGAGATTCAAATACACACAAACAGACCAGCAAAAACCAAAGGAAAATAATCACAAAAGTTAAATGACAGAACTCTCTATGGTTGTTCCCCTCGAATCTTAAGCCACATTGTGCTGGGCAGTAACAAAACCCAGCTGAATCTGGAACTCTGCTTAATGGAAAAATTCAAAGGGTAATTTTTAACCAAGTCCCCTAAGAATGCTGTTGCTGTTTTCATGTTGTTCTTTCCAGCTGAGTAACTCTTGAACCTGTTAGCTGCCTTCAAATGAGTTTTAGAGAAACCAAGACTTCTCAAAGATGAAAAACTGGAGGAACGTCACTGAAAATGACTGTTGGGTAGGAAAAAGAGTCCCCAAACCAAGGCCTACTTTCAGAAAGCACACAGAGCTTAATTACTCTCTCCTCTTTGGGAAGAGACACTTAGCCCATTAGCACAGCTTTAATCAAGCATGTGCTTTTCCTGCTCAGAGGAAACAAGATGTCATTCAGGATGCTTCACCAGGAAAACTAGAGGAATTTCAGTTTGTGTGTGCTTAAGTGGGAGAAGGAAGGACAGGAGGTGTGAAAGGACAACAGACACCAGCTCGTCATTGCCCAGGCTTCATTAGCTCCAGCATAAAAACAGTTTGTTCTGTCAACTGCAAACTGAACAAAATCCCACATTTGGAACAAAACTCCGAGTACCAGCTTTAGGAAAAAAACTCACTAGCTGTTTTGATTTTGACTTTATTTTTATATTAATCAGTAACATCTTAAAAATGAAAGTGTTATCCAATAGCATATTTTGGGGTATATATTTTATGTATTCTTACAAATTTATCAAAAATTTAAACAAGAATGTGTCAATTTTTAAAGGTTTGTTTTAAGCACTGAAATGCAAGACCATTGATTAATGGTTGCTAGTTAGGGATCAATCAATTATTACTGAAAATGATTGTCCAATTAAGACTGTAGTTGGTTAAGTAGTGATGGCTAATTGGTGTTCTAATTGGTGATTTGCTGTTTTATTTGTTAGAATGTACAAATACTTAAAATGGGATACAAGAGCCAAGGCAGCAGGCCCACATGACAGGCAGCTGGGGGAGCAGACTGGATGGCCAGCAGCCAAGAGCAGAGCAAAGCAGCTGGGCAGCCCACCAACCATTCCCACAGAGCATTTCAATTCCATCAAATTATCATTTCTTAACAGAAAACTGTACCTCAGTAAAATTTCAGCCCACTCTGTGAATATACAGACTAGTGAGTTTAAGAGCCACCGGTTTCTAAAGGCAAAACAAACAAACAACAAAAAAATACAAACAAGCCAGATGACAGGACACTTCTTTTGCCCTCCCCATCTCTGCTTATTCTGCACCGCAGCTCTTTCCTCATCTGCTCCGGAGCTCAAGTTGCTTTCCTCCCTCACTAATCCCTCCTCTTCTTACCATTGCATCACTGTTGCTGTACCTGATTTTACTTAATTACTTCTGGCAACAGTTTAATTTCTGAAAAATTAACTCTGAAAAACTGCAAATGGAAACACCATGACTACCCTGGATCAGGAACTGAACCATTTTTAAATCCACTAGCATTTCTTCATTTCTGACTACTATCTCACCCTACTAGGTAAGAAAGCTGGTAGCTCTAAAATCTTTTCCTCTGGGGCAGTTTATTCCTAAACTCAGCTGACAGCCTGAAGGAGGAGGGACAAGAGGACAAGAAGAGGGCAAATTACCCAACGCTGCCGCACAGGGATTTTCTCCTCCCCTGGCAATTCAAAGTACTTCTGAAAGACTCTAGAGAGCTCTTATTTAAAGACACCTTGCTAAGCTGAGTTCCACAAATTAATTTTATGTTATAATTGCTGCTCCTCGGTGTGAGTGGACACCCCCTTACTCTTGCAAGAGTCAGCAGAATCTCTTTCTAACCTGTCTATGTGCCAGGTGTAGATTCACCCTCCCTCCTGTCTGTCTCCTCTGCACACAGTTCTCGGATATGCTTTAGTGAGTTATCTGAAATTTCATTCTGCTGTTCTGCTTTAGAGAGGAGGATGACTGGATTCTAGCAAAATGTCACATTGAACTATACTTGTCCTTTATATAAGACCATCCTTTCCAGTACAGGCTCCTATATTGTTCTTTATTAAAGCAAATACTGTTTGGGCTTCTAACTTTTTCTTCATACTCTACTTTTTCTGATACTAAGGCCAGTTCCCTCCAGACGGTGAGCTGTGAGATGCTGGATACAAATACTTTCAAATGCTACTGTTTAAAAATATCAACATGCCATATGAAACTCCACTTGCTACCATAATTCTCCAAAATCTTTTTCTGTACTTTAAATTTGTATCATTTAACATACAAAATCTATCTTCTCCTTTAGAATATAAATACTCACTTTCACTTCCAACCATTAAAATCATTAAATCATTATACCAGCCCCACATTTACAACTTTTTTCATGACACTAATACACACCAATTTGCATTCATTTTCTTAGATCAAAAATGTGGGGTTTTTCTTTCCCATCTTTTCTGAACATGCGATTAGCCTACAATGCAATCGCAATCTACCTTCCTATTTAGAGTAACATTTTAAAAACATACTTTACAGCTTTCTTACACTTTCTTTTAAAGTCCACTTGTCTATTACCATGCAATTTCAGGACCATTCCTTAATTGCAGATACCAAAGATGAAGTAAATCACACCCACAGAAAGACAGTTCCAGGGCAGGAAGAGAATGATGTGAGCAGCTTCATAAACCTGGGATTGTCACCTTGTGGTCACTTAGCAGATCTCAAAATGGGAAGGCATAATCATCCTACCCTGAAATTATCAATCTCTTTACAGTACTTTGCTTAACAAAAGAAGAAACCTGCCTCTCAAACCTACAGGAGAACAAGGACTAACACAGGAAGATTATGGGAATTAAGGGTATCCAAGTACTGCTCTGCTAGAAAGAATTCCCAATGTGAAATATAAAAAATTTACTCCTTGGGGGGAGATAAACCGTAGCTCTGATAGACAGGGAACATGGCAGGCAGGGAGCTTAAAAGAGACTTTTCATGATCAACATCAGGGCAAAGAAGAGAACACAAATTCATTTCCTGGAAGGTCCAATTTGTGCTTGATGTCTTGCAGAAGCATTTAGGCTAAGAAGTTTTGTGCTACTGCTCTCTTTTTGACATGTTTTCAGTATCACATTTGATCCTGTTCTAAAACTCAAACACATCCACTTTAGGATGGGCTTTAGGCAGTCCTGGACATATTTAATTGTTTAAGGTGGTAATTACCTAATTCTACCATATTCTACTTTTCAGTTTCTCTTAATAATTCACTATGTCTCTCAAGCACTTTTAAACCTCTTTAGTGCCTTCACTATGTGCCTAGCCTCTAACAAATATTTTTCAAACCTAAAATTCAGATCCTTTTCAGTAAACAAAGAGAAATCTCAGGCGAACAATCTGCTTCAGTCCTGCCGTATTTACACGCATTTAAGTGAAGTGGGAGTTTCTGTATCAAGGATTTTGCCTTAACCTGACTTTATGAGATCCATCACTTTCTTTCACACAGCCACCCCACCCTTCATTCTCTGTGTCTAGAAGCCAAATCCACCAAAGTGCCTGAGGAAAAAATGAATGCTTCTGGATTTAGCTGGGTTTGATAGCCCAGACCAATGAATTATTTTTCACCTCACACTTGACTGACACAACACAGGCAGGGAATTTTTTTCTACCTAAGACAGAGTAATCCCTTGTCAACATGGCAGATTATTTGGGACATTCTTCCCAATAATTACAAAACTGTCGATCACCTTCTTTTCATAGCCAGAACAATGAGTCACCATGGAAAAAACAGGTGCTTCAAGACACTGCTCCAATACCTCAGTGATTCCCTGTGTTCCTGACATGTAACAAAGTCCTAGCCCTGGCACTTGCTCCTGAACTTCAATCACCAAAACATCTCAAAACACACACATCTCCCAGTTTGTATGTACAGGCTGCAAGACTAAGAATACACAACCAGAATTCCAGACGAAGATAAAAAAATCAAGGTTCAGAGAGGTTAGTTAACAGGAAACACAGAAAGATGCCACAGGAATTAGGAGTTACATGTCTAGCAAAACACTAGAATTAGGAAAATCATTGAACAGCAGCATTTTTTAAAAATTCCAAAAATATCTGTTGTGTCCTTTCAGAGACATTTTTATTGTGTACTGTTTTTCCAATCTGCACTTAATATTTATTCTCAGTTTAAGACAAGTTGCCTTCCTGTGACAGCATCCATCTGGGTTTGTCTTGACCTCACAAGTGACATTCATCATCTGTTTGCTTCTGTTTGCTCTTTAATGAAAGCCCAGGTCAGGAAAAATCACCAGCAAAAGCAGCACCTAGAGGTTCTCTCTATATAAAAGACATTATTACAGCCATGGTGATCCAGGAGAGACTCCCAAGGAATCTGTCTGACAACAATGCACAGGGAAGAAAGTTTAGGAGAGAAAGGCTGACATTCCTCTGAATCTCACTCATCCTGAGTGAAATGAAGTGCCTTCAAGACAAGCTTTTCTTACATGATTCAGACAGAGGGCTCTGTTTGCCCAGATTTTAAGATCAAAACCAGAAATGAGACAGGATTATAATGCTCCATTATGAACTCGATGGATGATTTCATTTATATTACTGTATTTTTATGGATTTCAGGGGGAGAGAAGAGACAGTGTACTGAAATTCTTGAATTCTTGTATAGCTTCACTGAGTAATTCTGCTCCAGACAACATCCAATGACTGCATTTAATCAGAAAATCATCCTTCCTGTCCAAAAGGTAAAGACACCATCACTAAATGGAAACAAAACTCCCAATAGGTGATCCTGGAAGGAGAGGACAGGCTATCACACAATTCAAAAGTAACACTGAACTTTTAAAATGTTGCTGTTGCAGTTACATGTAACTTCATTCATTTTTCTATCATTATTTTAAGCCTCCCCCTCAGAAGAATACCCTTCCAACCTCCAGTGATTTGTGGTTCAAAGGTTTCTAAAGACAGACAAAATGTCTTCGTATTTAATTGCTTTTAATGGATTTTTCTTCCTTGAATTTGTTCAGCTGCTTTTTGAAACAACTGAAACACTGTGAGCCTGCAGCATTCTGCAAAACTAATGCAACTTTCCATACAACCAGCGATACAAAACCTTCTGGAAGATGCAGTGGGCATGAATTTCCTGCAGCAGTTGACAACAGAACAGAAAACACAAAAAATATCAGCAGCACCAGCCTTGTGTAAAGACATTCCCCCTTGTGTGTCACCTCTATGGGTTTTCATCCCTTAGCTTTAATAAAATATTTCAGAATGATAATCAGCTTATCATCTTCCTTCCTTTTTAAATTGCAGATATGACCAAAACCCATTTCCCTTTCCACAGGGTTTACCAGGATTGGAATCAGATTTTTCAGCTTGTTTTCAGAAAAAGTTCATGAAGTTCTGATTACATCATTAGGATACCTGGAAATGGATCTGTGCCTGATCCCAATAATCAAGAGTCCAATAGGTGAATAAATGAAATGGAACCCAATACTCTTTGGGAAGAGAGAAACACAAGACCTGAAGTATTTTTAGGAAACATGTTAAACAGCATCAGTGTAGTTATGATGTCTGCAAATTCAGCTTTACTGCTGTTTTTCTGATGACCCTGAGCATTCTGAAGAGTCTAAATCAATGTTTCAATAAGAAAAATACTGAGTAAAACCTAATCCAAAAAGAAAGACTGAATGAGGAAAAGGAAAAATAGCTACATTTATTTCAGAGCACAGTCATGCTCAAACACCAATCTAAAACCATTTTCAATTGTCTGCCTTGTCTTCAAAGCATGAACTTATTTGCCTCACGCAGGGTACTCACAGACTCTTTAAGGAGACCCCAAGCTCTTTGTCTCCCTATCTTCCCACCTGCTGCCTTCTCCATCTATTTGCACTAGTTCCACTCACACTTCCACCACTCCTCTCCCACCCACACCCACCACATGGAAGAGGCTGAATCTGCATCCTTCAGAAAAGGAAGAAAGGATGCAGCTCAATACTTTAATTAGGTATATGCTTGAAAGAGTATTTAAAAAACCAGAACTGAGATGCCAGTTCCGGAGAGAGCAAACTCAGAATTTGCAAAATAAAGCAATTCTTTGTTTCTAAAACTCAGCAAGTATTTCCTCTTTTTAAAGAATGGACCTTAAAATGTAAAAGATTCATTTCTGAAAAAAAGCCATTCATTAATGAGACACTGTATCTAGTTATAGATCAAACAGGAATGCACAAACTAGAAATATGAAAACCAGGGTGATGTGTTTTGTTTTAACCTTTTCCATGCAAGGAATGAGCAATCATACAGAGCACCAAGTCACTGTGCCACTACTGTGGCTTCTGCAAACAACATGCTTTTGAAAAAGCATCATGAGCATTTCCAAAATAATTGTTTATATTTAGAAAAAGAGACATTTGGTCATTTGATGTTATCAACATTCAAGTATTATTCCTGCCTGCTGGAGATGTGTCCCCTGTTTGAGTCAGACTGTTCTCCTCAACTAAAAATGCCTCTCTCCAGGCATTCTGAATTGATGAGTTTCTCCACTGCCACACTTCAGCACATCTAATATTTCAGCATCCTGAATCCTCATCCCAGAGACTGAAGAAGGGAAGCATGCTATTAATCTAAATACTAGCACATGAATGATGACAGTTTTTTATTCTGCACAAAGGAAACTTCTGCAGCAGGAGAATTCAACATGAATAAAAAGCTTTTCTAAAGAGACTTTCCCATCAATCCTGATGATACTTGTGTTATTTCCACCCAGAGTGTTTGGGCTTCTAGACAGAGATCACACATACACAGGGACAAGAAGAGCATTCCTGCTGAATTTCCAGGGTGAAGTCTCCATTAGAAAATGTAATGAACATTATCTGGAAACAAATGCCATTTCCAGGGTGAGCAGAGAGAGTTTCCTCTGAGATTCTGTCTTGTCTCTTCCTCCTCCTGACCCCAGCAAATTTCTCCCCAAAGCACATTATTTCCTCTTTAACATTTTCAGTATATTACTGATTTGTCAGAGTTCTGAGTTCTTATAAATCCGTTGATTAAAAGGGATGAGTAGTTTAATGAATGAATGCACACTAAAAAAAACCCAGAACTGCAGACATTGAAATAACATATTTTTTCTAATTTAGGGCAAAATATTTCTAATGACAGAGCAACACAAGTTCTCCCGAAAAACATCTAAAGCGTGTTGGGACCCAAACAGGTACATGGGTTTTATGGGCAGAGGGGGATTCCTTTGTTTTGTGTGATGACAATTAATAGAAAGAGACACCAAAAAAAGCTAATTTATCAAATTTATCATGAGGTCAAAGACATGTCAAAATTTATTAATTAAATTTGCCAGTCTTATTCTTTTTAAGATTTTACACCTTGTCTTGATTCCTTCCAAGGAGAGGGAAGACACCCTCCTGTCATAATTTCATTCCATAATTCATCTAGTAAGAGTTAATTATTAGATCCTTGTCCAGTTTTCCTGTACACAGAACTGGGTATGCTGCATTATTTGTCTGCATTAACCATTATCATGTTTTGATGGGACTACGTAAGAATCCTCTGTGTTTTAGCTGACAGAGGGACTGAATTTCAGACACACCCCCACATCTCCCCCAGAATACACAAAACCCCAACCTGTAACTCTTAAGATTTATTACTCCTTAAGAAATTTCTGGATAAATCTATGTTCTTTTCTAAACTAGAAATCAGTTGTGCTTTCCTCTAATTAAACAGCATGAAATAACAACACATTTTCTTCTTAATCTTTCTTGCTGGCATTAATTTAACAACATGTTTTATTAAAAAAAAAAAAGGATACTTCTTTCAACTTGTCTGCTTTACTGACTTTCAAAAAATTATGTTTATTTTTAGCATGCACTATTAAAACATCTTTTTCTGAAACCCAAATACAGTTATTAATTTGCTCTATTTTTTGTGCATTTTATAGACAACCAAGTTATTAGCAATACAATCTCATTACCTTTCCAGCATTCCAGAGTTTCCCTTTATTTATTAATAAATTTCTCTGAAGTATTTTGAAGGCATATACCTAATTCTTTTACCCTTAAGAGACAGAATTCCAGTCTTGATAAACACAGTTTGCATTTAAAAATCCCAATTTTTTCACGTCACAGATTAATCACACTAACTGATCACACCTATGGGATACTGAAATAACCCCATTTATAGTGTTACCAAAGCTACCAAGCATTTCAACAGAGAAAAGAGATTATATGGTGCAAAATTCACAAATTTAGCCCTTCATTTAGCAGTCTTCATACTCCAAATTTCTCTTGGGTCTTCTTCTTTTAACAAGTTTTCTATCTTTTCCAGTATCTTCTTAAATGCAATTTCCATCCACTATGACAGACTAAAGTGACAAAGCTCATGATCTAAATGTATTAATAACCTTTAAAAATCTGTGATTATGCTGATGCTGTATCTGCATTTTATTTTTCTCACTCTTTTTGTTTTGCCAGTACATCGCGGGACCAGAAAGTTTTCACAACTGCTTTCATCCACTGCACCCCCAAAACCTAATTATTATGGAAAATAGGCCCTCTTCTATTTAACATCAGCATTGCAGTAAAAGACTTTGTGCACTTGCTAGATCCTGTATTACTGTAAACCCCTTTATTTTGTGACAGTAAATTGTTATCACCATCTGCAGGAACAGCTACATACATAAAAAAATCTTTGTTGTTTAATTACTAAGAGTGGAGTTTTGGTCACCTTAACTCACTCCTCCCCTTGCCAGGGGCTCTCCAGCAAGGTCAGGGCACAAAGCTCATTTTTACCAACTGAAGCCCTGCTACTGTCATTTCTTCCACTCTAAACATCCCTAATTTTTATTACCTGCTCGCCTAGCTCCCTGAGTGATCCTCAGTGCTTCACACTCCAACTTCTTATTCCTTCCTCAGAACAGAGGCCACCAGGCCTTTTGATGGAGAATGATACTGTGCTCCTCACCTGAACAGTTAAGTGTCTTCCTTGGATTTTTCTTTCTTTTTTTTTTATTTGTTATCTTCTCCCACCACGCCTGGTGAATTTATGACACAGAGGTTGCTGTTAGGGAGAAAGCTGGCAAAAGTCTCAGTTCAGATCTCCCACAATCCACTCTGGTATTATTCTATATATACCCTCCTCCCTTCTCCCCATATGCTCTTAACCTTAAACTTTGGGTTTCCTTTTCTCATTTTCTTTTCATTCTATTTCTCAGCAAGGCCAGAACTTTCCTTCCCCCACATCCTGCCATTCTTCCTTCTAGACACATTTTCCTCTTCCTCATATTATTTGTTCAATCTCACTTGGCCTTACAGATTCTTCTCTCCTCAACCTTCCCCCTCCCCTTTTCCTCTTTTCTTTTTATGGACACTATCACTTCCCATCCTATATTATCACACAGTATCAACTCAGACTATTTCCAGACTGCTTTCCACATCAGTCTCCTGAAAATGCTTACCCCCACCTAAATCCCATAAAAATGCTTTTTATCTCCATTACGATGAGCCACTCTCATCAGTATCTAAAAATTAGGACAAACTTATCTCTATTTTTCATTTGGTGTTCCATAACACATAATATCATCATGCTTGTCTCCTCTCAGTAGAGGTCTTGAAAGTATTATTTTTCAGTTGTATTTTATCCCTTCTCAGAACATAACCAGAATGTCTTCATCAGAATCCTTCAAGTGAAAGGACTAAAATTGAAAAACTTGTTTTAGTCAAAAGTGAGGGGTGGTACAGAATCCCATGTGCATCACTGACAACAATTATATTGTCAGGCAGAAGAGCATATAGAAGGTATTATTAATATCTCCATGCTTCACAGAGCCACTGAGTATTTATTTAATTCTTGATTTTATTTTTTACTTTCTGATTCTCCATTTCCTCTTTCTATTTATTCTGTTCCTACCCTATCATTTTGATTTGCAAATACATCCTGAATTGCAGGTTTTTACTGTAGCCATCTTTAGGTCACTGCTGTATCTCCCAGTTCCTTTTGCAATGCCTTCATCAGCCAACTTCACCTTCAGTGAGAATTTTTGAAATTTGCTTTCCTAATCAATTCTTCTCAATATTTCACTAATTAAGTGTCCTCTGATGAAAGGGATTGTTTCTTTTTGCTTTTTCTCTATATACCCTGTGTTGCTATGGGGCAAGAATTTATATTAAAGGCTTTTTGTGTCATTTTAAAATGTTATTCTCTGAGGACCCTTAAGGGGAAATTTATCTCTCTATATGGAATATCCATTCTCTTAAAAAAAAAAAAAGAAGTTCCAAAAACCTAAGGGCTTGAATAAAAAGCAGTGTTCACAAATCATCCTACTTCTCCAACTTTTGTTCCAGGAGGGTGTCTGCTCCAGCAATTTCTACTAATCCTGTACCACTGCACTGTTTCAATTAATCCAAGCATTTATATCTAATTAAAAAATAATGAAATTTTTGATGAATTCTGTTCAAAAAACTACTTGTTTTTTTGAGTTTACTGCAGAAAATAAAACAGTTGTGAGTCAATGAAGTGGAAAATTGCTGTCTTATAACAGATCTCCAAGGTGCAAAATGTTCTCTTATTTGCTGTTATCAGTATGTCTAGTAATTGCTTTTTGTCCAACTGTTTATAAAGGGAGAAACAGACTTACAGTCTGGAGAGAAAGAGACAGCAAAACATATAGAATTAAAGAATAATGGTTTTTTAATTATTTTCCTATTTTACAGCATTAAGGAAACATACAAAAAAAAAGCCATTTCACCAAACAAAACAAAAAAAGTAAACGGATGAAAAAAAGCTGCATAAAACAATTAAAACAAGCAGCAGATCACATTTGAAAACTAACACCCGTGGTCTTTAGTTACTTTAGCTCTTTGGAACAAAAAAGCCTTGCTACTAATTCCAAGAGTTTTAGCCATAAGCTTGAGAAATTTCTACATAGCTCTAATTATAGAACAGCATTTTAAAGTATTACCTGGCACTCAAACACCCTTTAGATCAACATAAAAAGGAGTGTTACAAAATTGCTTTCTGCAACAAACCAACAACAGCCCAGACTGAGATCACATCCCTCTTCCATGATTAGCACCCACATACAAAACTGCATTTTCCTTTGGCATTTGGCTTTCTGAAGAGAATTTCAGGTCAGGGGATTTTCTTTGGGGGTTTTTGGTGGATTTTAGTTTGGTTTTTTGTTTGTTTTTCTGGTTTGGTTTCTGGGGTTTTTTTCTCCACACGGTTTTGGATTCTCCTCTGTTTTGTAAAGACTACCTGAAAAAAGTGAGGGGAAATTCTCCTATTTGTATACATATGGTCAAAATTTTATTTTCAAGAATAATTTATTTAAGAAATAAATGTGAAAAAGGTAAAACTTTATAAACAGTAATTCATTCTACTGTCCAGTAAACACAGGCAGGGAGTACCTAACAGGATCTTTCCAGAACTAACACCTTACTTAACTTGCTGCAAAATTATGGGATTTACTTCACCCTCTTCAATTTATCTATTTTTCTTAACTAGACCACTGAGTGTTCTACAGCATACCCTTGCAACTGCAAATGCAGTTTGCACCACATTTGCACTCAGATGCTCTTAAAATCCACTGTAACACAGAAGTAGGTCTTTGAAAACCCTTCCTGGGGTTTACCAAACTTCTTTGATGTTTTCACCTTGTCCACATAAACGAAATCTTTATTAAAAAGGGAGGTGATTAAGGCCATTTTCATAAAATGATAAAGAGTGCCTGACAGATTTACTTTCCTTCTAGGCAACTTTCCAGCAAAAGTCAACAGCTAACAAGAATTCTAAATCTGAATTCATGTTGGAGGCTATAACTCACTAATTAAGTGTTCCTTAAACATTTCAAGGAACATTCAGACTTTCTGACTGACCCACTCCAAGCACTGCTCGATAGAGAGATACCACAGTTGAGCGCAGCTGAATAAATCGAGGTTTCTTTTCTTTCTCAGGCACCCTCAATCTAACTTCCAGCATCCTATTCCACAGTAGAGTCCTCCTTGATAAAGAAATAACTCATTTTCACAGTAACGTCCACCATTTTAAGCTGCATTTCTAAATGCTGTGCCTTAGCAATCCTTCAATTTATTCACCTGTATATAGAAATGTTTAAGTACCTGTGTACCCTCTGTTACTCCAATAAAACACAATTTGTTATAAAAAGAACTTAAGCCAGCAGGATGCTACTCTGATGAATTAACACAGAATAATGGACTTCAGCAGTGCTGTTCTCATGTTCCTCGTAACTTGTCCACAATCCCCTGAATTTAACGGTGTCTAGAAATCTTCATTCCCCACAAACAGAGATGTCCCTAACAGACACTCATGGAAACACTTCAGAGAATCAGCATAAAGGAGTTTGCTGCTAACTAATATAACTGTACCAAAAGGTTTTATTTATTCAAACTCTGTGTTGCTACAACTGCAGGCACACAATTCCTAACTGACAATATCTGAACATTTACCTACCTGCAAAGGCCACAAACACTCTTTAATCAAGATTATCAAACCACACAAGGGTGTAGCAGGGCCATGCCTAAGCAGAGATCTAATCTAAATACTGGATAACCAGGCTCTTCTCTCAGGAACTCTCCCAGGAATCACTCCAGGGAGCACTGACACCTCTTGAAGTCCCAAATCTGTGGAATAAGGTTTCTAGGTCTTCCCTGCCCCGGACAACTATGTCAGTGCAACAGACCCAGATGTTGTATATGCTTAACACTCAATTCACTCATGCAATGAAATTTCTGCAGGACAGCCTTACCCAAAGCCAGGCATTTTATATAAGAGTTCAGTATGATTAAGTCCATTATAATATAACGACAAGATGATTAAAATAACTTCCTACAGGTGCCAGATATCTGCCATCATGTTTGGATAAAATCAGGAATATCTTACTCCTTGCTGAGCTTCTTAATCCTGCCTCCTCAGAATATGTCAAAACTGATAATCATGGCAGACATTTACACTTGATATCTTTATTTTCCCAGGAGCATCAACATCCACAAACTGCAGTTCTCGCTGTTGTCTCCCTCTCCTGAACTGCCCTTTGTATCCGTTCATCCCCCACAGTCCTCCTCACCTCCCCCAACATGTTGACACAGGGGAGTTTTAAAAAGAAATCAGAATGAAGTACATTGCACAGAAGGGAGATTTATTTTAGCATAGGCACGTAAGAAGAGACATTGAGAGAACTACTTGAATGCAAGAATGAAAGTTAGATCGGCTTTTATCCAAGTTGAGATATTTACTTCACCACATTTCAAGTCATTTTTTTTTTTTTAAATGCAGAGTTAAGGTACCACAGTGCCTTTGTAGTCAAAAATTGCAGAAACTCAGTTATTCTGCAGGACACTTTAAACTGACCTGTGAATACCCGAAGATTACAGCAAAAAATGGTCTATTTAGGAATATGCAGCATAATGCAACCCAACACCTTCAAAACTATCCATACAGGTAGTTCTTTGAAAGGAAATAATATCTCACCAGCACAGAGGGAGTATTGATCTGGTAAATGGCAAAATACACCATCTTCCTAACCTTTCACCTTCACTCCTGTCACTAGACTATATATCCAGAATATATTTTCTGAAGTGTTTTTTCCTTCTCTTTTTGTTCCATAGGATCAACACAATGCTTACTGTAATAGCAACAAAACAACCCATGCATCGAATTCTGACAGAAAACCACCTGGTTGTTTCAGACCAGACCATCAGAAAAATCTATGAAAATTCAGACCATCAGAAAAAGCTATGGGGGAAAAAAAGAAAGGTAAAATGCTTTTGTCATGAAAGGAAATACAGACTGAGTATCATGAAATGAACAATGCATGAAAATAATGCTCAATTACCAACCCCATGCAACTCTAAAAAACCAAAGTAGCAGAGAGTAAAAATACTTTTCAAAAGGAGGCAAAACTACACCCAAAGCAATCTGAAAACTCTCACAATTCTTCTGTAAGTTCTCTCTTTAAAAAACAAAGCACACAGAGGACACTTATTCCAGCCACGCAAATTTGCACTGCACGACAGTTTGTAATTTCAGATACACTGCCCAAGTTTATAAGGCTGTTCCTGTCTGACTTCAGACCTGCCTTACATAATAACCTTCATGTGATTCAGCACTCTCCAGGTTCCCAGATCTCTCACACAGTTCACAAATACCATCCTTCCTTCACACCCTTCTCTCTCTTCCTTTCTTTACCACCACAAATTCCAACAACTTAACTGACGACATCCAGAACTGTAAAAACTAAAAAAAACTAAAATTAAAAAAAAAACTTAAAAAAAATTCCACAACAGTAAAATGAGGAAATATGACTGGGTTTTTTGCCATCTGTATCTCTTTGGGGAAAAAAAAAATCACAAAGTAGAACAAAACAGCATAAAAGTGTGGCCGAAAATACACCATAAACTTACTATTCTTGACTAAATGGTTTCTTACAGATACAAGGCATTAAGGATGACAAGAAACAATAAATCCTCTCAGATGGAGGGAGGAGGGGAAGATCTTTCTCTAGACCCAAGCCAGGCAGCTTCCCACTACCAACTCCAGAATAGCTTCATCATCCATTAATAAGATGAAATATGATTCACCTGTGATTTTTACCACTTTCAGTAAAAAATGTTATTAGCTGAAAAATGGGTTTGGACTCTTTCAGACTCTTTTTCATGAATATCAAAATTAATAAAACCTCATAAGTTTATAGGAAAAGAACCACTTTGGACTACACATTTTTAAGGAAGCTCACAGTGATATCTTTCCCAGGGGAGGCCAACCTGGAGAAAAACCACTGGTTTTTGATTTCTTTTTGTTGTTGTTGGGTTGAATTTTTAATTTGTAGAAGTCAAAATGTTCTTTTGTCAGCTGCAAACAATGCTCTCGTGTTTGCAACTGGAACAGTTTGAAATAATCTCTGCAAGGTAAAATTTTGGAGATTTATACAAGAAACAGGTGTGTTAAAATATCACACGTTGTATACAAACAGAAATTTTATTGCCATCAGTGCTCTTGAGATAGGACTGCAAAACAGTCAGAGTTTATATTTGTTTTAACTGCAGATAATATTCTGAGCCACACTGAAAACAACCTACACCTATAGAAATCTATATAATTTACATTCTACCCTGAACTCTCTGAAAATGCAGGGGAAATAACTTCGTAATCACCTACCACTTATTTTAATAATGAGCCATTGGAATAAAAACTACAAAAAATAATTCCAGTCATAAACTATTCTGACATGCTTAATGTGAAAGAGGAACAAACAACAGAAACTATTACAATCGATTTTTAATTAATTGATCTATTTCAACACTTATTTACAGCAATCTTTAAAGTGGCTCTCCAAGAGCACCTAAGAAGAACAGATTAATAGTTTTATTGTTGTAATTTTAAAACTGCAGGGGTTACTGCTGGAAAAACTCCTTCAACTCCAAAATGGCTCAGTGAAAAACGCCACTTGCACAACTCCTGCTGGAGTAGGGGCTTTACAAGACAATACCAAAAATTTCCCTCCAACTGGAGGATCCTTTGCCTGCTATAAAACACTTACTCTAGTTTACTCTTCCACCCTTCATTTACCCTGCCTTTCTCCCCACCCTGTGCCCAAGTGGCAGAAGCTGCCACAGCATTTTTCAGAACGTTCTCACAGTCCATGTAAACGCAAAGAACACACAAAGTGTTGTTTCTCTAATGCCATCTATATGTGGTACCAACACCTCTTCATGAGCCCTCCCCATATGAAAGATGCATTTATCCACACTTTTAAGGAAAACAGCTGCTTAGGACCACACAAGGATCTAATGTATTATGTGCTTTCCTGCACCTCTATCTCAGTCAGGAGCTTCAAATTATTTCATGTGACAATATACCAATGCTGACTATTTCTGACAATGCCATTTTAAGAATGTTTTGAATGTTATTCACCTAAAGTCATGATACCTCTACTTAAGACACAATACCTCTACTTCCAGACAAGACAGCTACACTAACAGGATCTGTTCCTATCTGACGTAAGAATGTTATTTAAAATACTGAAAAGGACTTTAAACAATTTGGTGTCTGTGGAAACAAAAAAGCAACTTGAGAACATTTTTCCTATTCCCAGTCCAACGCCTGCGCAGCAGCTTTCAAGTGATTCTGATGCTCTCCATACACACATCCAAATATCTGTGCTGCATAAAAAAACCCTGAAGTAATGGATAATGATGGTAAAAAAAATAATTCAAAACTTGTCAGCTAAACTGAGCTGCCTTTTAAACACGATGTGAAGATTTACTTTCAATGAAATCTATAATGAATTGCATATACAAGTGAACATTTACATTAAGACTCAATTAATATGCCAAAAAGTAATTGCAGATACCCCAAACTTATATTGAACAAAATCTACTTTAAAAATTTGAACATTTACAGTGACACATTTAAAAAAAAAAAAATAAAAGAGCAAATACAGACCTTCCAGTAGTCAGATTGTAAACTGTAGTACCTCTGGTATGCAGATAATGCTGTAGGAAAGAAAAATGAATGTTCAATTTGTTTTGTTTCATTTTCTTTGAAGAAAAAGATAGAAATCCTTAAGAGTCAGAATACACAACATTAAAATGATAAATGGTTTAATAAAAGCAACACTGCCATGATAAGTACACTGTTGTGGGCAATGCATTCCTTAAGATTATAATTTTGTTTTATGAAATGTCAACGCAAAAGTATATTTATTATTAATCTTACAAATGTAAATCAAGCAATATTTTAAAGAAAACCTATAACAAAGAAATAATTTGAAATTTTGGGATTTTCATCCTGGACAAAGCTGTTGTAAGATTTAAAAATTTAATCATGTAGCTCATTTACCACGCTCCCTGATGCCCTGTAATTTCTGAAGAACTGGTGAGGGGGGACATACAGAGAGAAATCAATTTCACATGGCTTTTCATTCTGAGAAACAAATGCAAGCAGAAAAAACCAAAAGCTTACATTTTATTCAACAGCCACAGCCAAGACTAACCTGGAAATCAGCGCTAAGAACAGCTCTGTTCAATAGAATATCAGCTCTACTTAGCAACCAATTTCTCAAATCACTATTCCTGCATCCCACTTCCTCACTAAAAATTCTGGTTGATTCATCTTGCCCTTGGGCTAACAGGCCACCCCGGACTATAACACAAGCAGGCTCTGCTTTTTTCTAAGAACATGGCACTAGGAACCATCAAAAATGAAGCATTTCAAGTAAAGATTCACTGCAGTAACACCAAGATACTGATTTTTCAAGTGTTTGCTCCCTAAGATTTAAGAATGGAAAATACACAATTTGTGGAAACCAAACAACAAAAGAAGGCAACTCCTGCTTTGAAAAACTGTAAGCACTAAACAGACTGAGACATAAGAACAACGTGTACTTTACGTGCAGGTTCATTTCCTGCAAGCACCATGGACAAATGATGTCCCTAAATGTCATCACCCTTCAATGCCTGTCTTGCATATTCCTTTTTGTAACTTGACAGAAGTTCTTGTGCTTAAGTGAAATAAGAACAACATGCAGGTAATGATAAAGGCACAGAGCCCTTGCACTCATCTGTCTGTGGAGTCTCACAACCTTTATCTGGAAACAGGCACATGCTGATCCAAGCCCATGAGGTGCCCCTTCCCACTAAAATGCTTGTGAGGCAAATTTCTAATTCTGATGCTCTAAACTGTGATTTATTTAGATGCCCATATTAGAAAAAATGAACTTAGAAGAACACTCATTGACCATACATTGTTAACATGCAATCTGTTTAAATGCTCACATGCAACTCAGGCAAATAAAATCACTTAAAAATCCATTCTAAGTCTTTCACAATTAAAGAATACACTTCCTCCTCTACTCCCCCAAAAAACCCTGAAACAAACTGAAGGTACAAACTGAAGAATATGACTTCCATCTAACAATTTCAGTTGAAGAATGCTAAAACTAAGCATGTTTTAATCACATTCTGTAAATAAGTTTTAAAAGATGCTCACAATAACACAAAATAACCTCCTACTCCCCCCCAAAAAGTCCTTCTAGATTCAACTTTTCCCAGGTATCATTAATAACTTTTCAACAAAAAGGAATAATTATCTTCTGAACACGGTAATGACTTTGCTTTCCCCAACAGGAACATGCACATGCACCACGAAATAGTTTTGTAATGCATTACATCACACTTAAATAAAACGATTTTTTTTCTTTTTACTCAAGCAATACCTATCCCAATTTTAAGGGTTAAAGTACATTTCAAGTACTCAGGTCAACAGTACCGTATTATGCAAGACTTAAGAAACTGAGAACTTCTTGTAAACTATTATTTTTTTTAAAAAGGAACTACTGCAGTCAATTTTACAGGTGATATGGATAAAAAGATGAAAAGAACATTAAACACACTGCTGAGGATTTATATGGAGAAAGTAAAAGGGAGAACATTTTCACTGTAGCTGTTAAAAAATATAGGAAGTACCCACATGAGCATATCCATTAAAAAGGAGAGGTGGAATACGCTTCCCTGTAGCAGTTAAGGCACTGCTAGTAAGTTTATACAATGTCAACAGTAATAAAAAAATACATAAATGAATAGAAGACCTTAAATAGAAAGAATAGGAAAAAAGAAAGCAAGAATAAACTTGCCCTGAAAAATTCTAACACCTCCTTTTAACATAGGGAAGTTATTACAGAATGGAGTCTTTGCTCCATGGTATTCTACCAGTTTTCCTTTAAGAAAAAGGATGTTTGGCTATGATTTTCTTTTCTAACTCTTCCATTCTTCAACAAAGTTTAGCAACTTCCCACAGGAACAGCTGAAGTGATTGCTTCAATGTGCCAAGCTCAGTCACAATTAAAAGCAAGCACATGAGAAGCGTGGACTGCTGCAGCCTATTTGTGTTTACATGATAAGAAGGTGAAGCCTCCATTCTATGGAGCCACGTTACTCTTCAGAGGAACAAAGAGGACACTTCAGTCTTCCTCAGTGTCTGAAGTGCCCAATCCTCCCTGTGGGTTCAGAAACCCCCACGGATCCAGCCTGTTCTAGGCTAACAGCATTCTCTTTCTACTTCTTGCAGATGAAACGCTAAAATTCTCAGTGTTCTGCTGAAAACACATAGGGATGAAACATGGAGGGTTCCCTTAAACCAGAGCTAAATGTCCCGTTCCTCCTCAGGTAAGTCAGAGAATTAAAAAGTATTACTATGCACAATTTCAGTATTATCAAGTGCTCAGCTTACAGTAAGTTACCTGTGAAACCCGATTTCAGCCCTTTTTACAACTACATTAAACACCTACATTAAACATCTGCTCCACGAGCACTCAAGTTCTGCTGAAAAGGATCAAAAGAACAGAAAAAAAGAAAAAAAAAAGGATTAAAGAAAATGGTTTTTTTTGCCAGAGCCCACAAGAACCATCCCTAACCAAGCATATCCCTAAGAAGAATCTTGCATAGAAGATGCCAGAAACCAAATTATGAAGTAAGATTTTAGAAAAACTGAACCAACCTAGCTGTAAAGCAAAACGTGAATGATAAATTTTGAACCCTATCATATTTCATAGTCCCTGAGTGAGTCACCAGTAAGCAGCTATTTATCCTAAATTCTATGGTGTAGACATTAGTACCTTATCTAAAACGTGTACTGTGCAACTACAAGCAACTTCTCTCTTAAATTAACTCTGTATCTATGGGAAATAAATGTAAATCCCTTAAAATGCAAACTTTATTCTAAAATCAGAAAAAAAGAGCAACTGAATCTGCAGAGACGCAAGAATTTTACCTAAGTCCCTATCTGCAACACAGAGTGTGCTTTATCAGTGTTCTGATTCTGACTGCAGGATGACACTCCCTGGTTTATTAAAAAGCAAAAAACCCCAGCTACTTGGGTCATGCAGCACATTAGTAGTATTAAAAAAAAAACTAAACCAAGAAGAAACAAAATGAACAACAACAACAAAAAAATCCCAACACTAAAGGCTGCAATATCATTTTGTACTTTTACTTTTCATCCTAGACTGGTCATTCCAAAGTGAGACAGTTTTTGTCACAAAAAGACTCTCTCAACTACTGCCCCTCTTTCAATATAGGGTCAACTCTCATTTTTACAGATACAAGTGAATTACCCCATTTCAGTTATGATGTCCTTTTTAAACATTATGAAATGAGTGCATTGAAATCACTCTTAGGCACAGCAGGATTCTGTAGACAATCTTTTGATTAGGAACTTACTATTGAGCTTTTTCAATCTAAAAGTTTGCCACTGAAATTCTTACACATATGGAATTCTATAAAGACAATAAAGGACATAAACACTTCCTTTTTTCCCTGCATGTGAAACACTCATGAGCATCCAGAAAATGCATGTCTGGACTCAAAGAACAGGACTGAGTGTCAACAGCAGGACAATGCCTCTTGCTTCACTATCAACTACGTTTTGTAGTCAACCACAGAAAACTCCTAAAAGCACAAAACTGACAGACCACATTCAGACATCTAAAACAATACTGGAAAAGAGACTCAAGAATTACTAAAAGAAGTATTCAGTTACCTATTTCCATCCTTCTGTCCATTATTCCATTTCTTACTGCATCAGTTTACACTCCTGCTATGAACACCTCTCTCCAAAACCTGGCCATGTATATCATTTTTGTAACAGGTAATCCTTGTGATCACGTTCCTGAAACCCCTGTGAGTGGCAGATACAGCATTTACCATCCTCCCCAGAGGAGGGGACATGTACACCTCAAAGCTATACATGGCTTTTCAGATCAATCACCATCAGCTATATTGCTCAATGAAAATATAATGTTTACCTGAAATAGCTCTGAAAAGCAAAACACCACCTTTCTAAAAGAATTGCAACCATTCAACAGTAGGAATCCTCCTCAGCTCAGGCTCGCTTCATAATCTGCCTGTAATCCTCGGGCACTTCGTGAAGAGCTGACCCTCAATGAGTTCACACGTTTGCAGTCACCCAGAACTACCCACTTAGCAATATGGTCGCTTACTTTAACCCTGACAGCCTTTACAATGTGCCCCCAAAGAGTCTGCCTTCCTCTCCTACTTTGATAGGATCAAGGGACATGTCAGAATCAGGACATGGATGACACTTGTTCCTTATTTCCCCCCGTTTAAGATTACTGGGTATCATATAGAGAATAAAAAACAAATCTTGACATAATCACCACATACGTGGTTTCAGGATTTTATTTTTTTTAATCTACTTAGTTTCATAAGATACTGGCAAAACTTAATTGTTTCAGTAGTAAGATACGACAATCTCTCTTTGTATTCAGAATCTAAATACCTGACCTAAACAAACAAGCAACATGACAACAGGGTGGAAGAATGTCTAGACTGAGTGACAACCACCCACTTGTCATCTTTAGCACATTTCATCACAAATCATGCAGTCATAGAGGATGGCTTTTATGATCTGCTGTAACAAGCCTACTTTGTGATACCTTAAAACTTAAGAGGCCTTCAAAAGTGATGCAAACATGGAGCAGTTTGAGTATTTTAGTGCTTGAGTAAGTAGAAAGTGAACTACATACTAACACCATCTAGTGGCACCTTACAAGGCTAAATGTGACTAACACAAATTTTTGGCTTACTGAACTTAGAAACAGTAAGCATTAATTTGATGACATACCCTGAAAAGAAAACTTTAATACAAACCAAAGTTCCATATTGTTCTGTGTAATTTCTTAAACACAATTATTTTTAATTTAATTTTTAAACAAGCACTGATATTTCTTAGTGCTTAGCTGATGTGAAACTAATAGTAAAATAGAAAATTAGCTGAAGAACTGCACAAGGGAAGCCTGGAAAGAGCACATCTTTTGATTTAAATCTGACTGCTTCCAGGCAAAAAAATAAATCTTCATTAAACACCTAAGAGATATATGCAGCTTATATATAGTGCAGCTTTTACCCACCATGGAGTTTTACCCCAGTAAGATGAAAACTGCTCTGCCATAAAATGAAAGATATCAAAAGGTGAGACGATTCCAAGGTTGAGCCAATAGAATTGATTTTGCTGGGTAAACACTGGCTGGATGGCCAGGCTCAGAGAGTGGTGGGAAATGGAATTACACCCAGCTAGTGGCCGGTCACCAGGGGTGGTCCCCAGGGCTCAGTCGGGGGGTCACTCCTGTTTGATATCTTCATCAACAACCTGGACAAGGGCAACGAGGGTTGAGGTTCAACAAGGCCAAGTGCCAGGTCCTGCACTTGGGTCACAACAACCCCCCCACCCGGCTAGGGGAAGGGGGGCTGGAAAGTGACTGGTGGAAAAGGCCTTGGAGTGCTGGTCACCAGATGGATGAACACGAGCCAGATGTGCCCAGGCGGGCAAGGAGGCCAATGGCACCTGGCCTGTATCAGCAGCAGCGTGGCCAGCAGGACCAGGGCAGTGATTGTCCCTGGGTACTGGGCACTGGTGAGGCCACACCTCAAATCCTGTGTTCAGTTTGGGGCCCCTCACAACAAGCAGGACACTGAGGGGCTGGAGTGTGTTCAGAGATGGACAACAGGGCTGGGGAAGGGTCTGGAACACAAATCTGACGAGGAGCAGCAGAGGGATCCGGGGGTGTTTAGCCTGGCAAAAAAGGGGCTCAGGGACCTCACTGCCTTCTACAAACTACCTGGAAGGAGGCTGTCCCCAGCTGGGGTGTCGACTGGTCTCTGCTTCCAATTAACAAGTCTTGACAGGACAAGACAAAATGGCCTCAAGCTGCACCAGGGGAGGTACAGATTGGGTATTAGGAAAATTTTCTTCATGGCAGGGTTGTCAGACATCGGCACAGGCTGCCCAGGGAAGTGGTGGAGTCACCATCCCTGGAAGTATTTAAAAGACGTGCAGATGTGATGCAGGAGGACACGGCTCACTGGTGGCCTTGGCAGTGCTGGGTTAATGGTTGGACTGGGTGATCTTAAAGATCTTTTCCAACTTTCATGATTCTACGATTCTGTAATAATCCAAAAAAATGTTGTGGAAGTGAAAGTAGCAAAATGCCACTCAGGTCTTTGGTTTTAAGGCCTCAGGCAGATGCTGCTCTCTGTTTCCTCCAGAGATTTGTACTGAAAGTACCAAAGAAACAATCAAAGAAGCCTGAAGCATGTCTTCCTTTTAACACAGAATGAAGGCTGACACACAAAAGCAACACAAGCATACATTTAAGAAAGAAAAATCATCATATAGTCCTCTAAGAAATTCTATTAACAATTCCACATCCTCATCTGGAAATATAATGCAGCAGCAAAGTGGTGTGAAGCCCACTGTCCCATAAAGTATTAAATGTGAAAGATATCCAAGAGTTTGACAAGAGATTTACAGTTACAGAAATCCTTTACATGCTGAACTCTATGAAGGTCTTAAAATACTGAGAATCAGTGAAGAAACCAAATAGATTCTCATTAAGCTCAAAAATCCTTCCAAGAGCATATTCCACAAAAGGACTTTTAACAATTGTTTATTTAGAATGCTGTCCAAAGTGAAAACTTCCAGAAAATCAGCCCAAAATATGGCCCATGTATATTTTATAATAGAACTGTCTACTGCTAACCCCTACTCCACATAGACACAATTTATAAAGAACATTTTAAAGTTCTAAGCTTCCTTCTTTCTACAGAAATTTCACATAATGGTTTAAACCATCTGAAATTAACAACCCAACATTTATCTCATCCTCAGGATTCTGTTAAACAGCTCCAAATAGAAGCAACTCAAATTCTACCAGTTATTACCAGTTACAAACAACGAAATAAAAAACCTCAAACCTAAATATCTCATTTATTTGAAACACAGTCATTTCTTCCTTGACTCATTCAAGTTATTTAATTTATTCTAGTTCTTCAGGACTCATCAGTAAGACAAGACAGCCTGGCAGGAATCAGCACAATCCTGTCCATGCTGGGAAATTTTCCCTTGTATTTTATACAATTATTCTTACTACCCTGCACCTCAGAGCACAGCACATGAAAATGCTTCCCACTGACAATACTTCCTTTCAAATTCCCGAAAGATGTTAACCACCACAGAGAAATTCCCTACAAAGCTGGAATTATAAGTAGAAAGCAACACATACACATTGTTGAATTTGGGAGTTTCTTGCAACCAAACAACTTTACAAAAGAACAGTCAAAAACTGTTTAAATTTTGGGTTTAGGTTGCATCATAATAAAGGAGCTGCTCAATAAACATTCTGTATTTCTTTTCAGCATTGTTTTAAATTTTAGCTTAACAATTGCTAAAAAAATTCCCCTGAACTAACAAACACTATCTTAAAATGACTTAAAATGTTTTTTGTATTAGTGTTTTTGACAAAGCAGTCACTATCTATAATAAAAATAAATACTGCTAAAACTGTTCTGACATAGAACATTTAAAAATGAGACTACCATTTGAGTACAACAATAAGTATTATTTGAGTGCATTACTGTGTTTTAGTAACTGTGGCACAAATAATTGCATGTTTTTCTCATATCATTCATTCAGTAACTGCATTTTCTACTTCCAGGAATTTTGCTTAGAGAACAGCATTTCAAGGAGGCAAATGATTAAAGCACATCTTCATTTGTGCCACTGCGAGCTGTCCTCCAAGTCACAGACTGAACACGGTCACTGCATGTGACCCTTCTGCAAAATAAAGATCCCTAAGGAAAACACAGATGATGTCAATCCACAAGCTCATTAAACAGCAGTCAATTAGAACTCAAGTCAACTAGAGCCCAAACCTTAAAACATCACTATCTGCACTCCATACTGCTTATGGAAACCAGTCATGAAATAAAAAATGATCTCCAACTACCAATGGAGCATCTGTTTCCTTCAAGACCAGAGCACAATAATTTGGTAAAAAACCCATCTGTCCTGAGGAATTCAGTAGCAAACAAAATTCACAGGTTCACACCAGGGAGTCCTAGCTGGATTCAGAATGCTCCCAGCATCCATAGGCCCCCCTGACAACCCACCCAACTCCTCCAGCAAAACCCGAGGCTGAGGTTTCACATTCTGGGGCAACTGCACCGCATTTTTGTGCCGGGTTACTCTGCAGTTGGATCAGTTCCCCACACAGCTGCAGGCTCAGCTGTGCCAGCACAAAGCAACCCCGCAGACACGGGGGTGCCACTTGGGCCATATCCAGGGAACAAGAGGTTTGGGAACCTCTGAAACAATCCAACAGCTGGGGAATAGCTGCCTTGTCAAAAAAAAGAAAGGAGGAAGAATCAGTTTAGAGTTAAGAAAGTGGTACTGAGGAAATGAAATAGTTTTCACCAGGAGGAGTCAAAGTTCCCATTTTGGGAAATCCTGAAAGCAAATTCTGACCAGTCACAATCAAGACACATGAACAATCCATCACAATGGAAGCTGAGCACAGAACCCACCCTGAACATACAAGCTAAGCTGAAACCTGAACACACATGCTAAGCTGAAACCAATCCATCTGCAATCTTGGTGATAGGTGTCTGAATCCAAGTCAGTGTCTCACTGGATTCTAAATCTGTAAAAAGGCTGATCCCTTCCATAGGACCTTCTCCTAACAGCACAAGCATGTGGATGACACAACAACTCCATTCCATGGCTGCAGAGAAGACCCTTTAGCTATCAATAGCAAACCAAACTTACTGCATTTTGGGAAAACTGCAACCTGCAGAACAGCTTCAGATCTTTTAAAGGCTAGCAGTAGCACTGATACTCCAGTCTAAGCTCAGGTATAATACTGAGAAGAAAGAACCTCATCCAGTAATTTCTGAACTAAAAACTTTTCTCGGAGGTAAGTACTTCTTTTTGAGGAAGAAAAATAAAAGCACATTGATTTTGGAATTCTGTGGCTACAAGTGACAGAAAACATAGTGCACTTCAAGTGAAATTACAAGATTTAACAGGTTTCATTGAAAAAAAACAAAGTTAAATAGACTTCAGCATCAGACAGCCTACTGCACATTCAAAGGTAGCCTGTCCCTCACTGACACCCTCTGAGTATATGCAGCAAAGGCACGATTAGCACCAATAAAGTGAGTTTCAATGATGCAACCCGCCATGACTTTTTCTCAAGGTCCCTCTTAAGGTGTATGTGTCCTAATTCTCACAAAGAAATGACCCACAGCCATTTTTTACTATGTTCAGAAGAAGGTATTAGCTACATAAAAGTAATAATGCACAACAAATGCACCCAGCTGCACGATCCTTCACTGCCAATGTGTCTGTGAAAAAATGAGACAGATCTAAAGGGAAGAAGCTACCAACATGAAACCCAGATCTCTATCTCCCAGCATTGCTTCATCTTGACCACTGATCCCAGTTCTGCAGTCAGCTCACGATTTGTTCTGCTCTGTACAAACTTCATTGCAAGCATTTTTAAACAAAGGAATTATCACTTCTGTCTTTATAAAAGACACTTCATATATGCATTATATACGAAGGTGTACACATTTATTGAAGATACTTAATTAAGTAACAGGCTTCCAAGGGAAAAAAATTGTGGGGCATTATACATGCTGCTATCTTGTGATATTTTATTAATTATATCAAATTCATTAAACACACTGACTTCTCCATAACTTTGTCCATGACTAACTTCAGACTACACAGATTTATCGTTCTGGAGATAGTGCTCCTTCAGTATTTTATACTTCAGGACTTAAAACTGGGTAAAATACACATTAGTGACATCAAAACTTTCTGAACACTCTTTACTTTTCTGTTCTAAATCATGTAAAATTTAACTGTAACGCAATTAGAATGTAGGATAATTAAAGTAACAAAATTTGTATCACGTAATGTAATTTATTTTTACTTTATAATGGAACACAAGCATTCTAATTCTTTCAAATAACATCAGTAAATTAGTTATGGAACACCTATGACTTTCTGCATTGAGGATAATAGTTTTACAGTCTTTAGTACTAGAGTTCAAAAACTGTAGTTAACAGGAACATATGTCCCTCAGTTAATAAAAAAACCCTTTAACCTCCCTTTTTACATCAATTAAAATTCCTCCAGTATTTTTAGCTACTACTATACTTCTTTGAAAATACAGATACATAATTTTTTTTAATACTCCATAACTAATGAAGTTTTTTGTCTTCTTGAGCCTTTTTTTACGATTGAGATGTGACATTAAATAAGCATCTGAGAAAGCACTAAGTACTTTAATTCAGATTTTTAATGGCTAAATGTTTCTTCTCACACTGTTGTGCTAATGCTCTTTTACAGTTTTGGAGAACTGGTATTTTCAACCATCATTTGGATTTTTTATGCTTATTTTTAAAACCATATGTACAGTACCAAGCAGATGCCCCACCAGTAAGCCCTGCCTCTGATCCACAGCAACACCTGGTCCTGTCACTCTTAACTGTTATCAATTCAAAAGAAGAGTTAATACAGTTCAATCCATAATCCTGGGCTGTTTTTGCTAAGTAAAATATATCGAGAAGGTCATACTGCACGCACATCACTCATACCCAGTTTTATCAGGTGAATCAGAAACAGTGGTTTACCTTTTCTTGTAGAACAGGTGGCAGAATTCTCTTAAAACAAAACATAAACATAGGATCAGACTATTCTTCACTAAATTTTTGAGGCAGCATACTGCCGTGTTCCCTGCAGCTTTTCACATGTCTCTGTATTTGGAGACACCAGTGGTTATATCAAATTAATTGGATGGCATGAGGTACAAGACAGATGCCTTCATCACCCAAGCCCTACTGAATTTAGAGACCGAATTTAGATATCCCCAAATTCCTCCTGAGCAGTATCAGACCTACATGTTTAGAACAAGAAGAATTGAGGTCCCAGGAACCCAAACTCACACTGATAATGTCAGACAGAGAACCAGTGGACCCACAGACACACTGCTATGAAACAGCCCACAGCCAGCCCGAGTCACCAAGCAGTGCTTCTGGAACTACCCTCAGTTATAACTCATCTCCCTCTTTCTGTATCCCAAGGAAATTGTAAACCAGTATCTTTGTGTGTTTGGAAAAAGGCATGGGCTGGGAGTACACATTTTGAGGGTGGGGGTATTGTTTATCTCCCTACACAAACAGAACTGCATTCATGTTAAAACTAAAAAGCAACGACAATGAAAAAAGACATCCCATGGAAAAAAAAAGCAAATATTCTGACCTGTTCTACCCAGTTCTCACCCACATTCCACAATCACTGAAAGGCAGGCAGCCATCAGACACTGGGCCTGCCAGCCAACTTCATATTCATACCTGAACTAGGAGTGCTTTCATTTGGTTTTTGTTTTTCATTAAAAAAAAAAAAAGAACAAGAAGTAAGAATACAGTTGTTTTTGTAAAGACATCACCAGTCTTAATTCTTTTAAGGGCTCTGAAATGCAGTACAAACCAAGCAAACAGTGACTTAGCCCAATGTTTTTCATTCTGTTGTGTCACCTACACCAAAGAACAATCCCCCAAAGACATTTATCAGAAGAACTAAAAATTCTTACCTTTTGGATAATCTTCCAATAAGAGGTTGAAGTGACCTAACTGACAAAAGAAATCAGACTCGACCTTTCCTTCAGCTTTCAAAATTAGCGATTCATAGCAGCGAACAGCCTGGGAAAAAGAAATACAAGGTTTTCAAAATTCTGTGTTTTACTAAAGCAAATAATACATTTTCTGAGAAATAATAAAGTATCGTTAGCTTGCAAGACAAGAGGTCTACAAACACTCTCGATAGCGAAGTCAGCATCACATTTCAAAAAAGAAATGTAGTATTTAAGACAGGACAGATTTGGAAGCTCACTGATTCTAATGCAAATTGACAACAACTGAACAATAGAAATTTTCTCTGGTTTATCTGTGGACATTCGATTTCCCCAACACAAAACAAACCTCTAACCCACATGAGAATTTTTAATTTAAAAATCAATTAAATATAAAAGGATTGATTTTATTCTTTCCAATCTGCAAGAAAGAAACCTCTCTGATTTTATTCTCATTGTGTTGTTTTTTCCCCTAAAGAATTCATTTTTCATTTAACAGTTATTGCACTCATTCCTGCTAAACCAAAGAACACTACCTCAACATGTTACCTTATGCAATTTATGTATCTTCATATGTGTTTCCCAAGATCTGATTCTTTTCACATCCATCTCGTTGCAAAATAATTTACTACCTTCTACTGTAGACTAAGAAGAGCCAAAGTCAGAAATGTAAATCCAATCAGAAATTAATTTTAGTCTGAGAGGCTGCCCCAGAAGTTTTTAAGTGACACACACAGAAGCAAAGAATGTTCTGTGCTATGAACACACATTTTTAACAAACTGAACTGTCACCTTCTATTCACCGTAATTACCACAATCTTTAACATATTACATCCTTAACTCATGATCCTGTTTACCTCCTGACCGTGTTTACACTTTGGGAATTAGTGAGTAAATAAATAAAATCACTTCCCAACTTTCTGAATATATTAGCCATTGAACTGAAGCAGTTGAACAAACTTAAATGGGAGGAAAGGTCCTTTGCATCAGCACAATTCTCAAAAGCCAGACAGAGTTCCAACAAATTCTAATTCCAGCTGGTTAATCCATGATTTTCACCAATTTATGGTCTATGTTTCAAATTTGGTTGCAATTACGAACTCCTTGATTTTATTACATGACAGTAATCAAAGACCATGGGTCCCTTCGAACTCAGCACATTCTGTGATTCTGTGAAATGAGGAGCTTTCTTTGGAGATTCCATAAAAACTAAGTAATAATAATAATGTAAAACTTCAGATATTCAAAAGAGGGGGGGAAATCAAGCTGAATATTAAATCAGGAGCCTTGCCCATATTTATAATTTACTTTCAGTACACTTTCATTAATCATTGAAATGAGAGATGCCAAAAATAAAATGAGGAAATGTTAGGAAATAGTTAAAACACATCTGTAGAGAAGCCAATTACTGATCTAATCTGTTCTGAGTGGGTCTCAGTTTGTACCCCAAGACTGAGGTGTATCACATACTTTCACCTACATCCAAACCCAGAAAATTTTATGGCTGTTTTCTGAGGCAAAGTTCCAACGAATAAAAACAAAGCTATGCTGCTACAGAACTGCAGCTGTACATGTGGTATTAAAATGACTTAATAAAACATAAAAATATGTTTACATAAACCTAAAGTACATATTTCAAACTGTAGCTATTTGACCGTGTTCTGAGGATACCAAATTTAGACGTGTATTTGCCTCTACCTCAAAGATCTGCTGCAGAACTTTTCCTTCATGCTGCAAGCTTTGCCCTAGCAAACTACACTGGCAGGACTGTAATTCTGTTCACCGTGGATCAAAGCTACTACTCCTTTAATTTTATTCCCGTCACTATGAACACCTCTTGCAGTCAGTCAATTCTCCACCTAAAGAATATCATCCCTGAAATCAGAAGCAAAGCACACAAGTCTAAAGTAAATTCCTTGAGATCACTACTTGTGTATGTACTGACTCTCAACATCAGGCTCACCAGCTGAACGAACCCATCTGCAAATATCTTAGTGCAGAATCTTGGTTTTGGCACCATGCTTCTTCTCTCCACTTTTTGGTCTCATCTCTTGATTTGTACAAATTATAGCAAAATTCTTAACATTATATCCCAAATATCCTAACATTACTGTCATGGGTTGATTTGTTTCTGATTATTTGCAATACCTGCTGCAGCTGCTGAAGAAAATAGTCATATTTGGATATTTTCTTAAATTGGTATTCTGTCTTCTGCAATTCAGAGCATACACAAACTGCCACCACAACAGGTAGCTTACAATAAATACTGGAGAGGAAGCTAGGGTAGTTTATTCCCTGAATTAGGCTACATTAGTCTATTAGGTGTTTAAAGAGAACTTGACTTTATGAACAAATGGAACAGGATTTTTCTGTACAGATGCTCAGGGAAATTGTAAATCACACGCACTTTAACATTTAAGTGTTTGGGGACCCACAACATTCCCCCAGCTCCTTTTTAAGTAAATGCTCATTAAATGACACATCACACGTATCTGAAGCACTGTCTGCAGCAGGGATGTAAAAACCTGTGCCCAAGCCTTTCACGCAGCTCAGACCAATTTGCAAAGAGGTGGAATTTCCCTTTACGTTAGAATACAAACTGAAGATACTCCTAAGCCATCTCACCAATGCCAGCACAAGGCAAGGCCTAAGCCACCAGAACTTCCCTTTCCAGCCACAGTTAACTGTAAGTTATCTGCTCCTGTAAGAGCAATTCAATTACACCATTAAAGCAAACCCTCTCTGCTGACCTCTAACCGGTTTGCAACATAATCAGCAACACACTCATATTTATGCAAACTTAACTTGGAAAGGCTGTTTCAGATGAATTTTTTTAATTCTTCCAGCACATTCTAACAAAATGAAACAGAAACTAAAAGCAAGCATTACTTCCTCAGCAGGAACACCAAGTCAGCCCTTGAGTCTCTGAAGGAAGAGCAGGTTGGTCACCGTGTGGCTCTTGCTCTTCCCAGCAGCCAGGGCAGATTCACCAGGCAGAGACCCAACTTTGGTTTTGGTCAAAAAACTCTCCCCCATCAGACCCATCCACAAAGATCTTTAGAAAGTAACAAGTATTTTTCTGCACAGGTATGAATTTGTCTCCGTTGAATGAATGGATATAAAAGGGAGGTCACAACTGCACATATCTGTATATGTTTTCTTTGAAGGAACAATCAAAAGATCTCATTTTAGTGGATCTTTAACTGCAAAGGCCACCTATGGCACCACTTGTGCAACCCATTTAAATTATCCCGAGACACTAAGAATTCTAAGGACATTAAAAACCCCTGAGTTTTTTAAGCATTGTTATTTCTCCACACTGTAGGGATCTTTAACCGCATTCAATGGAGTCAGCCTTGAGAATTGCCAGCACTGACAAATTAACAAGAAAGAGAAAGACCCTGAAATGAAAAGGAAGATTGCTACACAACATCGTACACTTCCTTCCCTTTGTTCAAGGCTGCAAGAAGACAAAAGGGAAACCTGAAGAATTTAGGAACTTGGCAAAATAATCACCCGCAGCTGCTTCGAAGTGAGGCAACCAGAGCAGAAGCAGGAAACCAATACAGGAATGGCTGCAGGAAAAGAAACTGGCTTATATGACACTAAAAAAGTACTAATATTCATGTTGTTTGCCACCTTCAACTGAAGTAATACACCACTGTCACACAAATTCCCTCTTATTACATCATAGCTCATGACTGGGGGTATCCTGATTTTACGGATTCAACTACCAATTCCTAGGACATCTTTAAATACAGCATAGTGAAGAAAAAGGCTTAGTGTATTTACCAGCTCAGAAAAAGCTAGCAAAAACTGTTCACAAAAGGAAGAAATAATTCTAGAATCACCTTTAAAATGTCCTACCAGACCCTTGTGTCTTCCCTACTTATTATTCCAATGGATAAGGAAGTGGATTATTTTTTCCCTCTGTTTTAAGACCATTCCTTCCCCACACTCAAAAAAAAAAAACAAAAACAAACACACAAACCCAAACCAAACAAAACCAACCCCATAAAGTAAATGCCAGTTTTGGCTATTATTAACATGATGTCATTTCCTGAAGGAAAGACCCTAGTCAAGAATATACCATAACAAAATAAATAAATAAATACAGCCAACCCAAACCAATCTAACTGATAAATGTAACAGATAAAACCAGAATTCTAAATATTGTATACAGGAGTCACCGAAACATTACAGCTCTGCTTTATAAACAAGAAGGACAATGTTATTTCTACTTCAATTATTATGAAGAAAAAAACTTTACTATTATCACTGGTTGCAATTGTTTGCATTTTACAGCACAAATTCAAACGACTGTTAAACAAATGTACTAAAAAGAAGGGAAAAAAAATCAATACAGCTTGTTCAAATTGTTTTTGAAGAAGATAATGTGATGTTATCTTTTCTGAATCATGACAAGCATGACTGACCAAGATGAAACTAAGCAGGGCTAAATGGCCAAACGTGATAAAATATTAACTATTAATTCTTTAATATATTAATGATGAAAATGGAGGAGTACACTGAGTCAGCAAATTTTTACTTAAAACATAGAAAAAAAACCCTGGCAACTACAGGGAACCAAAAAGCAGCAATCTGAATTGTTAACATGGCAACAACCGAGCAGTAACATACAGTGAGAGAAATCATTTGAATTTTACTGTGTAATAAATAACCTGCTCAAGAAAAACACAGCATTTCAATGCAGACAATATAGTGTAAAATCACAAATTCAAAGCTTCAAGAACTTCCCCAAACCTTCAATTTCACAACAGAAAACACAATTGTATATGTAGACAAGCTGGGGGAGGGTGACAAAACTGAACAGTTGCTGCTTCTTTTTCTTGCGTCTCCAGTGACCCGAGGGGATGAGCTTTGTGAGCAGGTAATGAGAACAGAGATTCCAGGTGAAAAGTGGAGAGAGAGACATCAGCAGACTCTTGACAAATAAAATACACACTAAACTAATGGTTAGAAGCAGCATGTTAATTAGCTCATATTTTATCCATCTGGAAAACAAAGTAACTACGTGGACAGGGCTGGTCACTGAGGCAACAATCACACATCTACCGCCCGCCAGTCTGAGGGGCACCTACAGACCAGAAAGGCACAAAGGTCTGTGTGTGCTGGGCTCCTTCTCCCTCCCTCAGTACCACTGAGGATGCCCTGAAAGGCTTCTTTTCCCATCCCCTCCTCCATGCCACAATTCACCAAAACACAGGTGATCTGCTAACAACAATGGCAACAGCTACTGCCCAAAGAACCTCCTGGTGAAGCTGCAGCTCCTGCTCTGCAGCAATGGGGGTGTGAACAGGGCTCCCTTCAGCTAAGCAAAGAGAAAAATCAGACAAGCCTGAATCCTAAAACTATTTCTCCCCCATCAATGACTGCCTGGATACACATCACCTTCTGAGCTGTAGACGATTTACAAGAACATCTCATTTACTTCTGCACAGAAAAGCATACCTTTCTTATTTGATTGAAGATAACCTAGATTAATGCAGCAGATCCTCCACTGAAGGTTCTCATATTATGTATTGGCACAATATCCTTAACTTCCTTTACTTTCTTATTCAATAGCAATTCCCAATACAGCTTTCAAAGCTTCTTTATATGCTCTGTCTCTGCAACGCTCATATTCCATTATAAAATTTCTCTCTCAATTTAGCACGTTTACTCTCCTTGTATTTCATGTATGGACTATACCATCCAAAAGCCTCAGTAAGAGTGCTAAACCTAGAGCGTGCTGGACACAAATATGCTCAGACCCCAAGACATTCGGGCCTCAAAAAGGAAAAACATGAGCTGGCCTCTTCAGTAGCTTTGTTCTTGCAAAATTTCTATGGCATATTGGGATGCTGTGAACTTATTCCAGTCTGTTAGTAATACTTAGGATCAAAGTCCTTCTCATTTCAGGGACAATTAATAGAGAACAACAGAAACTGATCCTCCTCAAACATTTCTCAAGGAATGTCTAGCCAATTTTGGCTAATTTATTTTCTTATGACTAATGCTTCATGAAACAGGACACAAGAACAAATAGTGAAGGCAATAAAGAAAAGCAGCTGCACATATGAGCTACACACACAGCCTGATGGTGACAATTGAGATGAACTTTCTTTAAAAGCCACTACTGTAGTCTAGGACTTTTGTGCTCCCAGATTATACTGAAGATGTAATTTTGTTTTCAAATGATGTCTATGGTAGATGAGAGATGACATAGTAAGCAGCAGAAGTAAGGCCAAGATTGCTAAGCTCACAAGTGAAAATAAACATGAGCTCAATTATCAGTGGAAACTGAGGGATATTGCTTCACAAAAAGAACAAAACTGCAAAACAGAATACAAAACAGAATAAGTGCAAATCAGTGATTAAATGGAGAAAAGTGACATTTTAGTGGAGAGTAAAAAAACCCAACTTGCCTCCCCTGAATACAGAACACTTACAAGACATTCTTGACAAGTGTTTTCTGTCAGACAGATGCAAACTCAATAGTTTACATATTAAAAATAGTTTACATACATAAAATACAGGAAGCTTAGTCCTTTGCAGCTGACAGTGTCCATAACCAACTGGATTTTATGAAAAATTTGTTGACTTAAGCTTATATGGTGAATCACTCTGCATTAATTCTGAGTGCACCTGGAGGATGCAATCCTCTCGTTATTTCTTTTAAATACAGTCAAATAAACTTACAAATATCAATGTCTTTGTACATACACACACACTTACATCATTTCTAGAAATTCTGAATTATCAGAGAGCAGAATAATCTCTCTTCTGCCCCTGCAAATATTTAATAATCAGGTGACTCAGGACATTATGGCAAATTTTGTATGGAATTTCCTCATTCAAAATCCTTTACAGGTAATCTTTTAAACAAACCCAAACAAACAAACACAAGCAACTTTTTTTTTTTTTTTTCAAAGTGGTGGTAGATTTTTTAAAGGCAATTGGAAAATATTTTTATCTGAGACTATAGGAACAACTTTTTGGCTATTTTTACCACAGTAAGTCTATTTCAAGTAGAATTGCAGCACCTTAACTTAGCAATTGTTTAGGCTCATGAATAGTTCACCACACACTAAAATTTAAGACCACTAAATCTGATTTTATTCTAGCAATTCTCACCTATACCAACACAGAACATCACAAATGAGGTGTGGCATGTCATACTTCAGAACATTTAGATAGCTAACATTGACAGACAAACTTATCTTTTTTTTTTTTTTAATGTTAAACCAGTTTTATCTAGGACTCTGCAGAGTTTCATACAGATTTTAAGTAAGACATGATATGACAAATAAATAGCTGGTTTTGTTTTCACTGGGTAAATTATTTTGGAAATAAAATTAAAATCAACACAGAAAAATCCAAACAAACACAGAAACCCACCCACAATTAAAGCCAAAATCTGCATTAATAGCTGCCTGCTTTACCTAAGGAGAAAAAAAAAGATCTGAATAACTTATTTATGCAAATATCTCTGGATCCGGACACCAGTCTTTGGAAATGTAACACTGACTATCAGGCACCAAGCATTAGAATGTCAATGAAACAAAGAATAAAGAAGCTTGAAAAAAAGAGGTATTAAATAGAGAACAATGTACATACATATGCACAAGACAATGTCTACCAAGACTGACACAACAAATATATATTTGTGAAAATACCTAGTTTCAGACTAAACAGAACAATTTTTCTGTGTTGTTTGAATACAAGGCAATATAGAAAGGCAACTATTAAAAAATATTTAAAAGCTACCACCAATTGTTCCGTAAACCTGCAGAGTCTAAACTTCAGTCCCAAAAGGGTTCAAGCACTAGAGGTGGCCTGGTACTCAGAAATAATATTACTGGTAGCTTAGTATGAAAATACAAGGAAAAGATGATTTATTTTAGAAGAATGGAAGTGAAAATGGGTCAGGAGCTGTTTCATAAAGAAAGTGTAAAAACTAATGCTAATAGGGTGGGAAGTGTGGAATTTTCAGCACCACAGGAGATACAGAATTGGTAAAGGCACATTAAGATACAAAGGATAAAAAAAAAAATCTGAACGGAATGAACCTGGTTTTAAACACTGAAATACCACTATTTCAAGGAGTCTCAGAATGCTGGTACTTTTAAAGTTACCACAGCCAGTGTAGCAGAAGGGTCCACCCATCATATCACTGAAATCTCCCATATAGGTACATGCCACATACTGTGTTCCTTTTTCCACAGCTATTCATATTTTCTCCTCTGTGGGTGCTTAATTATGCTTACACAATTACACTCACATATAAAAATGAGCAAAACTGGAACATAACCAGATGTGCATGAAAACCAGCCTGCACAGAAAAATGTTTTGTAGAACTTTATGCCCAGTAAACACCTTGAGAAGCACCACAATAATTCCCATCAAGAGCTGTAACCCTTCTCTGCTAATGCCAACACCCAGCCTTATCCCTCACCTTTTCCCCTCTCATGTGCCAATCTGAATGAAAAGAAATTGCAACGAGGAAATAAGAGAATACAATCCTCTGGATACAGTCCACAGCTAATTCAGTACCACTTCTGAATGGCAGAGCTGGTGAACCTTACTCCAGGAAAGAATAAACGTCTCATTTCTGCTATGTGGCAGTAACAGGTGGGGGAGACATATTCATAGAGATTTCAGATTTTATATTTATGCACTACAAAGTCCAAGTCCAAATTATTTTAGCTACTAGTATGCATTTGCATCATAATGTGCACTAAACACCAAGTAAAAGGATAATACACTCAAAACATTGCTTGGGAACTGGCCAGCAGAGTCTTCTGATAAGTAAAACCTGGTAAGTGAATTGTCACAGGCAAAACATCCTAAAGACTCCTGGAGCTGCAGGGTAAACAGCCATGCACAACAGTCACCACAGACTGTTTTCATTAATATTTCCCTGGAGCTGGATGTAAGATGTCCTTCTTGAATAATGCTTCCCAAGGCCTATCAAATTTGACATCCAATACACAGATGGACATTAAAAAATACCAAGTGGTAAAACACTTATGTATGAAGCTTAATGGCAATTCTCCATGTATCTTGTATGTATTTTCAGGGATACTACTGAATTAGAAACAGAGCCAGCTTCAAAGGATAAAGTTTCTGGTAAGTACAGCATGTCAGAAACCAGTTCTATTATAGGAGGGAAATGGGGTGCACAAAAAATTCACAAAGACCTCCTGCACATTAAAGCCATCTACTAAGGACCTGAATCTAGAAAGATCAGGATTCAAGACTTCACTTTATTTAAAACAAAAATTTAAATTTGAGTTGTCCATACTCATCACAAGTGCCACAGGTATCAGATTCCAGAGTCAACCTCACTTTTAAGCCAAAAGTCACCACGATGATTCTCTGCAGGACAGAGGCAGAATGACAGACACTAAGCTTCCACCTACACGTTCCAGCCATCCTTTCCCCACCCACAACTACAGTATGACCTTGGGTAGAAAAGGAAGATTTTGTGATCTAAAACAAACAGCTGGATAAAGAAAAATGCAATCCCTCAGAGGTGGATACTGACTGAGGTGTTTGGCCACACCATCTGTCTTGATTGAACACTACAAACATGAACTCAATTATGAGTTCTCAGTTCCATCATGATGATGATGTTCCTTCCAACAGAAGGATCTGCAAGGAATCTTTTATACAATACCTAAGTGGAAAAAGTACAATGACCCCTTCTGTTGGGCCTACCTTTCACTCACCACATACCCCGACTACTTAAAGCACAGTACTCCAACACTTGGGGACCAGAAGCCACCAATTCAAAACAGTCACACCTAACTCTTTAAAACATAACTCTAATTATAAAAAAAAAAAATGGTTCAAGTTGTACTATATTTCAACTTTAACAGCAAAGCTTAGAAATTATGAAATAAATGAAAATCTAAAACTAGCTTCCTCATCTTCAAAACATTATTAACTATAAAATTTTATGAGTTTATTTAAGAATTTCCCTGAAAATGAGTCACTACACTTTAGGAAAAGCAATACACATCCTGAACATACTCATTTCTAGAGGTCAACCTTGTGCACTTCTCTTAATTAAAAGTTTCCACACAATTCACTAATCTTACACTGTTCATTACATGAACCAGTCCCAAACAGAAAACAGCTAATGGCCATTTGTCTCTTAAAAATGTCTATTTGTAGACTAAAAAATTGCACAGTGTGGATTCCACTGGATGGAACTCAGATCTTTAACCCAGCATTTACCTTGTGTTACACCCACACCACCTTTCAGAGTGATCAAATCAGCATCTCTAAGCACTAACATTGCTCCTCTCTCAGAGGCAGAGACAAAACCCAAAAATCTTTTAAACAACAATCAAACTTTTAAAAAGCATTTTATAAACCCACTGAGGTGTGAAATCCATCACCAGAAATTTGAAATGGGACAGAGTACCCCGAAAGAGGTGGGAGGATCAGCACTGAACATCAGGAAGTTCTGTTGGCACCACTCCTAAACCAGGATGTGAATGTGATTCATACAACAAACACCTCTGAAGAGTCCCTTACAATACATTACTGTAATGTTTGCATTTAAAGTGAAATAATGCTAGAAATAACTGAATTCTCTACATCAGAAATCTGTTGAGAAGTTTTTCTTTTGATGAACACGCCATACTCCACAGGATTCACTCTACAGAAGGAAGTTTTCCTAAGTTCTCGCTCTTCAGCTAAAGCTGTCAGGATTCAGGCCTTTAGATGAACAATCAATTCTGACATTATTTACAGTGGCAGACATCAATTTCAATTACACATAAATGCCAAACCTTAGAATGAACTTCAACAGTTTTAGAGGCAATATAGTTTCCAAAATGCAACTAACCTGATACTGCAAAAATGCACCAAAATTGTGACCCAAGGCCATAAAATCACTACGAAGTTTCCATTAAAAAGATAGTTCTGTAATACTAAAATGTTGATTGTCTTTAAGCTTTTGGATGGACAGGACAAATCCTTGTCTCCCATTTCACTGCCACTAATGTAATCTATCTTTGTTCACAGGATAAATTCACCTTCAAAGCACTCAGTGGCCTGATCATAGATCTTTGAATTGACAGAATACACCAGTGTGTCAACCACAGCTAACAAGAACTCTTCGCAATGCACAAAAAGCTAATTTCCATGGAAGACTGGATTTTTTCAAGTACTGGTCCCAAAGAGTCAAGTCCATCATTTTTAGAAAATGTACATGGAAAGGTGCACACACTTTTCATTTGCCTTCATTAATATACATAAACACTCCACTATACACTGCAAAATCCCTGCCAAAACACTGTGTCACCATGAACAAGCAATTCCCCTAGAGAGGAAACAAGGAAAACAGCAAAACAACCCAAAAATCTCTGAATCGAGCACAGCAGAGTCAGACACTGAATTAAGCGCTAAAGAGCACACTGGGCACAACCAGAGAAGTGGTAAATAAAAGCTCAGACAGAAAAGGAGTGAGAGGGAACACCAAGGAAGAGATGAAACTTCTGTCATAAGGCAATGCCAAAAAAGGAAAGCAGATCACAATTTACTCAAGCCCTGCAGGACAGCACCTTCCCCACTGTTATCATTCCATCCCTACTCCACCTTGGCTGCACAACAGTTTCCCATCATCACCCACTCAACACAAAGCATCTCCATGTAATAATCACTTCAATCATGCCAGTAACTAAGAGAACAAGTGATTATCCCTCTGCAGGGAATGTCTGGGGAGGATGAAAAAATACAAAGGTGAGAAAGTTTAAGAACAGTCGAAAATGTATCAAATTTAAATTAAAGACATTTTCAAATAATCATGAAAGGCAAATGGCAGCATGCAAGTCAGTCCCAAATGTCAAGCTTTTTAAACCCTTTATTTTAAAGTGTCAACTGTAGTACAAAAGGCTCTTTTTTCCTTGCTTTCTGCAGTAACAGTTTCTTACATCCAAAAAAAGCAAACTTCATCATTCTGGACCACCTTTGGCCTGTCCCGTGCAAGCAACAGGAGGTGGGTAACCTTTATGCTTCAGCTTGGAAACATAAATAACACTTGCACATGCAAAAGAGAATACTGATGTTGTCTTGAGGCCACAGACGCAGAACTGGCATCTCACGAGGTGCATGTGGCTCACAAGGAAAAACTCCTGACTGGCAAGGCCTGAGCTGCTGTCCAGTGCACAAAAAGTACTCCATACACTCCAGTATGCTGAAAATATGTTTCAAACTTCTTTTGCGGTGAGATAACTTGAAAAATTCCAAGTCTTTGTGGAACATTAAAACAAAGTTTGAAGCTCTTGTTGATTTTATTTCCCTGCCTCCCGCAGGCAGACTCAAAGGAGCACAACCTCAACTTCATCCTCCTTTCTGCAAGAAGCCTTTCACAGTGCCCTTACACTGCACAGCGTGCAGCAGGAGTAAATTTGTCAAAATTTATTCCTTCTGTGCAGTAATGGCATGAGATTTGAGACTCTGGGTCAGTCTCCTGCACTTGTTTCACATTCAACAGTTCAACGTGCTTTCGTTTTTCTTGGGAGTCAGGCCAACCTCTACCTAAAATCCATTTTCACAGGTGTTTTATAGTGTCTAAGTAGCACAAAATTCAACATAAAAGGTGCACTGCTGTAATATTAACTACACTTATTGGGGGTAGCCTATCATCCTGTAATTATCTCCATAATTTGCTGTGATAAGGTATTGGCCTTTGGACTGAATTTATGGTCTTATTTTAGGTTTATCAACTGTAAATGAGGTAAGGCCATTGCAACTCCAAACCACACCCCTCAGATGGATTTTGAAAGGCAGCCTGGGAGACACGTAGCACTAAAACATTATACAGCCACGTAAGATCCTGAACTCTGCGACAGGCTTATTAAAACTACTAAAAACAAAAATCCCATGCACATTAGTGACTGGATTATAATGCAACAAACCAAGATGAGTATATGCTGCCAGCATAAGGCAGATGAAAACAAGCATACAGGATTCTGGAGCTCAACAGAGGACAGATTTCCAGCAAAGGTAAAATAAGATGACAATAAGTCAGACCAACAGTCAGCCCTGTGCAGCAACCTGTCTTTGTATTTATTTCAACAGCACATGGACTAAAATAGCAATAATAAAATACTAGCACAGCTTTTACATGAACTCACGTTGTTGACAAAGCAGCAAAAGAAAGAGGTTAGCATACAGTGGGGTTTTTTTTCTAATACTTTTCCAGACTACATCAATTTAAGTGCAGAAACTTCCCGGGCACAGGTGGGGAATGCTCCTGATGGATTTTCCTCCCATTAATTTTCCCCACCACTTTCTAAAACCATGTCCACTCATCTCACACTAACAAATACTGGATGGCCAGCAGTTCCACAAATTAACTGCAGGGAACCATCTTGTTCTGAATCTGCTTCCTGGTAGTTCAGTTCCCAAGCTCTTGCAGAACAGACAGAAAAACCTGTTCTAAAAGCAGAAATACTAATACCATCTCAGCAGATTCTATACAATTTCTCTGCATTCAGTAAAGACAGAATCTAAATAAAATTAGAAGACAACTGCATGGATAAGAGGAAAGAAGAGTCCTTCTTGTAAAAGGAAGTCTAAACATCTCAAATTATTTACCTTAGCAAACCAAAAGCTAGTATGACTTTTCTGCAAGTACCAACAGGACAAACACCAGGGAAAGAGAAGAATTATTTCAGCCTAACAACAATGTTGCCAAATAAATGTGTATAATTTTAGACTGAAAATTTAAAAAGTATTTGAAGAATCAGAAAATTAGGTTCCTGAACAGTATTTAAATGTAAACAGTGAGGCAAAAGGGTTCTTTTAAGTACTCTTTGGTATAACATTTATGACAGCAATTTTCCTCAGTACAATGCTATTCCATATACCCATGTATCTGTGACACAGCCACATGCAGCGTGAAGGGACAGGCTTGAAAAACAACTAGAACCTCTCCTATAAACCTATGTATTCCTTTGTGTTCCCTCTCAAAGACTCTGCACAGGACTTCTGAAGCAATTTCTATTCAAGTGAGAACAGACCAATACCAATACTTACTATAAAGCTGCTGAATTGTTAAGCAAAGGGCTTATGCCCTTGAGGCACTTCTGAGTAAGAGTATTTGAGAAACTTTAGGCAAAATTAACTCCTTAATATTTTGAACTACCACATCCTTACTGTCCAGACAGGAGGCAAACACACTGTAAGTAGAGAGGATAGCCACACAACCAAAACCCATACCGTAACCAAAACGTAAATACTTGTGAGATTCAATGCTTGGAGTCTCTCTAGAGAATCTCAATTTAAAATTTTAATTAATCAAGGAATGCAATTCTTTAGCAAATATATTTAGTTTTTGAAGAACCAAACCCACTTCTTATCGTCTTTCAGATTATATTTTGGCTTTAATTTCAGCATTACTCCAATAGGATAAGTACTAATACTATGGGTATATCAGTACCACTTAACAAACAACCGAAGCTTTCCATCCTCATACAAACCAGCTTTCTTTTACACAAAGACTACTGCTTTTCAAAACCCTCTTGTGAAATAATATTCTACAACATTTCAAGAAAAGTTGTAGTTTAACAACTCCACAGGGAAGAAAAATTAAAGAGTAAAAGAATATTGACCAAATCTCAGCAGCATTACACGTTCTGTGACGTGCTTTCAAAACATCACGTAGAAAATGAAAATGGTTTTGAAGAAAAATAATAAACAGTTATTCATAACTTTGTTAGCAAATAAAGAGGTAACAAACAACAAAACAAACAAACAAGCACCACCCTTCCCCCACCAAACGCCAACAGAAATGAGACTGGATATCACTTCTTGAACATCTTTGGATGTCTCATGCCCAACACGCACTGCCTGCCATAGCACAGCACCCAAGAATGAGCTCTCTGACCTCCAGAGATAACACCAACGTGCTACAAGAAAGCCAGGCCCTCAGCAATCATCGTGGCCACACATTTTAAAAAGTTCTGTAACACTAAGCTACAATCCCAAGCTCTCTAATGTATGTTCCAAGTAATGGTTCACAACCACAACCCTGTTTTTTTTTTTTTATTACAAAGACGTCACCCCACCCACTTTCAGATGAGCAGACGCACATAATTCACTTTCTGCTGCATCATTTATCTGGTTGGTAGGCTTCGAACTCAGACCTTCTCCTTTTTCCAACACATATAAGCAGCCATTGTTACCTATTATTTCAAAATAGTCTTAATTCTCCAAAGTAAAAAAATGACAATTTTTCTCTCCAAAACAGAAACATTATCAACAAGACCAAAAGCAAACGACAAAAGCAACAGCAGATCCAGCAAAATGCAGCATTACAGTTGGATTCTGCTATCATTTTTGTACAGGACTCAAAAATTAAATTACTGATTTATTATCAATTTTCATCAACCCAAGTCTAGATCTGGTGTGCTGTTTTAAAATTTGAAAAGTGTTGTTTTCAGTATTGATGTCCTAATGCTGCTACTTGCTTTCATTATCAGAAAGCCACCATTGTCTCCGGTGATCACAATGAAAGCTACTGATAGTGATATCACTGCCACTATTTTTGTACAGTTTATCTGTACAAAATACACCTTTTAAATAGAAACTGTAGCTCTGGGTTGGCAAAACAGGTTTTCAGAGTGACATGCTAAGTATAAAAATACAAAGTGAAAAGACCTTTGCCAATAAAATTTAACACGTAGCTTGTTAGCAAGCAGAATCTTGTGTGAGGCTTCCCAGAAGGCTCAGAGCAACTAAATAATGTCCTGAAAACAGGAAATACAGAGTTCTGCCCACAAAGATGTGACATGGGGCACTGGAAAGCAGCTGTTGGTATTCCAGCTACATCAGTGGCAGCTGTACTCTACAGTCAAGGCATTAAGCACAAAAGTATGAACTGTTACATTATGCTTTCCCTCGAGGACTGTCGTGAGCCTGACTGCTAATGATGAAATGAGGAAATATTGCTGTGCCATAAGAAACCCACTGTGATTTATTTAGCACTGCCTTCTACAGGCGGGGACACTGAAGCCACCGCAACCATCAGCAGCTGCACCAGACAAGAATAACATGCCAATCTCAAAGGTGGTGTGGGGAGGTAGATCATTGGGTATGGGGAAAAAACAAGTAGGGGAAAAAGCAGAACTGGGTCTTCCCAGAAAGCAGCCTAGGAACTGTGACATGAGCAGCTCTGCTTCAGGTGCAGACAAAGGGGCAAAGAGCACATGCACATTAATAACCTGAAAAAAAAGGTGTCACTCATGGAAGTCAGAGTTAAATTAATGCCCATGGGCACAACTTCGCTGATTCCGAAAGTCTTGCTAGAGCAGTCTGGAAGGTCACAGGATACCATTGAACAAAGTCCACTGCATAAACCAAAATTCTGTGCTGTTAACAGGGAGTCTTCAGGGAAGAGGAAGAACAAAAGAAATAATCCTTATTTTACTACAACAATCTTAGTCGCATTCCAGGAGGACTACATGTGACTGAGCTACCATTAGGTAAATGATAATGTGCAATTCTCAAACATCCCTTCATTCTCCTGAAATGAAAAAAAAAAAAACTTCTGAAAACTCTGCTAGAGTTTAAGGGATTTATGGGTTGTACATTCAAAACTCCCCCAAAAAGTTCAGCTTGCATTTCCTCAATTTCTGGGACTCATTTACAACCGCCAGCAGTCACCTACTCCATGACCTCATGTGCCAGATGCAACAAATAGGTCAGTTTGTATCTGACCTACAGATCTCCAGGTGAGGCAAACATCAAATATAGGAGGCTTGCAATTTAGAGCAGCCTCAAAACAAAAAGAAAAAAAAATTGCATTACAGGGTGGAATTTCCCCTAAGGGATGGCTTCTTAATCCAAGTTTAGCATTGCAAGCCTTCGCCATCCTCTGATCTTTCCTTCACCTCCTCTACAGCCTGACGGAAGCAAAATCTTTCATATTTTAGAAGCCTATATTTACACTGAACAATTAATAGGAACATTCATGTCACGAATATGGGCTACTTCCCAAAATCTTGGGAGATCCTCCTTCCACTAGTTATAGTAGTCAAACGTATGAGAAGATAAGCACAGAACAACTTCCTCATTTAATGATGTGGCCCAAGGTATCAGAGAATTGTTTAAGGTTGGAAAACACCAATCTTGGTTCCCTGGGAAAAGAGTCCAACCCCCACCTGGCTACAACCTCCTTTCAGGGAGTTGTAGAGAGTGATAAGGTCTCAACATTTCCTTCATTGAGAACACAGAACACGGACCTCTAAGAGCTCAGACAGAAAAACAGACTTTGCAGTCTGCTTGCATAAAAATAGATGACACTAAATAAAAGGGATTTCCCTCCAGATAATGCAGGCTACATGCACTGAAATAAAATACTAAATACTTGTATGACAGCATCCAAGAGAGAGCTACTGAGGATCATTTTAAGATATGTATATATTAAGACGTGCTATTACAATTAATTAGGTTAATTTTGTATATTTATTCATACATTAATAGCAAAGCATAGTAGTAAACTTGAGGGAAGCTGGAGAATTTAGTATTACTGAAAATAAACAGTTTGAAACTATTTTTTTCTATCATTAATGATTGTCTCCTGCTCACCTACATCTTTTCAGACCACTACATGCACACTTATGACTGACACCACACACATCAGGACACTTACATGACAGGAGGCCAGAAGCATGCAGAATTTAAGATAACCAGAGCTAAAAATGCTGTGGGTGGGGGACAATGACAACATGGTAGGGGACACAAAAAAAGTTAATCTTTTAACTTGCTGGGGAGGTTAGGAGGGCAACATTACGCAGGCAATGGAGCTTCTGTCAAAGACAAGATAACTTATACAGATTTCCAGCTTCATACAGACATGTAGGTGCAACCCCATGGGCACTTTTCTATGGTAAATGCCACTTGGCAATGGGAACTTTACCTCTCATTTCAGCTGAATCCCCAAGCGCTGTGCAACTGTGCCTCCCTTTAAGGGAATCTTCCTTTAAGTTCTATGTGCAAAGCAAGAGGTCCAACCAAAGGGATAATCAAATGCCAAGATTCCGATTTATGCGCAGGAAGAAAATGGAACATTTCATTTCAAATGTGCATTTCAGGAATCAACAGAATTCACCTTGACACTAAGAATGAAAACTATTCAGAAGTAGCAACTAAAGCGACTCCCTTATCTGACTGTGGAAGGAGAGGCAGTACCACAGTACCTTCCCCTACTCATTCAGTGTCTGTTAATTTCTAGGAAAAATGTAACATTACTTAAATGAATTACCAATTTAACAAGCACTATGAAGTTACATAAATGCTGCATCATCTTACGAATGCATCTGCTGTTTAATAATGTTTTTCTACCTGCCACCTAAACAATACTGGTCATTCCTCTCACACTGCAGTTTTCATCCACAAAACTCATTTCCCACAAGTAGTACTCCAACAGCACACGAAGGCCTCAGCTGCAGACATCACTGCTGCTTCACAAAAACCAGCTCTTCCATGTTCAGATACGAGGGTAAGAAAATCTCACACCTTGGTACAACTCTTCAACTATGGCAGCAGCAGAGAGCTCTAGGGGGGTTTTGATTCTGACACTGCAGGCGATGGTGCAGTGATGTCAACAAAGAAACTCTTGTCAGAGCAGAGGAAATGCCAGCACAGCTACAGCAGCAGAGCCTGAGATCCACGCAGGAACATCAGCACCAAGAGGTTGGCCAAATTTGACAGCACAGCCCTCCTTAAACGCAGGTACCCGTAAGTACTACTCCACAGCAATTTTCCTTTTTTTTTATTTAGAAAAAGAAATCACTGGCAAACAAGGTGCCAAGTGAAACAGGTAATCTCCTTATGAGAATGAGTTCATTTCAGCCATGACATGAAAAGAGTCTGGAAAGGTTCTCAAATACTCCAGAAAAATCATGAAAATGAAGCCACTGGAGCAGGAGCGTGTTCCTTCTCCTTTCCAGCTGTCTGAAGCCTGACAGACCTTAAGCTACTCATTAATGAATTGCTCTAAATCCGTTTGTTCCATTTTTGAGTTCTGGCTGTGGAAGTGAGAAAGCCCTGAGGAAAAAGTTGTGAAATGACCTGTAGTTGAAACTTGTTTTCCTGTTTCAGTTGGTAAATCTGCATATCTGCTTACCAATCCCTCTGGAAGCACAGTTTCCTGGAGTCAGAAAATTCCTACCTAGCTGTGCTGGAGAATCTTTAAAGTAAGTGAGTACTAATGCACTGGAACCAGTACTGCACTCTATTAAGGCGGCTTCATTCTCTGATCTTAAGAAAGATAAAATAATAATCAAGAACAAATTAAAATAATCTCAAAAGATGAACAGGCTTTTTCTAGAAGATCCCTGCTGCTTGTCTGGAAAATTAAAATTTAAACTGAATACAGAAACTGAAGCAGAGCAGTCAAGCAAAACCCAGAGTGCTTGAGGATGGGGCAGGTGATGTTGCCTGACCTTCTCCAGCAGCACAGAAGTCCTAAACTGTTCCTCAGTTCCACAGGCACATCCCCTGAATCATGAAAGCTCCTTGTGAAAAGCGACTGCTCTTATGCATTTTCACTTTCATCCAGAAATCATAATAAAAATCACCCCTTCCACCATTCTCCACAACTGAGTAGCAAATAGTGGTCTAAAGCAGAGGGCATAAACTATTCCATTCTTTCAAACTACGGAGGACTTGGCTTAATTAGCAATTAAAAGCAAGTAGTACAAACGTTCCTTTCTCACTGCACATAATGGAGTCTTCATTGTTCTCAGATTTTTGGCCACAATGAGAGCAAGCTCCAAGTTTGCAACTGGCCCTACAGGAAAACATTCCACCATTCAAAAGCAAAAAACAAGCCGCCACCACGGAAGAAAATCAAGTAAAAAAGAAAAACACAATTTAAGACTACAGCATTTTTACTGGCAGGGAATAAACAGACTGCAACATTCCAATTCCACGTTTTTCCTCACAGAGTTTGAACACATCTACACTCACAGATTAACTGAAGACAATCTCCAAGATCAGGCATCACAGTCCTACGCAATGATCATATCCCCACCATCCACAATTACCTAAGGAACCCTTACACAATCTTCCACAATTCTTTCACCTGTCCCAAATACATCTGCCTCCAATATATTTCCATACTACGATGCAGCTTCTGCTGTGCTCTCCACCTTTTTTAACATAGCAAATGTCCCCTTTCCAGATTTCCATTCAACCATTAGCACTTTTTTCAAGTTATTTATGTCAAATAAACTTCTAAAAATTACTTGTACTGAGACTATGCAGAGAAAAAAATCCCACCAATTCAGCAAAGATGGACAGTGTATAACTAATCCCAGAAAACTGTCAGAACTAATAAATTTTTAACACATGAACTTGTAAGTTAGCAGAGACCCTTAAAGACAGAAAATGAGACCTAATTCTACTCATTAGTTAACACAGAGTCTGATGGATTCTGCGATCTCATTTTACCAAGGCAACAAAAATTAACTCTGCTATAAGCATAAACACCTCCCCATATAAATCCAGGAGGCATTAAAGCCATTTCAACTATGAATTTCCTCCGCACAGTAACTACAGTTAAGAAAGCCCTCAACTACAAAAACATAACTGGTTAGTTAAATTCCACGTGCTCTTATACTAAAGGTAGGATGTGGATCTACTACCAGGCACAGGGTTGGATTTTTGGTGCTGTTCTGTGCAGGGCCAGGAGCTGGACTTCAATGATCCTTGTGGGTCCCTTCCAACTCAGGATATTCCAGGATTCTAAGTCTATTTGAGGGGTTTCATAAAGGCATCAGAAAAGGCTGGCTCAGACACACATCTCTGTACTACCTGATGCTTCCAGTTTTGTTTCCATGCACAACACTTTTTTTTTAATATTTTCTCTTAAGCAAGGAGTACAGAAGTAGGTACTGTTCTGATTCAAAACTAGCTATACAGCTTCTTACTATAATCTATTTTTCAGAAATTATAAGGAGAAAAAGCTATACTCACCCTTTCCTCTGAATTAAAAAAGGAACAAATGAACATTCATTTCTGCTTAAAATCAAGTAAAAAAACATTTTTCAAGTAGCAAAAAAGACCCTTAAGCCTTATCTGTTGATAATTTTAACAGGTAACACCTGAAATCTGATAGTCCTTCAGAATTTTGTAAGAGTCTCCCACTCCTGAAAACTTACAATGTTAAGTTAACAAAATCACAAATTCAAAAGTTCTGCCCTCCCAACCATTAAAACCCTGGAGAGATTAAAAATACTCGGAAAACAACACATTTCTGTGCACCACACCAGAGACTGAGAACATATAAAGCTTTGAGAACCATGGTGTGTAAAATCTACCCTTGGTTACTATATTTGTAACATGCCCAGAAGCTCCATTAAAGTTTACCAACCAATGTACATAATTTTTGCAGCTCTTTATTCTTCCTGGTATTATTCCACTTTTTCTCTCCTGCCAGAGGTTGCTTATGACATGCTTTATGATGTTACATAATGGATGTTCTCCATTTTTCTTATCCTTCCACTTTATCTTACACTCTTTCTACACTTTGTTGTATTAAACTGCACCATTAAGTTCTCTAGATCAGCATCATTCTCCCTTACACAGGCTTTCAATTCCACACTTTAAACTATTTCTTGCCCTTTCAACATATCCATCTGTATCTTCCACAGTTGCTCAGCTTTCTTTATCCTTCAAATCTAAAGGCAGCAAAACAGAGAACAGACACATGAGAGTTCCTGGCCTTCATTTTCACCCTGAGGAAAGAGCAGAAGCTATCGTTTCTTTACTCTTCCCTTCCTTGAGGGGTAAGGAGGGAAAAGGGAAGCAGCAGTCTAAGATAAAGACATAGAAAACACAGCCAACATCTTAGTTTTATTTCAAAAATGGGAGAGAGTTCTGTTATACTCAGAGCATGTAACTCTTACTAAGCTTTTTCACACCCTACACAAACTGCAATTTTGTCATCTCCACTTTGTTCCCATTTACCCTATTTTTAAAATCTTTTGAGGCAGGCCCCAGCACCATCAAACACTTAAATGCTACTTAAGTTAGCAGTAAGTAATGTTTTGATGGTAACCAGGCACAAGATTCAGGTAGCTTCTGGACAGAATAAAAACACTATGATTCGCACTGCCATTCCCCTCAACCCCAAAATGGTCTGCATCACTAAGTCACCCATCCAATTCCATGGTTTCCTACTCTTCCTCACATCTAACCTAAGTATCCTTTTGCAGCCTTTCTTCCACTTCCTTTAACAGAAAATGTCTGCCTTTTAGTGTAACACTATTTTCTGAAAAGCCTTCCCAAAGACTGCTTCATTTCTCCACTTCCCTAAAACCAAACGGTGGCCTGATTTTCAGTAGTCATAGGTTCAAACATAATTCATGAAGCACTCAACCTAAATCCCTCAGGATCTTTCCTTCATTCAGAGTTTTCTCCTATATAGTCCTTCTTACATACATTCTGGCATTCTCTGCTGCTGCTCACATGTTCAGACGTGAACCTGTCCCACATCTGCTTCTGGCACTGTAACTTCACAAAACCTGTGGTCTTCCCGCACAGAGAGTGACGAAGACAAGTCACCGCACTCATGCCATCCCTCCTCTCCATGAAGAAAGAAGTTGTGGATGTGCCATTCCTGGGAGTGTTCAAGAACAGACTGGATGGGGCTTTAAGCAATCTGGTCTAACTGGAGATGTGCCTGCCCATAGCAGGAGAGTTGGAACTGGACAGTATTAAAGGCTCCTTCCAACCCAAACCATTCTGTGATTCTATGATTCTATGCAATCTAGTCCTGGCAACCTGTGCTTCCAAAAGAGGTAATTCCATCCTCCATAAGAAAATAAGGAGCAATAGCTTTATAAATATTCCTTACAGAAACAGCGTCACACGAACCAGGACCCACCCTAGCCTCCCAAATCTCTCCCTCAAAGCACCTGCACAGCTTTTTAAGTCAGCAAAATGAACTGTATTCACAGAATCAGAGAATACCTCAATGTAAGGGTACAAAAATGGTATAAAAGGCCAAGGAATTTTTTTTCTGGGTCCCCCTCTGCAGGTACCCAGCTCAAGACCTGCTACTGTACCACTCCATTAAATTATTTATTTTTACCAATCCAATGCCTGAGTCTCTGCTGCAGGAAACTCAAGGTCAAGCTCAAAGGAGGAACTATGTCCGAGAGTCTGTATGAGCAAGGAGTTGCAAGGGGCACCCATCCATTGGCTCACTGGACACTCCTGCTGCAAAGGGACTCCAGATCCAGCAGTTAAACACAGTCTTGGGTGGGGTGTATGTGACTCCCTGAATGGTGTGAAAATGCTCAAGAAGCAGTTTCTCCTCTAACATGAAGGATCATCTATTCCAACCTTTCTTGGCAAAAGCACAGAATAGACAAGATGGCTCAGCATCCTGTCCAGCAGCATCTTGCAGGTGTCCAACACTGGAGAATCCACCACTGCCCTGGAGACAATATTCCAATGGCTGACTGTTCTCTTTGTGAGTTTTTCTTGTGTTCGTTAGGAAGTCGGCCTCCAAGAGTAACTTGTACCCATTAAATCTTGTCTTATCAATGTAACTCCTGGTAAAAATGGAGTTTCCATCTTCTTTGTAGGCACCTTTTAAATACAGGAACATGCCGATAATATCTCCCCCAAAACCTTCTTTTCTCAAGGCTGAACAAACCAGGATCTCTTAGCCATTCTTCATACTGCAGCTTCTCAGTCCTTTGATCATCTCTACAGCCCTTCTCTGGACCCTCTCCAGCCTGGCCACATCTTTTTTGTTTAGTGGGCACCAAAACTGCACACAAATATTCTGGGTGTGGCCTGACCAGCACTGAGTAGAGCACAATGACGACTCCTTTGTCTTCGTTGGTGATGCCCTTGTTGATGCAATCCAGCATCCCACTGGACACAGCGTCCAACATCCCAGCACCTCCCTTTGTCACAGCAGCACACTGCTCATTTTTATTGAGCCAAATCCACCAGGACTCCCAGGTCCCTTTCCATAGAGTTGCTTCCCAGCCAGACAGATTCCAGACTGTGTTGCATGCCTGGATCATGTTCTCCCAGGTACAAGACCTTACATTTGTCTTTGCTGAACTTTTTAAGGTTCTCATCAGCCCATTCTTCCAGCCTACCCAGGACTTTCTGCAGGTCCACTTCCCCACTCAGTTTGGTACCATCAGCAAAACTCATGAGGGTGCACTTCATCCCTCCATGCAGATCACCTAAGACAGTATTAAACAGTGGCCCAATATCAGTCCCCACAAGTGGGGACCCCACTTGTGACAGGCAGCCAGCCTGAGAAGGAGCGTTTCCCACCCTGCTCTGGGTGCTGCCCATCAGCCAGTTCCCACCCACCACACAGATCCCTTGTCTGGAACACAACACATCAGTTTCTCCAGGAAAAGGCTGTGGGAAACTGCATGGAAAAACCTGAAACCAAAGAAGACAGTGTCCACCACTAGTTCCATGCACACAAAGCAGGTTACTCTGTGCTAGGAGGCAGTCAGGTTTGCCAAAAATGATTTGCCCTTGGTGAATCTGTGCCAGCTTTCCCCAATTGTGTGATTCATCGGACCTGTGACAGCCCCCAGGAGGATTCATACCATAACTTTCCCTGGGACTGAAGTAAGGCTGATGGGCTGGTGATTTCCCGCGTTCTTGTTCAAACCCTTCTTGAATATGGGGCAACATGAGCCTTCTCCCAGTGTCCGGAACATTCCCCAGTCTCCATGACTTCTCAAAGATTATGGAGAACAGCCTCCCAACAGTATCCAGCCAGCTCTCTTAACACCCTCAGATGGCTAATTTTTAGGAGTCAAGTTCCTTTAATAGTTCAGACACACCAATAATTCCTTCACTGACAGTAGGTCTGTGCATGAAACTGGATTTTGTTCCCAAGGTCTGGGGCCCAAGAGTGCTGGTAAAGACAGAGGTGAAAGAAGTGTAGACAACCTCTGGCTTTTTAGCATTGTTGGCAACTAATTCACCTCTCCTGTTTAACAGAGGGCCAGCATTTTCCTCTGTTTGTGCTAGTTGTTTATAATTCTGAAAAATCCTTTTCTGTAGTTTTTGACATCTCCAGCCACTTTCAAGTCCAGCTGAGCTTTTACTTTTCTAACTGCACCTCTGCACACTCTGGCAATGCCCTTGTAGTTCTCAGTAGGTATTTGCTTTTTTTCCCCCATCCCTGATACACTCTTCTTTTGGTTTTGAGCAGCCTCAGGAGTTTGCAGTTAAGTCAAGGGGATCTCTTACTCCACCTACTTCCCTTCCATTTAAAAGGGATGAACTGGTTTCATGCTTCCAGAAGACCATTCTGCAAGAACTCCCAACACTCACTAGCTCCTTTATCCTCCATGGAAGCTTCCCATGGAATCCCTCCCAACTCAGCTCTGAGCAACCAGAAGCTGGCTCTTCAAGTTTCTGAAACTTCTTAGTACTAACCTTCAATAGTGGTTATTTAAAACTAGTGAGTTTTCTATTTTTACTAGGTTATTTTTGATCTGAAACAGTTCTCCAGCCTGGTCCATCCCACAGACCAAAAGATGGTTTCACTGAAAGATATGAGAAGCAACAGAGAATACTTAAAATTCTGTTACCTAGAAGAAAAATACCTAAAAATAAAGCCTTAACTTCAATTCATTATTCTACTCTGTATTCCTGTGCAAATAAGTTTTCAAATTGTAAGATAATGAAAACACTGCTTAAATAGAAAGTTAAAATGGACTAGAGTGGAAGCAACAGAAGAATACCAACAAAAAAAAAAAATAATCTCTTGGCCCTGTTTTAAAAGCTGTTGCACTGGGTCTCTTGTCTAATGCTGCAAACAATATTCTGAAATTGTTCTGAATTTTTCAATTCTCAAAATGAAAGCAGAAATTTAATGAAAAGCACATTCACAATTCAGTCTGCTTTAGTCTAATAACCAATCAATATTGAGAAGTGAATCATAATCCTCAAATGCCACTGTGACAAAAGGAAATGACTTAAAGCCATTTTAACAAACAACAATTAATTTAACAACTTACCACAAAAGAAATTCATATGCAGACATACAGTGTTCTTCTATTTGTAATTCATCACACACTTTTAGTCACTCCCTTTACAAAACTGAAAATGAGCTCTTAATTCTACATCTTAATTAAACAAGCTTCTGCCATGAACACTACACGTAGTAAATCCAAGAACCATAAAGGAAGGTAATTTGTCAATACAGCTCTGATGGTGATCCATGCATCCTCACACTCCAAAGTGAAAGTACCTGATAAATAATATTCTTCAACTCCCAAATATGCTTAATGGGGGTTTTGTTCATTAACATGGTATTTTATGTACGTAAGGAATACCTTCCTATGATTCTTTAAATAGAAATAGTATTCAGTATCAAGAATAATACCTGAACCACTGAGAAACTTTGACAAACAGGGGCTCATTTTAGAAATGTACCGTTCAACAAACTTTATAATGGCCACAAGCAAACTATCAAATGGCCCAATCTACTTGTGACAGTATCAGTAGAACTCATCTTGGAAACAAGTTTGAACAGATCCACATTTAACCAGGCCAGTCTTGGAAAGAGCTCTTCCACAGAGGAATTACTCTACTATGGCTATTTCTTTAGTCTGCTTATCTATAAAGCGGAAACATGTAATAAATATTTAAGTATTTTCTCTTGCTTTATGGAACTTCCTTCGTCCAACAAACTCAGATTAAACTATATTAAACACAATTCCTTTCTTTCCTCATACCAAAAACATTCTGTAAGGTACTAAGGTTATCCTCGCAGGTACACCCATACGAATCCTGGCAACCTTTGCAAGGCTCCATACAAGACTCACTTATTTCAATTCTGTCTGGTTTTAACTACAAATAAGCATTCTGCAAGATTAACATTGCTAACATTTTCTACAAAGAGTCAACTGGTCTCTACAATGACACATCAAGTTTAACAAGCATCACTTTAATGTTTAATTGTGAAAACAAATTACTCAAACCTTATGCTTCAAGCACCACAGCTGCAGGACTTCACCAAAAGGAGTTAAAACAAAAAAGTAACTTACATGAGTTTTTTATGTAAAATACAAGATAGGTGTGACACTACAGGACTTAAGCTGCATCCATACACTTATCTGCATTCAGGATCAGCAGGACAATGGTTTGGCTCCTGGAATTACCTGATCCAATACTAAAACCTGCCACCCATCTCAGTGCTGCACTCACCTCACACTCACAGCCCATCTCCTTAGTTCATTTCTGCAGAAGCTCATCCAAGCCCCTTTAAGCAGTAACTAGTTTTTACACAGCTATTTAAGTATTCTTCAACTACAAATATACACGTTTCCTTCCCTTTCCAACTCTTGAAAATACAGCAAAATCCCTCCCATTATCCAAAAATTTTACTAGGTGAAGACCAAGAAGAACTACTTTTGTTCAGTAATCTGAGAATGGCCTTAAGTTTAATTGATGAATCTGTAAGGCTGGAAACCAGAACTTAATTTCTTCACAGTACATAAGTTTGCCTAATTGTCAGTGGGCTAAAGAACAACAGTGGGCCATGGCATATAATTATGGTACTGGAAAGTCTTGTGACAAGTGTTAATCAGGAAAAAGTCACTTTATAGCCATAAACATTTTCCATGACTCTAATTTTGTATCATCTCACTAATGTAATGAAAACAAATGTTTCTACACGCACCAAGTTATCCAAGTATGAAACATCTACTCTTTTCTAAAATGGTGTAACAAACATATGGCATAGCTTTTAGAAGATGCTTTCAACACTTACTTCAGATGGTATCAACATTTGCAGATAGTTTTACCTCTATAATTACCAAGTCCACTCAACCCACTACGGTGAACAAACAGCTATGCAGGCTGGCAAGAGGCACAGAGCCATGCTGAAAGCACACCTGAATAATACCATGCACAGACAAAGCTTTAGACTGTCTATTCCTTCTTCAAGTACTGTACTTAGATTCACCTGGAGAGAAATACGAAAGCTGGAGGCCACGGTTATCGTGATGCACAAAAGGATCAATGGTTAAATCACTGGAATGGAATGAAAACAGTTGTGTCCCGCACTTGCCACAGTTTTTCTTCACACTTTCGAAATTTAAATAATTTATCAGAACTTCTATTCCTCAGCTGCTAAAATACAGCACTATTTCCCTCTCTCCTCCATCCTGAACCACTGCCCACCTTGGCTGTTTGATTATTAAAGTCTGTAGGGCATGAACTACCTTAACTTGATGCACATGTACCACTTAGAAAAATGGACCACTTCAGCCTCCAGACTCAGTAGATCAGTACTTAAAAGCTACAACATGTAACATGCATTCCACAAAAAAAAAAAAAAAATTCTTACATTATATTCATTATTAACAGTCTCCTGATAATGAAAATAAATCTTGCTGAAATGCAAATGCCAACACACCAAGTGTCCTGCAATCCTAATTACATCTCTACAAAAGCACGTTGTCTGTGGACATGAGATCCATCCTTCTCTCTTCATTAACACATTAAAATGACAAGTGCAATGTTTCTGACTTCATCAATTTTCTTGCCTTCAGCAAGTAGTACCAACACTGTACTTTACACTTAAAGAACAGCCAAAACATTCAGGGATATATGTTTAGAGCAATAAAATCCCGCTATTTAAAAAAAAGGCCTCGAACACTAGTTGTGAACGTATCAAAACATGCTAAGTATCTCATACTTACAGTACTGTGTAATGTCCATTTAAAAGAAAAGTTGTTTTTAATACCAGATGAAGTACAAATACTGCAAATCTCTAACCAAGTTTAAAGTACCAGGATACACAACCATTATATACACTATGGCTGTAATTACCAAGTATAAACATGGTACAACCATGAACTGCAGAATGTCATCCATTACACCTTAACTGGATCCTAAAAAACTGCACCCTATTAACACAAAGACCAAACTCCATACAAAAAAAAAAAATACTGATCTTACAAAAATCTATGGCTCAGTTAAAATTATCCAATAAACACACTTAAAAAAGTGACACCTTCAAAAAAGGCTAGAAAACAGGTTCCACCCATGACACAATTTACAAAATTTTATCCAACTTCAACTTGCTCCATAGGACAGACAGTAGACAATAAACAAGTAATAGCGAATGCACAATATATTTTAAAAAAAAATGAACAAACCAAACATAAAGGAACAACTCAGATATAAATTTACAGAAATTGGAGAGGCTGCCCACTTCCTGGAATGCCTTACAAATGTCTCCTGGTACCAATTCCCAGTTTCTCAATTCCCAGTACTGCCATTATGTAAGGCAAACATTCTTAATTCTTTTTCAAGCAATATTTCTTTGTTTTGATGAAAACAAACCAAGACAAAAATGTTTCCAAAGTTATTAAAAAAGAAACAAAACCACTTTACTACACTAAGACTAACCTGCTAAAATGTTTTCCTGCATAATTATTTTTCAACCCATTTGTTATGAATAAAACTGAGGATATTTAATTATGGATTAGTAGGAAATTAACATTAATGTCAACACCAAAAGGACAAAGTCAACATATACTAATTCACACTGTCCAAAACTATTTTTGAACAAGCACTACCTACAATTGTATGAAAAATGAAAGAATATTGTCACTGTGCACTTATTTTGTAAGCTTCATAAAAGCACAGATAAGCACGTTGTTAATTTTGTCAACACATGTGGCCTTTACACAAAGGAAATAGCATTTTAAAAATCAGCTGGAAAACAAAAGGGCCACAAAACCAAGAGAGGTAACACAGACTAAAACATGGCTTATTGTGTGGAACTACTTCATCTCTCTAAATCGACTTCAGCATCAATACTTTTAAATGGAAACATGCTTCAGATTTTGTCCACAGGATATGACAAACTGATTAAACTCAATGAATAGGAATTAACAAGCATCTTATACCCAATACATCGGACCAGCTACATCAACCTACATCTGTATAGATGCCAATTACAGCTTATGAAACAATGGTTTGTCACTGCAATCAAGTCAACTTTGGCTAAACACTGGAAACATAATCAAAACCAAAAAAAAACAAAACAACAAAAAAAAACCCACCAAAAAAAAAAAAAAGGAAGAAGAAAAAGAAGGAAGAAAGAGAAAGGAAATGCTTTGCAATTCACTTCCAATACAATGGATATCCTCGCCCTCCCCCCCCAAATAATCTTTAAGCTTCACCTCCTGCCAGAATGTCTTCCTGGGAGAAAGAGACATCAAGACAGCAGCAGGGTTTTTGTTTTGGGCTTTTTTTCCCTCTTCACATTAATGTTCTACGGAAGCATAACAGTGAGCACTTTCTCCTACACAAGACTGACTACGCTGGGTTTCCAGCATTTCAACCAGTTTGAAAGGTGATCTCTCAATTTCCCTCCCCTCTTCCCCAAAACCACGCTAACTGCAAACTACGATTTTCAAGCTCCTTTTTTCTGCAAAATAAACAAAATTTTTGGCAACAGAAAATTCCATTCCTTTGTCACACATACTCACAGTGTGTACACCATTACAGGAAAGTTTCTTTTGGCTTATCACATATCCAGTACATGGGGCAACATTACAATATTCTTGACCCTTAATCTATACCTTCAATAATTCATAACATTGTATAGATCTCATGTCTTATCTGCCCTTTTGATTTGCTACATCCAGCAGCAGGGCTCAGCTTAGCTCACGATACTACAGCCCATACATCCTACAAAGCGAAACTACCAAAAACGGGGAACTTCAGACCTGGAGCATGAATAGAACCCACAACTAAATTAAAGCTCTAGACACAAAGCTTCTTCCATCCCTTAAAGAGATCCCAGTTTTCTTAAATCCTGTCAGGGTGTGGCTTCATTAAACCAAAGTTCCCACTGCAAAGGCCTCCTGCAATCCCCTCCAAGCTGATGCACACCTTAGTGAAGGCCACCAAAAGTAAGGAGTGTCTTCTTGCACCCAGGCACCAAATTTAAGCCCATAACAGACTCCTCCTGCTGCACAAGTACCCAGGCAGGGAACAGAGCTGCTCCCCAAACACTTACAACCCAGGGCCTCCCATCAGTCTCCCCAGCCAGGTACCCTGCTCCTACCACCTCAAGCACAGGTAAGCAGGGAGCGCTGCCAGGCCCCACAGAGCACTCACTGCTACAGCCTGGCAGCCTCTGGAAAAGGTTCAATCGCGGGTGTGCTCCTCTCACATCGAGGGGAGCACTGATAAATTTCTGCCTTTGTGAAGGATTCCTCGGGAAACATGACTCGATGGTTTTCCTTACCTGCTACACTTGCACATAAATCTCGCACAGTAACGCGCTGCCTTGTAGATTCTTAAATCAGTCAGTCAGGATTTCATAATTATGGAGTCTAGGGTCTTTGTTAGCTGTTGTTGCTCCACACACAAAAGGAAACATTTTGTTGCTATCACTGTAAAACCTATTAATTAACTGCACATATATTCAGACACAGTTTACACAATAAAAATAACTGCTACATTGAATTAAAGTGGTCTGCTAGATTAATTGTTCTAAAGCTCTCAAAAGATCATAAACTGCATGAAGCTTCACACACACAGAAAAGGAATGCAGCAGAAAATACCTTAAAAATAGCAACTTCTTAACGGTAACAGAAACACAAGCGCATTCCCTCAAAGTAAAAAGCACAAACAAAACCGAAACTGGTTGAAGCCAAGAAATTCCTCTCGAACATCTCTGCATCAAACAGTAACATCTTAATCCTTCTACTTCCTTAAATAATCGACCTTCCTCAGAGACAAGTTTTACAAAGAACATGCTTCGTGAGTTACTGTGCAATTCATAAATGTACAAAACACCATCCGAAAACTGAGGCAAAATAGCAAAATATTTGGTTTGCTTGGGGTTTTTTTTAGTATTCACTGCATGGATTTGCAGCTTAACACAGTAGAAAAACATACAACAGTATTTCTGAAAACATATTTCAAGACTCTCAGAACACCCCACAACTTCAGATCATATATACTAAAATTACAATTGACTGGCATTAAAAAAAAGGCATTATACATAAAAAAGGCACAAAACTCAACTAATAGGCTGAATTGCTTCTTGCACCACTTAATTTTACAGTATGCAAAATAAAACTTAACCCAGGGATTTTATGCGACACACAATCTAATTAGATGTGAAGCTTTTATTTTCTATCTGGCATCCTTAAGCTCTATCCCATACGGGATTCAGTCTAATATTTCCGATAGCCTCAGCAGCATTCACAGAGCAGACACGAGTTCTGGTCCACCAACAGTTAACGTACATTATTTAACTGGTTTGACATGTCACTCCCCTACCTTTTTGATTAATGGGAAGAAGTGGTCTTATAAATAACTCTGAAAATCGAAAGGAAACCACGAGCCTTTTTTTTTTTTATATAAGCACAAAGGAAAGTGTACTTGCTTTTCCTTCCATCCCTGCCCCCTCCCCCCACGTCCTGACATTGAGCTTTCCAATCCTGCCAGAAATAAACACCCAAACACAAGCAAAGGCCTAGGCTATCCAACTCAACATGCTTCGGAGTCAAATCTTCAGTTCAACCAAAACCAGCAACAGAAAAAAAATAAATTCTTCACGATACAGCCCGGGCACAACAATGGGATGAGCAGTGTCAAACGACAACCTACTGACAGGAACAAGCCAGGAAGCAGGAACCAGAGGAGCACTGTCCCCTTTGCTTCAGCCATGTAGCATTTTAAAAACAGTTCCACTTATTCTGTTACCCGAGTGTTTCCCTGGCGTTTGGTGTTTAAGCACAGCTGGCAGACACTCGGCCCGCACAGCCTTTGTCAGCAGCTCACGGATGGGCAGCAGAACGTGCTACAGGTTGAGAAGGAGGGCACCGGCTCTGCAAAGCAGCAGGAAAGCGCCCAGAAAGAACTTGGGATGCGCAGGAGAGTTTCCCTCAGCCTTCACCGGGGGCTCCACGCTCCCCATATTCGCTCCCGGTGTTTGTTTCGTGTTTACCTCCCCCCTCTTCTCTTTCTCCTCCCTGTCCGGCCATCTTGGGCCGACAGGAGCAGCCATTACTTAACTAAATGACAGGGCCAACAACTTTCTACAGAGACAAACACCTCTCTCCGGACACCGGGCCGGGCAGCTGCAGCCCGCGGGACGCCCCGCTCCCTGTCAAGCCGGGACGGCGGGCGGGACGCGGGGCTCGGCGAGGACCGGGCACGCTGGATGGAGGCAGCGGGGCCCGCAGAGTAAACAAGTCCCTCTGACGGGCTCCTGGAGCCGCTCAGCGCCGCGCCCGCCCCAGCCCGGACCCCGCGCTCCCTGCGGGCTCCGGCCCCGGCTCCGCTCCCGGCGGCTGGGGGCGAAAATCACGAGGGAGGGTCCGGGGAGCGGCAACGTCAGCAGCGCCGAGCGCGCCCTCCCTCCCTCGCTCTCCCCCCGCTGCCGCCACCGCCTCCTCCTCGTCCTCCGCCTCCCCCCCCCCTCCGCCCCCGCGCCC
>VXAD01001108.1:352785-386981 GCA_013399195.1 Dicrurus megarhynchus
GTTGGGGTGGGAGGAGGAGGAATGAGGGAGGGCTGCGCTCACGGGTGGAGTTGCGTAACGGGGGCTCCGGGCTGGAGGAGTGGACGCCGCTGAGGAAGGCGCCATGTCCCAACGGCGGGGGGCAGCAGGCATCTTCGCACCCCCCCCTGCCCCGCCCTGCCTCGGGCGTGGCGCTCTTGGCGCAAGCGGAAAATAAAGGCTTCCCCGAGCGGGGACGGGGCTGAATGGGGCTGCGAGGGGATATGCCTGGACGGCGGGTAACGTTCATGCGGAAGGGCGGGGGCCACCCCCGCCGTTGGTTTCGCCCACGCGCCCCCTCCGCCTCCCCCGGGAGCCCGTGACAGGTGGAGCAGCCCCGGCCGCCGCGCGCGCCCCCGCGGCTGTCACGTGGCGCGGGCCGCCGCGCGCGCTTCGCGTGAGACGCACGGGAAGTCTCGCGATGCCTCGGGGGCCTCAGGGCGTGAGGGCGGGGAGGGCCCGGCCCGGTCCCGGCTGGAGGGGTGGGAAAATCGCGAAGGACGGAAAGGGCAACACCTGGGAATTCGCGCTTCTGGGGACGCCTCGTGTGTGAGTAAAGCTCTGAATTTCTTCACGCGCGGAAAGGAAAGGGGGTTTGCTGCTTTCTTCCCCTGCTTCATACGGCTTAGCGCAGCTCCAGCCCGACTTGCAGATGAAGCGTTACCTGAGCATCATACAATGCCTTTAGGGACCTAAAAGATCATCTCATTCCAATCCCCTGCCGTGGGCAGGGACACCTTCCACTAGACCAGGTTGCTCAGAGTCCCATCTAACCTGGCACTGAACACTTCCAGGAATGGGGCATCCACACCTGTTCCTCTGCCTCCACACCATCCTTGGGTTCCTTGATTCGTCCACCCTTCCCAGCTCAACCAGGAGCCTGGGGACTACGTTTCTCTCTACAGTACCACACAGCCAGGACGCTTTAGGGTTTTTTATGTAAGGTGTTTGCAAATCATTTGATCTGGGCTCCGCTGTGGTGTGTACGAGGAGGTGAGTCCTGCTTCAGGTGTGTGAGGGCACAGCTCATCCCCATTTTGCTGGAAATGGATCAGAACAGCCTTCTGTAACAGCACTGCATCACTTTTCTGGTGCCTAGCTGAAGCTTCATGTCTGGATTGGCTTTTCCCATTTGAATTTCTTGCTTGGTGATTGCCAGGTGCTCTAAAGCAAAAGTAAAACCATTAGCTGCCTTTGGGAATCAGGTGAACAAGGTCAAAGACCAGCCTATACACAGGATGCTGCCGCTTGCTGGTTCTCTAATTGCCACTCTCCAATCATGTGCTCATGACACTGAAGCATATTTCTGCCTCTCTTAAGTGTTAAACTAACATGTGTCAGTGATGTTTTTCAGGTGGATCCTCACATGTTTTTTGATCCTGATGGTGCAGAGACACTGCCAGGAATGGAGACCTGGTCAAGACAAAGTCTTCAAATAAAGCAAATGAAGACTCACGGTAGTGTGTCCATGCTCCTCTTAAAAGCAGACTTGTAATGTAACTCTGCTTTCTGATGCAAATCCAGGAAGAACAAAAAAACACCATCTGGGTTTGATGATGTTGCACTTCTTCATAAAACAGCAGCCAGTTTAAGAGTATTGGTATAAGAGGCAGGCATTTATGTTTAAAGGACTTATAAGTTGGAGTCCAGATAAAGCCCAAGTTATTTTTGGTTCTGGGAATGGGCAATGGTCTGTTAATAGTGGAAAAAGAGCTATGATCAAACATCTGTGTTTGTTGGTATTGTCTGTGGCTTCACTGTCATGGATTTTCAGTAGAGTTTCCTCAGGTGCCAAAATCAGTGCCAAGAGCCTGACTGGTTGGGAATGTGCCATAAATACGGGATTTCAACACAGATTGTTTCTGAGGATCTTGACTCTCAGGTGTAAAGTTTTCACTTTGCAGTATCCCGAGTACAAATCAGCAGAAAGGAAAGTAGACAAAACCATTTCTCAGTGGAAGGAAGCAATTCTCTTGCTAAACTACAGAGCAAATCAGGAGACTGTGGAAACAGAGTCCTGGTCCAGCTGAAACTTGTGTCCCCCTGAAGTCACAACAACTGAGTTATTTCTCAAGTACTGTCAGTGCCACTCTTAAGCCCCTATGCCCTGCCTGAATTGATAGGATTGAATTTCCAGATGCCTTTATTTATTTGTTTGTTTGTTTATTTCTTTGCTGTCAATTCCAAGTCAGGTTGCAAATTTGAAGGAGCAGATCAGTCCCTGTTGGATACTATTGAAATCTCATAGTCTTCTGTAATCCAGACATACTTTGTAGTCCCCTGCAGCAAGATTCATCTCTGGTAAAACAATGGTGCTTGAAGCTGGATATATCAGTTCAAACTATGTTTTTATTCCTGCTTTTTGAAGTTCTGGGCAGCTGCAAGCCTTGACCTGTTAAGCAAGTGAGGGCAGTGGTCATCTCCTTACCCAAGAAGCTCAGGAGCCACATGTGATCTCTACTGACACTGCTGTTTAACAAAGGGTTTTGAGGTGTGGAGTCAACGTTACGCTCCCAATAGCTCGGGAGACCTCTGACTATGAGGCAAATCCTTTTGCAGTAGAGCAGGCAAAATGTGACAAGACAATCTGGGATTCATGTGACAAGGTGCACATAGAGAAAGACAGCAAAGAAAAAGCAGGCTGACCAACAGAACCCACAGGATGCCATTTTGTGTCCCACAGACATAAATCTAACACTTGCACTGTTGCCATCTAGCCAAATTTTAGTTGACCTGCCTGAACTATATGGCTATTTGGCATGTAAGGGAAAGCAGCATAAACTAGTAAAGCCTGGCAATAGGTTAGTCAGGGAGAAAGCCCATTAACACTTTTCTGTATTTGCTTTCCCTACTGTTGTTTTCTTCATTTACTCCAAGGTAAAAGAAGAAAAGCTTAAATTACTAAACTGTTTTCTTGATATTTGGAACAAAAAATCCTGTGGTGCTTCATTTTGTACTTTAGCAGTGGCTTCTCTATTGTCCAGAGGTTCATAATAAAATGACCTGCCATTTTCATGTTCCCTGTACTACCCACGTTAAAGTTCTGATGAGTGGTGATGTTCTATGTTTTGACAGCATATGGTGGTCAAGAAAGTGGGGAAGCTGATCTAAACCCCAAGGTTTTGGGATGTTTTGGGTTTGTTTTGCGTCCCCACCCCCAAAAAAAAAGGCAATGCTTTTGCTAGCAATAAGGAAAATCAATACATGGGTAGGAGAATTATTATTGAAAATAGGAAAAAAGTCATCCTGATACTGTTTATCACTATATTTATGAAAAAATTGCTCTTTAATCTCAGAAATACTTTACTAACTTTTGGTAGTAAGGGGAGTAAAAGTGAACTGGTCTAGGAAATGCATTGTTATTAGAAAAAAAAAGTGTTTTTTATAATGAAAGTTTTAAAAACAAGGCTAAATGCTTTGGGTATTGACCTTTATTATTGTTTTGTCTTGCTTGAATCATGTAGTTGTTTTTGTCTATTGCCCTCTGTGTCCTTGGTTAGCATGACTTTAAAACCTGGATTGTCTTTGAAAGGCTTAATGCTGGAATTCATCTGGGATTTAAGTGGTAATTCATGGTCCTAGGAAGTCCATGCAGTCACCAGGTAAGCAGTAATATCCATCCCTGTGCAGCAACGTGTCAGCAGTTCAGTGTAACACATGGAAAACCATGAACTTGTATCATGACCTTAACTGTATCCTGAGCTGTTTCATGAAATTCAGAAAGCAGGGGTTTTTGAGTATTTTGTAGATTTGCTGTGTAGGAGAGACCAGTTCTCTGCATGCCAGTATGAACAGTGACCTGTTTGCTGAAGCTCTACCAGTAGAAGAAACAACTGCTGGAAGAGCTGTATCCTATTTTTGCAGTATATAGATCTGTGTTATACTAACTGACAGTTTCTGCTGACTTGGAGAAATAAATAATCTGAAAAACGATACTTGTCCGGGAAGTGGTTCCTTTACAGTGCTTCTGTTGGTAGATTTTTGGATCTTTCTTTCAGTTGTGCCTGTACCTCCCACCTCCAGCACTTTTGGTTGTGTCTTTGGTGTGTTTTCCAAACGTGGAGATGCTTTCATTTGTGGTTATAGTTTCAGCAGGTAAGTAGGTGAATGTCTGCCCTCCCTCTAGGTGGGAACTGGATGTGGCAGCTTATGACTTGCCACCTTCCAAAGAAATCACCTGTTTGACAGGAGATGATCCTGAAGGATCTCTGGATCTCTGCTCTTCCAAAACCGTCTAGAGAAACTGAGATTTCTTGCATTTGTTTCTATGCAAGAATTTGATGTGTCTGTTGAGAAGATGATAAAATACTGTGTTTGTATTTCTTTTCAGATTGACAGTTGTAACTTAATAGAATTTGCCAAATGCTGTAAAGAAGAGGTGGTTTTCTATGTATTGACTTAACATCAGTTGCTGAGCTGATACCTTTGTAGCCTATTGGTTTTCTGGCTTGGAAGTAAAAGACAAGTAAATCACATTTCTAAACCAGCTCTTAGCAAAATTACAAGGGGTTTTGTGTAAACATTTGAAAAAAGAGCCGATCCTGATGCTCAGCAAACCAGGTGAATGGATATCTTGTTAACTTTTGTGAATCCTGGGACAGAATCCAATATTATCCAAAACACTTTATTATCTGGTACTTTTGTTTTTCTCCTAGAGCAGAGGATGTCATATGCTCTTACTGGATTTAATTTAGTGTTTCATATGCAAATCTTTTTGAGAAAGTATCTGGGAATTACTTGCTTTAAAAGCCTCAGCTGTTGTATATATTGCTTTTTTAGTATTTTTGTGGATGTCTAAAAGGACAAAATCTTCAATAACCAATCTAAAACACTATTTTGGTTGTAGTCTTCTCTTTTGTGTCCATTTCCTACAACATAAGCCACTTTTAAAATCAGGTATTTTGCACAGGTGATGGTAGATACTAAACCTTGCAGTGGTGCACAGATGAGAGTTGTAAAAATGCGAGCAGCAGAAGCAGCCTTAGGACATTGGGTGTGGCAGAGTCAAAGCCTTGGCTCAAGAAGCTCCATCTTGCACTTACTAAACACAAACAATGTCAGTTCTCCATCCTTGTCTAAGCACAGTTCAGGATTCCCTTACAGCAATGGGTGAGTCAGGGCATTTCAAATGAAATAAAACATCATGCTTAAATCTGAAGACTTATTTGCTGTATGACAACTCTCTTATATTTTTGAATGTTCCCAAAATGAGGTGGCAAGCTGTTAATTTGATGTACAGGATACAATGAGTACGAAACAGGGTTGTACTCAAAGCATGAAAATGTGTTCATTGTATGTAACTGGAAGATAAGCAAAACACCAAACTGAAATTTGCCTTTTTTTTTTTTTTTTGCTTTCTGTTTTTTATTTTCTGAAGTCTGTTATTATCAATAGGCAGATTATGTTCAGAATTTCTCTAGGGTTGGGCTCCACTGTGTCTTCTGCATGTCAATAAGAGTTGGATCATGCCTCTCACAGAGCCGAGACCACTAGGATGGTGTGAGGAAGACAAGTAGTTTCTACCATCAGCTTGACATTCATAAAACCAAAAGCTAACCCTGCCTTTAAGTACATTTTTTCCTTGCTTCCCCCTTCAGCTGCACTTCAGTTGGTAACCTGTGAAACAGGAACTCCCTAGGAATGGCTGGGAGAATTTCCCACCTTACAGTTTCTCAAGATACAGTTTGGTTTCTGTTTGGAAGTTCGCAGTTGTGTATTTGTATAAATATACTCAGTGCTACTGAAGTCAGTTTGTGAGTTCTTCTCTCATGGTGGTTTGGTTTGGTTTCTTGTCTGTAAATGAGTCCTGTGGTGGTTTACTCCTCTGAGGAAAGTTAAAACAGTGTTTTTCTCCATGGATATATAATCCCAAACTGAAAGCTGAGTGAGAGGAAGGAAATTGCCATTGGTCTCAATGGGACAAAAGTTCAGTGGGAAAAGGGGCAGCAAAGGGAAGCTTCACTGAGAATCTGCAGTGTTTTCCAAAGCCTTCTTTTTCTGCCACTAGTGGATACACAAAATTTCACTGTAAACTGTAAATTCAAATCTTCATATAACAAAATACTTGTCCAGTGGCTTCTTAGTATCAGTGAGAAGAAAGTTCCTCTTATATTCCTTCCTCTCAGTCAAAAATATCCACATCCCTTGATGAACTCAGATGCTTAAGTGTAGTTAATCCAAGTTACTGGAGTCTGGTCTAAAGACCATGAAAGTAATGATGCAATTGGCACTATTTTAAAGACATAAAAGTTTGAAAGTGCATGGATGCGTTTCTTCCCAAGGGTAATCCATATGAAAAAGGACCAGGGTATAGTCTTAAGAAATTTACATTGCTCCTGTTCAGGTTATAGTTGTTTCCTATACAAAAAAAAGAGGAAAAATGTGTGATTTTTAAATACTTTTGTTGTTGATCATGTAATTGTTTTGGGATTTTTTTAGTGATTGGTTTTGTTTTTATTACATATTCCTTCAGTGCAGGCACATTTCTAATGAATAATCCCAGCATCCCAAGAACCTGAACCTGCAGGTTCTGAAATACCTTCTGAAGAGACTTCCTGCTCAGTCAAGATAAAGTCCCACATCTAATGGATCACTCCAGATAAGCTTTCAAAATTTAAATGCTTATCAGAGTTCCTTTACTCAGGAAATTGGGCAAGACACAAGTTTTCTTGCAAATTCAGTGTTGTTCCTGGTTTCTGTTACATCAACGCATGCTAAATGAGACACCCTGCACTATTCATGCTTCTGTCTCTCTGAAAACATAACTGAATACAATATATATGATTAGTGAAGAACAACACAGCTACTGTTAAGCCTCTTTTATGAATCAACTTAATTTTTTCATATCTATGTAGGATTATTAATTTTGCAGTGTAGGTGCTTCTTGTCAGTGGTCTGCAAAAAACACATAGGAAATACAAGTAGGGGGATCACAGTTTCTGTCTCCCAGGTGGAGTGGTTTGGTTCCAAACCCTGCCACGGGTGGGTGGTTTGGTGCTGTTCAAGAAAGGGAGATCCCAGCAGCAGCTGCTTGGTGCCCTGCAAGGGGACAGGAGGCAAGGGGCAGAAACTGATGCCCAGGAAGTTCTACCTGGACATGAGGAAGAATTTCTTTTCCTGCGCAGTGACCGAGCACTGGGACAGATTGCCCAGAGAGGGTGTGGAGTTTCCCTCACTGGAGATACTCCAGAACTCTGGACACAATCCTGTGCCATGTGCTCTGGGATGGCCCTGCTTGAGCAGGGAGGTGGGACCAGATAACCCATGGTGGTCCCCTCCAGCCTGACCCATCCTGTGACTCTGTGAGAGGTGAGGAGAGGAGAGAGCAAAGTGTGTAAGGTGGATTTGACCACTGGTTGAACAGAGACCTTTTCTTTAGCTGCTTCTTGACCAGTCACTTATTCCAGCTCTTCTCTCTGTCCTTGCAATTTTCCACTAAATGGGTAGAACATGAATGTTCTGTTAAAATGACAAAAGTGTCTGGCAAAAAGCAGAAATGATCACATGGTTTGGGGTTGGTTTGGTTTTTTCCCCCAGTCTTGGCCAAACAAGTGCCTGTGTCAGCACTTTGTCAAAAATGACACAGCTGGGTAACCAAAATGATGGTGCCTCAGAAGGGGTCACGTGGCAGCGATGTGGGAAAGGCAACCCCTGCTTCTGACAGTCCCCTCCCAGCCACTGTTACCAACCCTGTGCCATCCCTCAGCAATACTGATTTAACTTTTTTGCAAAGCCATGCTGGAAACTGAGGCAAAGTCATTGAAATAACCTCGATTAAAAAAAATTAAACAAACCAGCCTCCACCCCCCCAAAAAAACCCCAAACCAACCAAACAAAAAACCTCACAACAAATAAAACCCTAGAATTTTCCAGAGGGGAGGTGAAAGCCACTTCCAGACAACTTTTATGGTCATTATTCCTGTGCAATATTGTGTGGCACACTGAAAAATATTTAAGAATAACATCAATTTAATGTGAAATTAAATGCCAGAACAGATGATACAGTGGTTGCATTATTGAGTAGCATACTGAATTCAATTAAATCTTGTCTTGTTAATAAATCTTGCATCATTGCTGACAGCTGCTGTGAAGAATCCTGAGATTGTTTTGTAAGGACATTGAGCCTGTTCCTAGCAGTGCCTGAGGAGCTGGCGGACGGCTGCCCAGCACAGTAAAATGATTGCATCTTGTGAGGTTGACTGCAGATTGCTATCAGAGTAATAAAAACCAAGTTAAAAATTACAAAAACCTGGTACCTCTAAAAGCTTATGAGCCATAGAAATTGCCTACTACTAACTCCTTACTACCTCTGAGAAATTGTTTATTAGGTTGCCAGTTAGATTTTAAGTTGGAAGAATTGGACAAATTGCTGTTGGTCTTTATCACAATCTCTCTTTTTCTGCTGTTCTGGTACTGATGGAGCAGCTGTTGCTGGGAATCAAACCCCTGATGCACAGAGAAGGAGGAATAACTCATTTTTCCAGATAATACTTGCTGCGTTACCTGTGTACCCATTTTTTTCCCAATGGAGCATGGACAAAAAGGAGCAAGTTCTATACAGCTGGCAAGGCTAAAAAAGAAACACAATCTACAACTGATGAAACTGGTAGATTATATAGGAAAATAATTCACACTCTTCTTTTATGCTAAAGAAAATTCTTACCAATTTTTTTTTCATCTGATTAGTGTTCTTACACTTTTTTTTCCATGTCACTGTTTACAGAAACTTTTAGGAAAGAATTTGTCTTTTATATTAATTCTTAGGTTTAGAAGTATAAAGATTATCTTCCTGAACTAACCACTCCCTCTTAAGCCCAACTTTGAAATGTTTCCATTATGCTTATTCAGAAGTTTAGGAATCACAGGTGTCTATTCAGAAAAGTGTTTAACAATAAATAAACAATAAAGACCGTGAGGGTTAAAGATTAAAAATTAAACTTTTAACTACTGTCTCCTTTCTTTGCAGCCTTAATACATGCACTGTGATTCCTCCTCTACATCAACATTCAGAAAGTTTTTCCCCATGAACATGTAATTGTTTGTATTAGAAGCTTAACTGTTGTACTCGAAATTAGAATCATGCCTGTGGGTATTTAAAATGGAAGAATAATACCAGCTAATGACTTCAGAGTAACTAGTAAAATTACATCAGGGAGAGTACTTCAGATTGTGCAGATTGGCCAAATTTATATTGATGAGAAATACTAAGATTTAGCTCAGTAAAATTTAATGAAACCAAGCATGTATTGAGGAAAGGGAAGTGTACAGGCTTATTTGCTGCAATGTGTGGAAACTGGTTAACTTTTTGTTTCAGAGATAAATGAAGTTCTGCTTTATGGAAATTTCTGATTATTTTTCTAAAACATTGTTACTCCTTTTGATGTAAACAGTTATATGGTCTTGCAGATAGGTTTCTTTAATAAATTAAATTGATTGAAAGTTGTTTCTTCACAAGCAAATGTATTTCTTCACCAGGAGTCCACAGAGGCATATTCCTGTGTAGAAAGAACTGAGTTGGTGTGAAATACGAAGGAAACCAGAAGAGTTGCAGTTCAGAGTTCCAGGTGTTTTCTAGAAAATACATCACTTTTCAGGCTGTATTCAACTTTGTAACATCTTTTTCTGTTCAAAGATAGCACACACCTCCTCTAAAGGATGCACAGCTCTTACCTTGGGCTGTGTCAGTGGACTCCAGCATTCAGGTCATTTACAGCCATCATCTGGCTTGCCACGTGAGCTATGATTTGTATCACAGGTTCTGTTTTAATTCCTCTAAGAAGTACAACTGCTTCTCACTTTTATCCTCAGAATTTGGTGTGGCTGCATTCTCCAGTTTCAGCAGAGTTTTCTTAATCCAAACCGCCTGGTGCTATAAAGAACTTCTTGCTGTGGAAGGTACAAGAGACAGCAGTTTGGATCTTGATATTAATTGCAAAGAGCCAAGAGGTTCAAGATTAAATTAGAACCTGTATTGTGAACTTCCTAGTGAAGATACAGAATCTGGAAAGATTAGAATGGAATTAGTTAATAAATTAACTAACTAACTAACTTATTTATTTATTTGTTTGTTTATTTATTTATAAAATTAGTTGGAGAACTTCTGGTAAAATACTGGACACTTCAATAAAAGTGTTACAAAAAAAGGGAAATGCAAATTCAAATACATCCATACTTTAATGAACCAGATAAATCTTTTAGGAAATCAGTGGATGCACAAGCACTAAAATAGAATGATATAAATCTCATTTTTAAAGCTGGGCATTTTATTCAGAGGTTGAATCAAATTAAGAGCATGTGTGTGATGTTTTACTAGCATAGAAATGCTGTAGTGAATGAATAAAAAGTTAAGCGTAATAATGTTATCCACGGAACATCTGAAAGGAAGCAGAACAGAACAACATGTTTTAACCAAACAGCTCACAAAGCAGGCCTCTGATGTATCAAAGCCAATTAGGACAGAGTCCAACAATTACAAGAGATATTTAGTCATAAAGAGACACCCAGCAATGTTTTGTTCTTATCTCTGAAGCAGATCGTTAAAGGCTTCCTGTCATATTTCTTCATGACTTCTTTTCAGGAAAATGTATTGCCCTCTCCTCAGGAGGAGATTGGACCTACCAGAGCACCTCACTTGGCCCACTTCCAGCCACCCCGTGGGCTGCGATCCAGGCGGGGAACAGCAATCAACCTGCAACAGCAGAACTCTGCTGCCTTTCCTAATTGTCCTCATCATGCTGCACAACGTTGGGTCAAAATTCTGATCCCGTCCAATCTGCGGCACATGTGCAGAGAAGCTTCTGGATGTACCAGGAAGTCATTGCAGCACGAAGCTGAGCCAGGAGTTTTGCCACAGCAGCAAATCTGGGTGCTGCTGGCAGGGCACAGCCTCAAATTCCTGAGGAAAAGATAGGAATTACCTGTAACAGTTAATGTAGGGAGAAGCAGGGCGGGCACCATGTGAGAAGTTTCTCTTCCTGTCAACACCATCTTTTGCTTTCATATGATTTTGTATGTGATGGTCTGGGGCACAATCCTTGAACAAAACAACTCTTTTTACTTTTGAAGAAAGTCTGGATGGAATAGTCCTCCAGCAGCTTATTGGGGAGACTTTCATTCCTGTATATATGAGAAATGGAGGGGGGGGATAGAGGGAATTAGCCAGCCTGTATCCCTGACCGATGCCTAAAGGTTCCATTGTTTATTTTCACATAGATAGCAATATTTTAAAAATAACTTTTCAGATTAATGTATTTACATGCTCTTAGTTGGCTCTTGTTCTTTTTGCCCTTTCTTGGCCGTCCTCCACAGCCTTGTAATGGAAATCACTGCACAGTTCCTCTCTACTCAGCCTTTGGGTTTCTAACTCAAATGTATCACTCTTCTGGGGGAAAATGTGTGTGCCCCACAAATACATTTTTCCAGGCTTCCTCCTTGTCACACTGGAAAATCGATGCAAAGCATGTCCTGCTGTTTTTCTAAGCAGGGAGAGAAATTGTGTCATCCTCCACCACAGACACTTCAGTGCCACTTGACCTATCTACAGTCCACTGTTAAGTCCTATCCATAGGTAATCTGACTTTTTAATGGAAAGTGTTTTGGTTTAGAAAGAGGCAGATAGTGTCAGTGTTTCTCATGCAGGTTTTTGCCCTCACTTATTTCAATTTATCCTTCGATAACAACTGAATATAATACATAAATACCAGTTTATTTTCTGAAATTAAGTGAACTTCATCCAAACTCAAAATCTGACACTTTTAGCATTTGCAAGTACACACTCGATAAAAATATTTTGACATCTAGACTGTCAGATAATCTGTCAGTAACAGTTACATCATTCAATGAGAGAACTGTTGATTTCCAGACTAATTTATTGGGAAAACAATGCATTTACTACAGTGAAATACACTACTGGATGCTAGAAAAGCTATGTAACATTTTTGCAAGTGAAGTAGTTGGCTTCAGAATGTGGAATAGTCTCTTGTAACAAAAACACAGGGAAGAGATCCTTGCCAGAAAACATCAGTGAAGAGAATGTACCTGCAGAGAGAGGATGGTCACAGACCTTCAGGAAGCTTTAGGATCCTCATGCAGAAGGATGTAATGCATGGGGCAAAGAGGAGCAGTGCTCAGGGTCATACTCCTTACAGAATAGGCTTGTGGGGCACAAAGGATCATACACCAAATACTTTACTTGGAATGATTTTTAAAAGCTGGAGAAGTTCTCAGCACTGTGGTGCCATGCCGGAACAAGGTGCTGTCTCTGGGCAGAGGTGTTGGCTGCACAACGCAATCAAGGCTCTGGAGAGTTCCGCAGTGGTTGGTTTTACATCCTCCAGTTCTGCTTCACTGACATTTCTCAGTTGCCTTTGTCTGTTCAAAAGTAGTCTTGCTGCTGCAGGGAAATGTCAGAGCATTATGTGTGACAATGGTGGTGATCATTCCCAGAGTGTCCAGAAGAGTGAATTCCAGGTTTTGTGTGGTGCCTCTTGGATGGTGTCAGTCTGAGGCTACAGTGTGTGTGCCCTTCATCTGGCATAATTTGTGTCTCATATTGACTTACTCATAAAATTTAAGTTATAATTGTGGCTTCTTGGAAAGAAAACAAGGGATTTTTCATGCATTTTATTGTGTAATTAACAATTGGTAAATTGTTACCCTGCTTGTTGCTGTTGCTGGCAGTGACAATAATAGTAAGGATTTTTCAGGAATAAGGGAGACCATGTTATGGAGGAAAATTGGCAACTTTAAAGATTATTCAGCACTTAAAGAAAGGTGTTTGCAACATGGGCAATCTCAGCTTCCAAGGTCTTCGTAACTCTGCCTGTCTCATTAGCCCACCGAGTCTCATTGGAACTTTCCTTGATGGTTGGTGCCACTTGTGGTGCTCCGAGTGCTGCTTCTTCCAGAGGCTTTTTTCCTGTGCTTTCCCTGATGTAGGAGATGTTCTCCCTTTTCAGAGAAACTAAGCCATGAGATTCAGGGAATGAAATTAATTCTGAGCTTCATGTGTTCTGAGTCACTTTTAGAAATTACAAAATAAAATGTCTAAGACACCATTTTAGATTGTTACACCTTATGTCATCTATATGAACCTTTTATTCCATTGTCACTTTTAGTTGAAAGACAGCAAATTATTGTGGAACTTCCTTCTTTTATAATTTTCATTTATCTTCAGTGAAACTAAAAAAATTATAAACTCTTGCCATATTCATCTTTATTTATCTTTCTTATTTGTTCTTCTGCATTATTTTTTCTGAAGCAAAACAGAAGAAGGGGAAAGAGAAGGCTGAGGGTAAAAGGAGGAAAGGAAAGAGTAAAAGAAAATCAAAACCAAGGAGAAAAAAAAAGTTTTGATCTTTTTTCATAGCAACTTTTAACTTGAGAAAATATCCTATTTAAAGGGTTTACAGTTATCCCATATAGAATCACAATAGCTTTGTCTTTTAAAAAAATTCTCTACAATTTCTAATGTAAATTAGCACAGCTCCACGCAGGTCAGTCAAGGACAAGCTACACAAACTTCAGCCACTGTATTAGCCCATACTTAATTTGTTTTAAAATACGTCATCCAAGATGTGCATATGGTGTCTGAGTTAGGGATTGAATGGCTGTAGCCTTTAGCCTTCCCCTCCTCACTGCCATATTTTACTCACAGTCTTACTGCCTCAGACTTGAATTATCAGCCCACTTTTGTCAATAAAGCATCCAGCCTATTAGAACCTTTTGTATAAATTATAATCATAAGGAATTTGAGCCAAATTCAACTGAAAAAATACAGTATTTTTGCAAAATCATAGCCAATTTTAAAAAGAAGCAGTTTAAGCTTTTCAAAGTGCATTCTGGATGTTGTTGTGATTTATGTGCTGTCAATTATTTTTGTGTGTATTGAAAAACCTCTCAAGTTTCCATCTCACATTTCATAAATCAGGTTTTTCTGTATACAAAGCACGTGTCAGAAATCAGAATCTAAACAAGATGCCAGTTGGCTTCTCCATGTGGCAGCTTGTAAACAGAAATATTTGGGGACTGCGCATTTGTGACATGCCATGTAATGTCATGTATAAACAGCAGTTATTGGGAAATGTTCTGTTCTTCTACGTTGCTAATAAGATGATAAATCATGCTTGCACTGCTGTGTCACAGTTCAGCAGGTAGAACTTTCCAAATTCAGGTGGTGGTGGTGTTTTTTCCAAATAGGTGTACTGAGAGGTTAAATGTTTTATTAGTGACCTACCTGTGCATCAGAGTGATATGTCAAAACTGACATGGTGTTTTGTACATTTGTCCTAAAGTTATTTGGAAATTTTTTTTCCCTATATGAACTGTGTTTTGGTCAGAGACAAATTCTGGTTGCACTGAAATCAGTGAAGCACTCTCCACTAATGTCAAAGGGGTCAGGAATCTGCTGTCAGAGGACAGGGGAAGAATACAGTTGTCTGCTCAGGGTGATCTAAAACCTGGCCCTTGCCAAAGGGGAAGTCCTGGCCTTGCTTCCACCCATGGCCATATGTCTGGTTGCATCTTTCATGCAGGATTAGTGACCCAGCTCTGGGGCCTCCAGCAAAAGAAAGATGTGGACCCATTGGAATGAGGAGGGTCATGAAGTCAGTCAGAGGGCTGGAGCACCTCTGCCATGGAAGGGGTTGAGAGGGTTCAGCCTGGAGAAGAGAAGGCTCCAGGGAGACCTTGGAGCCACTCCAGTGCCTAAAGGGAGCCTACAAGAGAGCTGGAAAGAGGCTTTTACAAGGGCCTGGAGGGGGAAATGGCTTCAAACTGAAAAAGAGTAGATTTAGGAAGAAATTCTTCCCTGTGAGGGTGGTGAGGCCCTGGCACAAGGTGCCCAGAGAAGCTGTGGTTGCCCCATCCCTGGAAGTGTCCAAGGCCAGGTTGGATGGGGCGTGGAGCAACCTGGGATAGTGGAAGGTGTCCCTGCCCATGGCAGGGGGGTGGAACTGGATGAGCTTTAAGGCCCCTTCCAACCCAAAACACTCTATGGTTCTGTGATCACGGGGCTGTGCAGAAAGCAAGAGCAGTTTGCTGATCCACTTGAAGTGTATCACAGGAAAGAAACAATTATTGTGATAATTACTAGGACAAACAGTGTCAGCTGCTGTTCACATAGTGCAGGTTCCAAGGTGTGAATCAGCATCCATGGGATTTAAATTCAATACAATGGGAACACAAAAGGCACTACTGCTATGGTATTTTATTCCATGAAAACCAAAACAAACAGGATAAATCTTGTGGAAAAAATGTAAAGGCACATTATTACATCTTCCCAATAGAAATGCAGCTGGAAAAGGCTAAAGCAGATCAAGTTTAAAGCATAAAAGGTTGAGTAGGATTAGGAGGAAGACTAGGATGAACTCAAAGTAGTTGGTACCTGAGTGGCTGCTGTTTAAATGAGCATTGCAGCACAGAACGTTTCGGGCAGGGCCGGGGATCATCAACAGGCCCCACATATCAGTGCAGGAAGTACCCAAAACCCCCAAGCATTTTTATCGTTACTTAGTCAACGGTGCAGATTCTTTTAACATTTTATCCATTTTTGATTGTTGTCAGGCCTGCAAATAAACATTTACAGGATCCTCTATGAAATGATTTATTGTTCTTTTGCTACTGTGTCTAGTAAAAGAGTCTGGTGTTTCTGTTCACGTCTTGTTATTTTTTGTGCCACATCCAAATTTGTGAAATCATATACCAAACAATAAAAAAACAATTAATGAACTGTGCAAAGGTAAGTAGCTTCCTACTATTGTAACCAGGGGGTGAAAATTATGGTTTTATCCCCATAAATCAAAGTAATCATGCAAATATTTGAACCTTATATCCTTAATTTGTTTTCATAGGTTTCAAAATCTCACTGTTACTTTCAGTCAAACATAAATTAATAATGGTTCTAAACACCTGTAGATTATTTAATTAAAACAGACTAAATTCATTCATCATTCTCAGCTAAGTAATACAAAACAGACTTTGTAGGGTGAAGGCAAGAATTGGATTTCTGACTCTGAAATTTCTTTATCTCAAGAATTTTAATAAATTCCTTATTGTTTCCTTCCTATTATATTAACACACTCTGTGGTATTTTCTCTTTATAGTAAAAGTCTGTAATTCCAAATTATAATTCCATCCAAGGTTTGTGAAGGAGTTTGGCAGTTGAAATGTGCTTTTGCTGCTTTATTAAGTTTGTCTGCCTGCAGACTTTCTGTGGACTTCTGTAGTTCAGACTTATTTGTTTACTTGATAAATAGTTTTGCACAGAATTTGTATTCCCAGCCATGCACCCTTTGCCCAGCTACTTCTGTAATTATTTCAAAAGGAGGAAACTGATAAGTCATTTAGGAAATAAGGAAGGAAGCGGATTATTATCATGAATTACCAGAATTAACATGAATTCCGACATGCAAATGCCAGAGGAATGCAATAACGCAAAAGCAGACTGAAAACAAGAAATTGCGGCACTCTTGGCCAGGTGTGACTGGGTTCTGCTAAGGTGACATGATCGAGGACAGAGCTGCTCCAGGGCAGGGCCCAGCCTGGATGACAGAAACACTGGATGAAACCTGGAAGCACCATCAGGCAAGTGTATACAAAAAAACCCCCCAAAACAATGCAGTTCTGAGCAGCAGAGACGACACATGAGGCCAGCCTGTATTGCCTTGTTTTCACTTTTGTGATCACATTTGAAATACCAATTTCAGTTTCATCTCATTAGCAGAAAAATAACTAGGGGATTTACAAAAGATCAGAAAACTGGCAAGGAGGTTAAAAGTCATGATTTAATCAGAAAGATGTTAAAAAAACCACCCAAACATGAAATTGTTACTGATTATCCTAATTAGCAATCTCTGGAGGAGTGGGCTGGAGTTAGTAAGCTCCCTAAGGTTTGGATCCCAAGGTCTGACGTTATGTGTTTACAGTTTCAGAGACTAAAATTATTAGCAAAAGAAGGGAATATTGATCATGTTTATTGTGCTTCCTGGTTATCCCATTCCCAAAATTTGCCACATGCTTCTGTGTACTTCTAAAACAGGTTTAAATATTCTAGACTGATGTACAATTGAAATATATAAGCTCAGGAAGCCCTACTGCATCAGGAAGGGATCTAGAGGGCAATTCATTAAATAAAATTAAAGGAAATAGATTAAATTTAAAAGTAGAAGATTCAGGCTAATTATTAGCAAACATTTAGTTACTGATGTCTACATGGCAGCATAAATCATTCCTTTGAACATTTAAACTAGATAGGAAAAGACATGGAAAAATCAGTGATTAATTTTGTATTGGCTGGGTGTATTAGGATGACTAATAAAATAGGGTTTTAATATCTAAAATCTGTACTTCATCCTTCTGAAACTGCATATGCGGGCATGCAAGGGATAGAGGAATTTGACCCTGTAATTGGGAAAATCCAATGACTTCAATTTGTCAAGACAGCCCCAAAGCACTCTCTGCTTCATGAAAATGAAGAATATAAATAAGTAATGTATTTATTTTTAAATAAATGGGAATGAGTAAATTTTCCCGTATACCTAAATGCTCATAAATCATTGTGATTTACTGTGTCAGTCTTATTTTTCAGTTCTGCCATCTATTTCAGTTCACTTTAAAGGCTGTACATATTGGGAGATTGACTACAAGATTTTCAATCTCTGGAAATCCAAATCTGCCAGAAAAAGGAATGTCTGGAGGCCGAGCTTACCCCTTTGCCTATGGGAGGAAGTGGCAGCACTTCTAGTCATTGTTCCCAATCAGAGGTGCATTCTGTTTGTTACCCCAGCCCTGTGGGATACAGCTCTGCCCTTGTATAAAGCTGTGTGTTGAGGATTTACTGGAAGGAAAGTGAACAACAGGGCTCAGCAGTAACACCTGGTGGTTTTGATGCTGTGGGGGTGGTAGCTCAGTTGGAGGTGGTGTAAGAAGGGCCCCAGCAGGACATCAGTCAGTGCTCCTGCTGAACAGAGTGCTGGGAGTGACCAGGGACACCAGAGCAGAACTTCTGCCAGGTATGCCCAGGTGGCCAAGGAGGCCAATGGCACCTGGCCTGTGTCACCAATAGTGTGGCCAGCAGGACCAGGGCAGTGATTGCCCCCTGCACAGGGCATTGGTGAGGCCACACCTCAAATCCTGTGGCCAAGTCTGGGCCTCTCCATTCAGGAAGGACATTGAGGTGCTGGAGCATGTCTAGAGAAGGGGACTGGAGCTGGAAAAGGAGGAGCACAAGAAAAGAGGCTCAGGGGGGACCTTATCCCTCTCTACAACTCCCTGACAGGAGGGTGTAGCCAGGTGGGGTTTGGTCTCTTCTTCCAGGCAAACAGCAACAGGACAAGAGGACACAGTCTAGGCGAGGTTTAGGCTGGACATTAGGAAGGATTTCTTCACAGAAAGGCTGATAAGACATTGGAAGGGGCTGCCCAGGGAGGTGGTGGAGTCACCATTCATGGAGGTGTTTAAGGAAAGACCGGACGTGGCACTTGGTGCGTGGTCTGGTTGACATGGTGGTGACTGGTCATGGGTTGGACTCGGTGGTCTCAGAGGTCTTTTCCAACCTAATTGATTCTGTGATTCTAATTCAGCTTTACAGAGTGTTTTCTATAAAAAGCTCCTTTTGATGTCTCAGTTTCATTCTGCTCATTTTTCATATCAAAGCCAAAACTTTCTTTCCCAGCAATTCTTTCATTTCACATCAGTTTGCAGCACAGTGAATTAACTCTTCCAAACCAGGAGTCGATAACGTCTTGCTTCAGGAGGTGCCTAATCACTGTGATGAATTATCCTAAAAAAATGAGAGACCTTTACAGATGACATTTTCATTTGCAATGAGTTGAAGATGGATTTAGCAAACAGCTGCTTTCCACAACAGCCAGGATTTGTCATCTTACTCTTACATCAAGCATAAAGTAGTTATTTTATATAGGGAATTATGAAAGAGCCAAATAATTCTGGATTATTGATCTATTCATCTGCTGGGAGCTTATGAGTGAAAAATCTTCTGCTCTGTTGTTTTTAATTCAGATGTCATTAGTATAGAGCTTGCTCTAGGATCACTATGAAATTGATGTAATGCCCACAGTGCTGCAAAATATGTTTCTTTCCCAAATAAAAATAAATGGAAGCTAAAAAAAACGTACCAAAAAACCCCACCAAAACACCAACACAAAACCAAAACCACAAAGTGTTTGGTAGCTTAGAAACCAGAATGTTTTACAGTAGCAAGATCAATCAATAGCTGGCTTAAGACATTGAAGAATCGTACTTAATACTTTAGCATAAACAGCCTAACTACAGTGTAAATATTAATTATTATCCCTGCCTTCCAAAGGATCTATTGGCACTTATTTTCTTTGACTATCATCATAAAAAAGCTCCATTTTATGTGTAGTATAAAGATACTTTTTCTGATTTCACAATAATTGCCTGTGGCCATTTAATATTTGGCTGTGATTGAGACCTTTCCTCATTTACACTTCCAAAGTCCTATTGACTCGATGGAACAGTAACATGTTGTGTAACTGTGAAAATTAGCTCAGGGTGTGATGCTGTAAATAGCATTTGCACTAAAAAGTGGAACATGACTTGCTTTATTTATACCCAAGTAATCGAGAGTGCTTTGTAGTAATTTCTACTGTGTGTTTTTCTATATTTAGAAAAACAACACTGTGTCTTTTATAATAATGAGTAAGAAACTGCAGAAATCTTCCAGCTCAGAGCAGGTGTTTGCAGGTTTTTGCCTCTCTGCTGATTTACATGGTGCCAGTGTGGCCGAGTCCCCTTCCAGCCTACACCATCCCGAGGTGCCCAGCTGAAGCCCTTGGATGCTGCTGCCTCCCTGGATCACATCGCACTCCCATTCCATCCCCTTTCCTGCTCCTCTACTGGACTTTGCTGCCTGGTTTAATTTCTTTCACCTGAAGAGCAGAAACATTTTGGCTTTCTAATTTTACTACTTTCTTAAATAATTGCTTCTTTTCCTCTTTATGGTTGAGTTGTTCTAAATGTCCATTCAAACACAGGCCAGATGATGTTTTGGCCTGGTCATAGGAATTGGAAGTAGGGTCAATCTCGTGGAGCATTCCCATTCCTTCTTTCAGTATTGTTATTGCTTGAGCAACTTTAACCACAGCCAAGTGCTAGACACAGACACTGTCCAGGAATCTCAGTGTGAGGAAAGAATTTAAGGAAGTTTTATGTAATGTTATTCTGATTCTTCTGATGTCAGCATAAATTACTATGCAGAAGTGAAAATGGTGATATTATGTGTTAAACAGAGTTTGTACAAGGAGGCCTTTTAGTGAACATAGCTACTCAGAGCAGACTGTGGATGCTCTATGTGTTAAGGTAAGGCACCAGGGGACTTCTTTGTGGACTTAGCTGGAAAGAAATAAAAATCCATATATAATTATTTCTTTACTCAGTGGAAGATGCAATTTATTTTGTAAACAGAAAACAGCTGTTTGCAGCACTAGACATTGAACTAGGAACCCTGTTTGTTAACTAAGAGTGTTTAATAAATTCACAATGTGAGTGCTAATTAATGAGTTGATTTTAATACATACCATATTTCACTGTAGAAACCTCCTTATGTTTTATCTACCCACAGTTTAATTTTATCCTCACTTGACATTCCCAGTAGGCAAGACCAAAAGCAAACTGGGCTATCCAGTAGTACCGATACAGACGCATTAAAAGAAGGAAAGAGAACCCTGGGATAAATCTGAACTAGCTGAAAGGACAGAGGGGTGCCTGAACACAAAGCAGGACTCCCCAGCATGTGAGGATGAAGCACAGGATCCCCTACCCCACCCCAAAAGCATGATGGAGTGACCAAGGCAGGGACTCACTGGAAACAAGCAGAGTGAATTTCAGGCTGAAAAAGTGAGATGAGGGAGTGAAAAACAAGAAGGGAGAATAAGGACCAGTTTTTCATCAGATTCTCTGGCCTCTTGCATTTGCCAGTCCTTGTCCTTGCCAAGACGGGAAGTCCCCTGTTCCCTGCTTCTTTGTGCTCGTTCCCAGCCTGGCTTTGTGTGGCGAGGCAGTGACGTTGTTCACTGAGGGACAAATTTGAATTCTTTGATCTTACTATGCTAACTTCACATTTTCTGGGTAATTAAAAACAGACCAACATGCGTGCACACGTTAAAATGCAGAAATGTATTTGTAAGTATAATTGAGCTGTGATTAATTCCTCACATTTCATTACAAACCAATAAAATCCCATTAAAGGGCAATGAATGAATCCTGCCAGGAGCAGGCCCATATTCCTTCTGTTCCGCGTAATCTGTAGCCACACACAGTTTTGCAAAGCATGGGCAAACACTAACAGGACAGCGTGGCAATATTTCATATTTGTGTTGCACATGTGAAAGTGACGGTGCAAACTGTGAAAACATTCAGCATCACGACACCAGCAGACACTTCAAATCGTGTATGCACCCCTGCCTCCATGGAAGATAATGGCATTTCTTCTGTTCCCAAGACAAAGAGGAACTTGATTTTTCTCTCCTTTCCTTCATTACAGGCACTACAGGGACAGAGGGATATTATCTCCCTGCTAGTGGCACGAAGGCAGCATCTAGATATGGATTAGCTCTGAATTATCCCTCTTGACAAATAGGTTGTGAAACCATCACTTGGTCTCTTGGCAGTCCCAGCCCTGCCTTCACCCAGGGAACCCTGAGCAGCTGCTGCCTTCTCGCTGCCACTGGCCACAGGGACACATTTCCCTTTGTTGCCCCATGCATTTCAGGGCTTTAATCCACCTGGGGCACGAACTGTACCTGCACAGAGCAGGCACAGTCAGAGGGCTCTCTCTGCCACGTGTTCAGTGAGCTCAGTTAAACTCAGGAGCACCTGTCAGCTTTTCCACCCCAGCCCCAAGCCATCTGCAAGGAGCTCTAGCTAAGAAGTTCTTCAGAAATACCCCTCCTGTGCTAAATATACTGATTCCCTGATGGCATCTTGCACCGTTTGCTCCTGCCTCCAAATTCATGCAATAGTAGCATCCAGTTTTGCTCCTCTAACATTTGGGGAGGCAGGGAAAGGCACAAGGAGGGAAAAAAATTGTAATTTGAGTTCCTTTCATTGCCTTTCAGCATGATCGCTTTCTGGTTTCAACGGACATGTAACTGAAACCCAATGTGGTTTTGGAGTAAGAAAAATGTTAGATTAAAATTAGCATTTTAAATCAGGGAGATGATTTGTGAATTAAAATTCTTGCTTCTTGTGGCTTTGCAGAATCACCTTCCCTTTGCCTTCAGGGTAGCCGGAACAATTTTCAGGCCAAAGCAATATTTGAATTCCTGTTCTTCCCAAAGAAAACTGGCGGGTGGGTTTCTGTCTAGGAGCTAAACCAGAAGTTTACCCTAGGGTTTGGCTGCAGTTCAGCTCTGGGGAAGCCACCATTCCATCCATCCTGTTGGCTCCCACCCATAATGGGGATGTGGAGCCAGGCAGCAGACTCAGGGGTAGTTGCTACAATATTGCTGTCCCACTGGTCATGGTACAAACACGTCTACAGCAAACAGAAAACAGTATTTTCCTTTATGAAAACACTCCATTTTCATAAAGAGTGATGCACTGCTTTAGATTAACAACACTCATCAGTATCCCCAGTTGGCTGGTCTGGCTACTACAGCCCCAAAGGAAACACAAGGAATAGCCAACAAGAAAATATGCTGCAATGAGCTCAACTTTATGGGGTTTCTGCCTTTTTAAAGTTGCTTGTCTTTGTGCTATGACACAGCCAGCTAAGGAAGAGCTTTCTGCTCTTCGGTTTGTTTAACAAATATGAGTAACACCGTTAGAGCTGGCAGCTGGAGCTAGGAATGCCAGTGTAGAAATGCCAAGCTGAGCAAGGAAGGGCTTTAAGATATGCCTGGTGAAAAAAAAAAGAGAAAAACCTGCTTCTCAGTCCTCCCCTCAAGCACCTTGCTCTGCCTGTCCTTGTTTTTGTAACCTACAGCCTCCATAAGGTAGGGAACAACGGCATTTGTTCCCATAAATTCGGGGTAAGGTTGAGAGAATCCATTATTCATTGAACTCTAAAAAAGGGAATTATTTTTAGCATAATTTCCAAAGCAAAATAATAATTTGGGATGGTTTTGAATTGTGAACCAGGGAAAATATGTTGGAAGAGTCCAGGCTGTGAGTGTGTTGGTTGGCTGCAGCCCACGTGCAGAGGCAGTGTTGGGCTGTCCTTGCTCATGCCACTGACAGAGTGGCCTGAAAAATCCCAGAAACTGCAAGTCTAAGGCACAGGAATGGGGCTGTGTCTCTTCCTGATGTGTTTCCCTGCACTACACCTGGTTTGGGGGCAGAATGGCTTTTGGCTGGCAGAGTAGCAACGCAAGAGGCAGCTCCGGCATGAGGAAGGGCCAGGAAGTTCCAGAGAAGTGTTGGAAGCAAGCGGCTGCTCCAGAGGCTCAGGCAGCACATAGGGCAGGCACCTCTGCAAGGTTGAATCCCATCCCTCTGGCAGCACCCAGACCTGTGGCTCTGGTGCTCTGGAGACAGACATTTCCCATCAGGTGTCTGCAGAGCCCTGTGCGGAGGCAGTGTGAGAATATGTGGCCTGACTCATTTTTTAAAGGCTACTGCACTTTACCATGATGAACCTGGATCAAAACCAAAGAAAAGCCAGGAACACAACTTCCCATTCCTCAGTCAAGAACTGTGACAGAGTTTTCATTCACATCACCTTCCAGACCCCCAAGATCTCCTGATCATGGTATCCTAAAAGTCAGTGATTAGTTTAAGGTATTTCTGGAGGCCAGGAAACATGGAGCAGGAATTTCCAATAAAGGAATCCTTCAGAAAAAAATTACCTATTACTATTTTCATAAAACTGTAGAATTATCTGGGTCAAAAGGGGCCTTAAAAACGATCTAGTTCTAACCCCCTGCCTTTTAGTCCATCTAAGGTATCCAGCTAGCCCTGATCACTATGGATTTAAGTTTATAAATTATTTGTCCTCTAAAACCATTGGTCTCTAAGCATGTAAGGCATAGGGACCCCACCTAACACAATATAGGAGGTCTGAGACAAAATAACACCTGAACATCTTTGCCCACTGGGCCAACTTCCTCTGGAATTTTGCTGGATTATGGAGAAAAATAAACAGTTAATTTCACCAATAATCTAATAATACAGATTTTACATTATATATATTTATATATATATATATATACACACACACACACACAGACACAGACATGCAAAAAAATAGAAGTGCATGCACATTTATCTCAGGTAAAACTTATAATCTAATGGCATTTATATAACACATGCATGGTTTATGTAACATTTAAATTTTATATACACAGATATGTTTTCAAAGTACATTAGTGCATTAATATGACACTTAGCATGGCATGTTGTCCTTCACTGCAGAATAAGTATTTTCTACTTTTCCCCCCATTCATTTTTTATTGCAACCCACAAGAAATCAGCTTCATCAGTAACTGATTTTGGCTGCTGTGCACCTATAAATATGTAGCATTTATTTGCCACATTGCTGCTCTCAAAACATGGCCACACGATTGCACTCCTTTGTTTAAACTTCTCCTCTAAAAGGCTCTCTGCAAGGGCTGTGTAGGAGGCTTTGCAGCAGGGAGGTTTGAGAATGTTTTTGTGAAAACTGTTTTGAAGAGTCTGTCATTTTCAAGGTCTTGGCCAGCTGCACAGCTATTTTCCTCTTTTCATTTTCTTTACTCCTGCAGCACTGAATAATAGTCGTTATTTAATATTTTAGGTATAAAATATATAGGTGAATCCCTACCATATACTTCCCTCTTTAGCAGCCTATACTGGGCACTGAGACACTTCCAGAGATTCTCCTTTTGCCAGGATAGCATTGAGTTCCTTACAGACCAGCCAATTTAGGGATCATTTTTACTGCAGTTACACTCATGGTGCATTTCTTGTACTTCCTGTAGTCCCCCAGGTGTCAGTGGGAATCTCATATTTATGGAGGAGATTGACAGCACCCATGTCAGAACCTTGTCTCCTGCTCCTCAGTGACACCAAACAGCCTCACAAGGTGTTTCCAGGAACACTGACCAGCTGGCATCAGCACAGGCACTGGTCTCCCAGCAGAAAATTCCCTCCAGTTTTCATCATACCCATGAAAAGGACAACCAAACCCCCAGCACTGGTTATGCTGGGGCACAATAAATTTCACATCAAGACAGGGGCAGCCTTAAAGTTTTTGTGTACATTGAGATGTACATGAAAAATTGGATACTTTCCCTTGGGCCAAGGGACTATGAACCATAGAGAACTTCCAGAAATATAACTTTCTTAGTATGTGAAAAAGTTCAGACTTTTGGAAAGAAGACATTTCTGAGAAACAGATTTTAGTCTTTGAAATAATTAGACTGAGCTGAACAGATTTTTGGCATTATTTGTAAGCCAGTCATTGTTCAGCCTTTGTACTTAGAAGAGCAATTATGACTCCTTTGGAAACATCCTTAGTTGAACTCTTAAAATAATAAAAACACTCCTCCATAAGACCACATCAACATATGGTTTTTGTAATGACAGCACAAACAAATCACCCACTCATCAAACATTTAGGAAGAAGACAGGAACAAATAGAACAAAGAAATTTTCTAAAGATTACTTACTGGTCCTGATCAATCAAAGGGGAAAAAACCTGAACTGAATGCAGAAATTGCCTATGGGATATAGAACGCACATAAAATATGCAAAATATAAATAAGCAAAAACATAAAACAAACACTGCAAAGCAAAGTTTATAGACAATGTGCTGTGAAGTTGTATTTCACAAATATTGAGCTGCTGATGCCCAGCTTTATGATCCCCACACTAGTTTACTTTTTAACTTCAATGATGTGTCATGAGTAATCAAGAAAGAGAGAAAGTACATCTACACTAGTGATCATTATCAGAACATCCTTCCTGGTTTCACCAGCTTCCTGGTAACTCCGGGGTGAGGCCCCTGTGGATCACAGAAGCAATTAGATTGGAAAAGACCTCTGAGATCATGGAGTCCAACCTTTAACCAATCACCACTTTGTCACCCAGCCCAGAGCACTGAGTGCCCCATCCAGTTGTTTCTTGAACACCTCCAGGGATGGGGACTCCACCACCTCCCTGGGCAGCCCATTCCAACCCTTTCAGTGAAGAAATTCCTCCTGATCTCCTGATGTGCATCCCTGCTGCAGTTCCCTCTGGAGGACGCTGTGAGTGATGACTACATGGGTGTGAACGATTTTGAGATTCACAGACCATTGTTCCCTTTCTTGGCGCAGCTCTGTGGTCCCGCTGACGAGTTAGCACCATCTCAGAGAGGCAGAGTCCTGAAGCACACCTGTCTAGGCCTCTGGAGCTTAACACTGACACAGAAGAGACCCTGGCAACAAAAGCATCCATGCTTTCCAGGAGCCTCGTCTTGGGACAGCCCTGAAGGCATCCATGTCTTCAGAAATGGTGAAGTAAATGGACATGGAAAGGTTTAAAACTATGCCAGTCCTGATCTTACCTTTGCTTTTCTCACCACTTTTGAGCACCTTTTAGGTACTGGTCAGGTTTCTATTGAGCTTGGAAGGACTTCCCTTCTCCTTTGGACCGGGATGTCTGTCTCTCTGCTTCCTGCATTTTTTTATGCAGATGCTGGAACCTGTGTCCAACAACTCCTTCTCCATAACCTCCTCTTCTGCCAAGTGACTGACCACAGGTCAATCCTCCTGCATGACCTGTGCCTGTGTGGCTCATGTGTGGCTGAGCACTGGAAAATACCTTGGCTGTCAGCAGCTGCCGGTGCAGCCTCCACACAGTCGCCTGGAAACCTTCAGCCAAACCTTGGTGTACAATAAAAGGGGTGCAAACAAGCTCCATGTTCAAAATGGGGCTTGCCATAGAATCCTAGAATGGTTTAGGTTGGAAGAGACCCTAAAGATCACTCACTTCCAACCCCCTGCCATGAGCAAGGACCAGGTTGCTCAGAGCTCTATCCAACCTCGCCTTGTACACTTCACGGATGGGGCATCCACAACTTCTCTGGGCAACCTGTGCCAGTGCCTCATCAGCCTCACAGTAAAGAATTTCTTCTGCATATCTAACCTAAATTTCATCTCTTTTGATTTGAACCCATTACTCCTTGTCCTATCATTCCAGTTCCTGATGTTCTGTCTGACAAATACCCAGAAAGAGCCCTCAGTATGAAACTGAATTTAAAAAATGAACATGGGGAGATTCCTCTGAGAAGTCATCCTGGCTGCACTTAGGTCTGTTGGTTTTGCTTGCTCTCTTCTGAGTGAGTATGAGGTTTGTGACTACAACTGCAGACTAGAGAACTCTACATGCTAGTTTGGATTCCAGTTGGACAAGCAAATATCCCACACTTCTCCTCCTCCTCTGAGGAATTCTGGATGAGACTCAATGAGAACAGCATCCAGACACCAATGGCTGCACTGGAGCCACTGCTACCTCTCTGTCACTGTCGCTGCACTGTGGGACCCAGCAGATGGTGTCAGTGCCAGGAAATGTATGGCACAAAAGATTCTGTAGATACAGCCTGAATGTCTTGCTCATTGAGTTAATGATGAGAAGAGAAACTAGATTTCCTCCTCTAATCCCTACCCATATCATTTTCAGGTTCAATCAGAGTCAGGATTGCTGCTGCTAAGGATGTTTAGCTCACCATTATGTCCCAAACAGCTTCAGTAGATGGCACTGCTGAAAGCTCTGCAGTGTAGGGCTTGGTCTTCTTCAGGGGAGTACAGCCCTCATTCTGCAAAAAATCATTATCAAGTCCTTGTAGAGACCGTAAGTGCTGAATGTGGTCAGTGGTGATAAGTCACGGTGGGTACAATACTTCCACAGAAAAAATATTTGAGAAAACCAGGAGGAAAAGGTAAACATTATCTGTCTTTGAAAAGTTTTATCAGAGGCAATGGCTGCTTTCAATTTTTGTCAAACTGAGTTAGTATTTTATGAGAAATCAAGATTTGAGTATTTAAAAGCTGGAAAAATTAACAGTGCTACTGGAAACAATGCTGTGATATAGTTATTTCACTATTATTGAGCTTTGAAAGGTAATTGAATGAGAATCTGATCCTTTGGGCAATCTTTCAAGACAAACTTTGTTAAAAAGAAATTATTTAAATTTTATTTGGCATTGCCTTTGTAAAGTTAGGGAAGGCCTTGGTGATGAAGTACAGTTACTGTGCACAAGTACAGTAAGGAATGCCTCTCTAGCTTGTCAGGCTGTCTCCCCAGTTGCCAGGGGCCTCAATCTTTGCAGGAAAATTACCCTTGGAAAACAAATCCAGTTCCCCTGATCTCAGGGTCGCTAAAGCAAGCTAGTCCTTTGGCCAGAGAAATGTTATTTCGAGATCTCCATCTAGGAAGGGGATACAGCCATGGGGAATGGGCAGTTGGAGGCAGCCCTGTACTCCAGGAGTCTCATATTTGACTGTGTTGGCACATTTTCAGCTTTCTGGGGAAAATGTGTTTAGTTTTATTCCAGCCAAAACCAGGCACCATGGAAGAAGAAGCTGTAGGAGAGCTCTTCATAAGCTTGAGGTGACCTGAGAGCAGCCAGGTGTTTCACGGAACGCTACCTGTGACCGGCACAGCAGTATCTGATCAAAGGTTTTCCTTGCCAGCAGTGATGATTCACATGAATTATCTTTTCTCTTTGTCTACTGTCTAGTGTTTACTCACTACAGTTCTGTATTGGCTTTTGTTTCTTGCTAGAAAATGAAAAACATTATTACCATGTTTCCCTTCAGTTTATGATTTTTAACTTTTTCTTGGTGCAGGGCTTCACAAACAGAAAAATCTGGAATTCTTTGGGCTCTTAGATGGTATTTCTGGAGGGTCCTCAACTTTTTCAGTGTGAATTTTTTCTAAATCTGCCCTGCCCAGTTATTATCCTGTTACCCTTAACTTCATAAAAAGCCATGCAAATAAGTTTTATTTTTCTCTTCATTGTTTATGCAAACTTATGCTACAGAAAATAGGAACATCTGTTAGCCGTGGAAGTGGTGTGTATGATTGATTCATCATCGCAGCTCCCCTAAAAAGTAACTCCTTATATTTGCTTGGCAAGACAGACTACCAGACTGTCAGTCTGTTATCACTCTCTCTGTTGGTTTGTCCGAGTACTTGAGTGACAGTAGCAGGGAACTCCAGAATACCTACAGGATTTACAAAGGGAATTGGATATTTATCTCTGAAGGACAACTTAAAACCAAAATATATCATTACATTCATGATCACAGCTAAATGCTGTTTAAAGAACTTCTCTAAAATAATGCAGTACTAGAGTCAGCACGCTTTTCTGAAATTTTATAATATGGACATACAATAAACAAAAGGTTACCTCCAGATAATTAAAAATCTTTTATTTTTAACTTACAAGAAAACAGCAAATTAAGAACACAAACTTGGCAGAACACTTTCATTTAAAAAAAAGTCACTTTGTATATGAGAAAAGTTTTAAACAAGAATATAACAACAGAGAGACACCTATATCAAATTGAAGACAACCTTCCAGTGCCTTGCAAGACTTTCTGCTTTTCTAAGATTCAGTTCCCCTCGCTGCCCTTTATTTGCCCGGGCAATCACACGAAGCCTCAAATTTAGCTGAACACTCCAGTTTTTATTAAGCATTTTGACTGTGCAAGATGAACCTTCATGAGTCACTGCAGTCATCTCCTGCACTGTGCTCCCACCGCTTAAGCACTGGCTGCCTTCAGGGGAGATCCTAAAGGAATGATGAGCTCAGCTGTGCCAGACGAGCACTCTGCCCCAAGCTTGGCTCCCCTGGCTCCCCTCTGGCTGCGATCCCGGCGTTTTCCACAGGCATGGCACACAGACCATCCCAACACAGGGATGGGATTCATACTATAGCAGGAGGTCACGGCCAGAGCTCCGTGCTGCAGTCCAAGCCTGGTAACTCATCAGAGGGGAGATCAAAAGATTAATGGATAATCAGCTTGCATTATTAACAATATAGTAAACAAACCGAACAGGAAAGACCAATCTCCCCCTTAACTTTTTATTTTTATTTCCTTACTTTTCCAGGCTAGGGTCATGGGAATGTGTCCTGCTGCAGCCTGACCCAACACAAACCATCAGTTTTGTTTAATAAGTAAAATGCAGGTGCTGTGGATCCAGTACATCTTACCCGGGTGATGTCTTCAGTTATTACCTGTTTAAACACCTTTCACAGCACACTAAACTTGGTTTTTCTTTTTGTATCAGTTGAATTCTTCAGCAAGAGACAATTTAAACTCCTGTTAGTTAATGCAGACAACAGACATCTCTTTCTCTGCCCCTTTTCCTCCACTCATACATGGATTGTGGTGGGAATTTATAACTGAAATTTCATTAGCATAAATGAATTAAGATTTATGGCTGGACTCAATCATATTAAAGGTCTTTTCCAACCAAAATTATTCTGTGATTCTAAGATAAAGGAGGCTGTTATAGAGTTAGAGTACTACAAAACTGAAAAGCAGAATTTAATGATGTTCACAAACAAGAAAAAAATTCTCGTAATTAAATTTAGTTAAGCCTCATAACAAACATTTTACAAAGAAAAGCGATAAAGGAAGGTTGAAGACAAGCAATACAAGCAAGCCATCCAAAATCTCACATGGAGATGGCATGAGACACAAGGACGTGTATTTGTTAACATCATAATTTTAGGGAGGAGTATCTTCATTTTAACATCATAGAACCATACAATATCCTGAGTTGGAAGGAACCCACAGGAATCATCAAAGTCCAGCTCCTGGCCCATCCACAAGAATCCCACCCTGTGCCTGAGAGTGTTGTCCAAATGCTTCTTGAGCTCTTTCAGGCTTGGAGCCATGACCATTGCCCTGGGGAACCTGTTCCAGTGCCCAGACACCCTCTGGTGGAAAAACCTTTTCCTGATATCCAACCTAAAGCTCCCCTGACACAACGTTAGGTCATTCCCTGGGGTTCTGTCCCTGGTCACCAGAGAGAAGAGATCAGCATCTGCCCCTGTACTGCTCTTTCTCAGGAAGTCATGGATCTTCCTACTGCATGAACAGTTCAGGTTATGGCCCCTCTCTGCCAGGCAAGCAAGAAAGAGCTGGAAAAAGTCCTGGAGCAAGCTTTCTCTCCTCCACCAAAAACTATCTGGTGGCTGTTGTGGAAGGGTCATAATCTCCAAGAGTCAGATTCTGGTGCCTGCCCACAACAACCCTTGCCCAGGATCTCGATTGACTTAGAACCTAAATCCATTCCCATATCTGAGAAGACATTTCTCTGCCATTTTCCAGCCAACTGAGCTTTGAATAACAGCATGTCCAGTCCAGTTTTTAAGAAGGAATCATCCACTCGCTCCAATACCTTTATTGCCAGGTTATTCTGACTGCATTTACTAGGTTAAATCTGCTGAGAACGTAAGTTTCACTCACAAGTAAGGCCTAGTGGAGATGGCCGGCAGCATGTGTTGCTTTTAGTTTTTGTAATTAATCATGCAAGATGGTTAAAAATTCAAGGATGTGTGTCCCAGTTTGGGAATGTGGTCTAGCAGCAACAAAGAAGCTGCTAGATTAGAGTCACACAGGCATTTGAAGGTTGAGGGGCTCTCTTCTGCTGTTTGGGGTTTTTGGGTTGCTTATGGTGGAGGTTTTTAGTATTTGTAAGATACATGTGTGCCATGTATGTTCCCTTGCAAGCTGTGATAGCAAACCTGCTTGTCACAGGTACAAGGACAGAGGCTGGCTGCACAGCCTGAACTTGTAGCCAGGGCTTATAGAGTGCAATTTTTCTGTACAGTCCTTGTGATGCTACAAGAAAACATTTTGTTCCTGAAGAGCCTTTAAGGGTGAAGCCAAAATGTGGCCTGAGTTTAAACTGTCTACCTTTCCTTGGAAAATCTGCCAGGATCTGCCATGAATAGCTTGAAGAAGGCACCAGTGTGCACGAGATTTGAATGGGCTTGGGGAATTTTATACATCACAATAGAGCTGGTAAAAGTTCTCCCAGTTATTCTTGGTCTCTGGAGCCACGAGGTTTGCTGTCTCTGCACAGGTTATGGATTTTGCTGGAAGCAAGAACAATCCTGATGGCATTTTCTGTGCGGGCATTGAGCCAATCCCCCAGGCAGTGCCCGCAGATCCGGGGCAGACATTTGGTTTGTTCACAGCACCCAGGAGCAGGCTGGGCTGAGCACCACAGCTGGGAGCACCACTGCATCCCACACAGCTGGAACCTGCTGGGAAATGTCTTGTGTCGGGCAAGGGGTGCATCCTGATCCCAGAAGAGAGATACCACAAGCCCAAAACCTGCCAAAAGGGCTTTCCCTGGCTCTTTCCTAAACTCCTTCCTTGCCACTTGTCACACTGCCCTGACTTGGCAACAGAGTTGCAAAAGGAGGCAAATAGAAGTCACATGTAGAACACAATGCAGCTTCTAATGTTAATCTTTTAAAAGTGCTAATTATATAAACCTCCCTGTTCTGAAAGGAAATTAATATAATTGTTTGTACAGACATGGGGAAAGTAATCTGAGAAGTGCTGCTATTTTTAACTGATCATAGTTAAAAATAGGGATGCCAAATATTAAGAATTTGAGCAACAAAAGGTACAAAAATAGCCAGGCTCACACAACCTGAGCAAAACTTTCTGGTCACCTCCCTTACCTTACTGGCATCTGACTGGGAAAAGTCAACAAGCATTTTGTTACTGACTGGGAAGTGAATACCAAACCCACCAATTTTATGCTTAAACAAGAAAACTCCAAAGATGCACAGTGTTTGTCAAAACAAATCATAAGAGACAAATCTGTGCTCCATGCAGAAACATATCTATTGAAAATCTTAAAGAAAGCAATATAGTACTAGTTCTGTCTGGCATGCTGTCACCTGCTTATCACGGTGGCAAATCTTTGTAATAAAAATCATTTAATAAGCAAACAACCACTTTATACACTAACTTCAAGTTTTATCTGCTACCTTCAGTTTCAGAGCTGACTAAAGAAGGACCTTCTTGTGGAAGATATGTTTTCCCCTTTTTTGGTATGTCTGTTAAGGCTGCTGTAATTAAGGGGTTTAATTAAAATCTTAAATGCTTACTCCATAAAAATAGCTTTATGACATGGGGAAAAGTGGATTTTTTTCCATTGTAATTGTCTGTCTTCTGTATTGGCAGGGTAAGAGTCCAAGTGAGCAGCTGTAAACACTTCTAAATAATGTGTTTTCAATTTTATTATTTAGAAATGATGTTCTTTGATGCTTTCTTGATTCATATTGCGACAACACTCCTGAAGCTGCACTTACTGTGTCAGCCACCTCCATGTTATGGCTGCACACAATAAAAAAAAAGTAATAAAATACAATTATGTGGCTTTTAGCCCATTGAAACCCCACCAACGCATTGAAGGAGGGAGCACACCAGGGCTCAAATTTAATATTTTCAAATGTTTCACAGCTCATGTTGGCTTTAACCTTTGCACTTTGAGGGGCCTTGCGTTTTGTTTTCTTTTCTGGTTATTAATTTTTATGGGGTTTATGACATGTAGCTGCTGTCCAGCCATGCTTGCAGCCACCGCTCTGCTCCTCACGCCCAGCTGGAGATATTGGGAAGTTTTCAGGGTTCTTATCCCCACCACCAGGGTCAATGGGCCCCTCATGGCACAGGCTTGAATATCGTGTGCAGTTTTGGGCACCACAAGATAAGAAAGACATTGAAGTATTGGAGACTGCCCAAAGGAGGGCACCGAAGATGGTGAAGGGCCTTGAGGGGCAGCCGCGTGAGGAGCGGCTGAGGGCACTGGGTCTGTTCAGCCTGGAGGAGGCTGAGGGGAGACCTCACTGCAGTCACAAGTCCTGGTGAGGGGCAGAGGAGGGGCAGGCACTGATCTCTGCTCTGTGCTGACAGTGACAGGACCCGAGGGAACGGCCTGAAGCTGTGTCAGGGGAGGTTTAGGTTGGATATCAGGAAAAGGTTCTTCCCCCAGAGGGTGGTTGGGCACTGAACAGGCTCCCCGGGGCAGTGGTCACAGCACCAGCCTGACAGAGCTCAAGAAGCGTTTGGACAACGCTCTCAGGCACAGGGTAGGATTCTTGCGGTGTCCTGCGCAGGGTAGGTAGCTGGACCCCATCATCCTTGCGGGTCCTTCCCACTTCAGGATCCTGAACGATCCCCAAAGTCGGAGCGCCCGCCCCG
>VXAD01001108.1:386995-423672 GCA_013399195.1 Dicrurus megarhynchus
CCCGCTCCGCCTCAGGTCAGTGCTGGCCCCTTCCTGACGGGAGCGGGGAGGAGGCGGCGCGGCGGGCGCCCTTCCTTCCTCTCGGGGGCGGTGGGCAGCCCCTTTCCGCTGCCCGCGCTGCGTCCCGGGGGCGGGGAGGGATGGCCCGGGCTCTGGGCCCCCCCAATCCGTGCGTGTCCCCCTCCACCGCGCGGCCCGGCGCATCGGCCCCGGCACCCCCGGCATCACTCGGGATAAAGGTCCTTCCCGGGATTTAACCACTGAAACCCCTTCTAGCCAGGCCCGCAGACATAATGAGTGCTAGCCGAGCCCTCACGGACCACGGGGCCGCGCAGCCGGAGGTGCCGGGGGGATGCGGGACGGGAACGAAGAGCCTCCAGCCCCCATGGCCGCCGCATCCTTCATCGTGCGGGGATTTAAGGGCATCGCGGTGGCCTCGTCGTGTGGCGCCTTTCGGCACTGGCACAGTTCGATGTGCTTGGGGAATATCCAGAACATCATATGCCGCATGCAGGGAGTATTTTTCATCGGTAGAAAATGCTCTGGCAGTGTTATTTGCCACAGAACGTGTTATACTTGTGTACACGAGTTTTGGTTTAAATAATAATAATTTAAGGGCAGAATTAATATAACTGTTTATGACAGTGTTTTACTATTCTTCTCCATCTAAAAAAGTTAAACAGATTGTTCTCAATACCTCAAAGAACATTTAATAGCAACTTTTTAGTACTATGGATCTGGCTATTTATTTTTTAGTACTCAAGAACACTTAGGTGGTAATAAAGGGAAATAATGCACACCTACTTCTTGCAGTCTTTGAAGTTTTTACCCATATCGGTAGTACAAGTTAAAAAGCTGTCAAAATTTCTAATAAAATGTTTATATCTACAGTCTTACTTTATAATTCTAGGTTATAATTTAACTGATCTTCTTTTCTGGAATGTCCCACCAGCATTGCTGAATTTAGATTTAACCTCAAATATATTTAACCAAAGTGGACTTCAGTTCATGTGCATATCCACAGAATGTGATACACTTCTAAAATATTTGTCTTTAAAAATCTAGACCCATCTCTTTCCTCTGCTGTTCCAGTAGACATGGTGTTGAGGATCTCTTAATTTGAAGTTGTAGGTTGCCTGTTTTGAAAACATTGACAGAATTGCCCTGCAAACATGGAATTTAACTGAAGTCCCAGCATCATCTGCTTCACTTGTTGTGGAAAAGGAACAGAAGTGGTTTCTTGGCTTAGTGGCATATGCTGATGTCTGGTCCTCTGAGGAGAGCAGTGGGCCAGGAGTTCTTAATCTTTTGAAGTGTTGGTTTATCTCTTTGGGTTTTGTTTTTGTTGGTTTTTTTTGTTTGTGTTGAACGTGCTAACTGGTAGTTTCATCTGATGCCTCTTGGTTCCTGTGCTTGAACAGGTAGGGGATTCTTGTTCACATTTGTAGTGCCAGCCATGGATTTTATAGGTTATACTACCCCTGTAGCCTTCTACACCTTACTTTGATGATGCCGTACAGTCCCAAAATCCTTTGTCCGGTGAGCTTCTGAACCACAGGTAGCTTGTAGACTACAATTTAAACCATTGGATTACCTAGTTAGTGCCCAAACTGGGTCAGGGGTTTTTACATAAGTTGTTAACGTACTGTATAACTGAGGAAATAACTTTTTAAATTTCTTTTTTCTTTTGAAGACCACGACAGTGACGATGATTCCTACGAAGTGCTGGATTTAACAGAATATGCGCGGCGTCACCATTGGTGGAATCGTGTGTTTGGCCGCAATTCAGGACCAATTGTAGAAAAATACTCTGTAGCCACGCAGATTGTGATGGGAGGTGTGACTGGCTGGTGAGGGAGCTTCCCTTTCCATAACTGACCTAGACCTTTTACTCTGTTAGAAGATCCATTTCCAAGGGTATTCGAAGCGGATAAATGTATCTTTAATGGGATTTCCTTTAGCATTGAACAAGATAATTCATGTGTGAACAATTTTAGCTTGTTACTCTGACTCATCATTATGAAGTTTTTTTTAATATTGGTGAAACACCAGTTATCCAAGGGAACTCGTGCTAGCTACTGTGGAAAGGATTTGGGAAAATGTCAGAGCACTAAACTTATAAGAAATAAATGAAAAATTACTGCATATAGCTTTTATTTGTATGGAAAAGCTTATTTCCTTACTAGTCTAGACTTAAAAAGTTATATTATGACTGAGATGTATTTACAGGTGAAACACATGAAGGGGAAAAAAAAGATGGCAAAATAGACTTTTAATTAAGAGCCCCATTTAATGGAGAGTGTTTTTTCCTCTAAATTGAGCTGGATCCATGTTGAGCAAATTCACAGTCTGCTTTGATGTTAACTGGAGAGAGATACCATAGCCTAGTTATACCAGAATAATTCATGGTGAAAGCTAGACAGTAAAGATGAGAACTTAAACTGGATAGTGTGGATACAGCCTGAGCAGCTGTGTCAAGGTATTTGCTGTTTGTCAGAGGTATTTGAATGGTATTTGTCTATTCCAGTACTCAGAAAAACTGTAAATTCAGTTAAAAACACCATTATGGTAGGACAGTGACTTTTAAGGAAGGATTATGTAAGAATTGGAAGATGAAATAGACTAAAAATGAAATTGTTGTACCCAGGCTCAGTACAGCTTTGAGGTAGTGGAGGTTTAGCTTTCAATCTGAGTTTTTTATTTGCTTCTGTAGCCTTAAAATTATTTTTAAAAGTTAGATGTGTACATGTAAACTCAGAAGTTTCTAGGGAATAGTTCATCTGGCATCCATAAAAACTGGCTTATTGAATGGTCTGGAAGGTGCATATTTCAGTATCTGTAGATGCACATATCTGTGTGTGCCTACTGATGTATATAAATACGAATTCACTGTTCATATGCAGGGGTAAAAATTCCCTTCTGTGTGTGGGCCAGTGTTTAGACACACTGGAATTGCGCAGGGAAGTTGTGGAACCATCAGCCCTGGAAACTCGTCTGAGTCAGGGCTCTTGGCAGCCTGACCGAGCTTCGAGATTGGATTGGGCTCTGCAGCAGTTTTGGGAAGGTGACTGGCCCAGGTGACCTTCAGAGGCCCCTTCCTGCCTTATCACTACTCTGTAATATCAATATCAATATCTGTGCTGTTCTCCATTTGATGTGGGAGGGTTTGGAGACTGAGAACAAGGTAATTTTCTGGTTGCCTTGATCCATTAAAAATAGACTAATGCCATGTCCCAGTAGAGTGGCCTCGCTGAGTTTAACTCTTGTGGTGGGGATGTGCTTCTTTTTACTGAGATCTTTCAGTTAGGAGTTGTGTAGTTAATATAAATTATGGTATAATGTATTTACCTTCCATTTGGGAACAGTTATAGTAGCACTGTTATATAATTATGTTGTGCTTTATTAACGTGCTACATTTAATAGCAGTAAGATCTGGAGATCTCAAGCCTACTTTAAAGGGGCCATCAGCCAGCCAGGAACAAGCAATCATTACTCACATTGTCTTGTTTTAGATATTGTTAACTTAATATTGCTTACATTAAATAGCCTTGATTTTTAAATTTGTAGATATGAAATTATACATTTGCTTTGTTAAATTAAATAATGGTAATAGTTGCAGTCAGGAATTGTAGAGTGTGGCATTGTTCAGCAGAAAACTTCATTGGACTGGGTTTTTTTTTTTTGTTGTTTTGTTCCCCTAAGGTGTGCGGGATTTTTGTTCCAGAAAGTCGGAAAGCTTGCAGCAACTGCAGTAGGTGGTGGCTTTCTTCTGCTTCAAGTATGTAGCATTTCATGCTTTATAAGTTGGCAAATGTTATTTACTAAACAATAGGAAAAACACAGCTGTTGGGTAACATTTAATTAGGAAGGCTTCTTATCTACTTCATCTTTTTAGTCTTATCAGTCAAAAAATTACATTTCAGCTGGAATATTGTGTACAGATGTACAGAAGAGACATTTCAAAAATCGGAGGTAAACCAGAATTTACTCTGTCCTGTGAAATAGTTTGTAGTAAGACAAGAGAACCTTCTGGGCAGAAGCTGAGGTACTGTGTGTGATTCAGTGCTGCCAGATGAGAGGAACTGTCTGTAAACCTATGGTTAGGGAGAATTTAAAATGTGTTTATTTTACATTGGTTTGGGAATTTTATCAGAGCTTTAGAAGAAGTAGGCTGCTTTGGCAGTTGCCTGGGAGGCTTGTTCTGGTCCCAGTATGAGCCATGTTTTTCTCTTTTCTCCACTTGCCATGTTATATCTGTTGAACCTCTAAAGCCTGCCTGAATCTTGACAGCTTCATAGCATTCCTCTCTTTGCTGGCATGATCATTTGCATTTTTCATCAGATACTGTGATTAGGGGATGATATATTTCCAAAAAGCCTTTAAATTAGATGGCGAAACTTTAGGTGAAGGGGAATTTAATGTGCTCTTCTCTAAGATGCCAGATTTTTTACTGGCATTTTTCATGTCTTAATACCTGTGAGCTTCTCATTTTTCCTCAGATTGTTCTAGGGAATATAGGTTGGTGCCTTCTTAGGCTCAATGATACACAATTTCGTGATAGGGGAGGTTAAAGGTATATTTATTCTTTCCAGCATCACCCTGGAGGGTTTCTGAAAGGTGTATCCTGCATTTATTTCTTCTTTTGATTGTAATAGCTGGTGCAGTCAAGCATTGATCAGGAAGGGTGGGGTAGTAACTGCTGCTGTGTAATACATTGAAATGTTGCTGTTGTGTGAAGTACACGCGCTTCCTTCATGATCATGGTCCCTACTGGTTTTGGGGGCTAGTTTGGTTTTTTTCTCTTCCCATGTTTTATATGCCATTGGTATTAGTTACTTTAATGATAATTCTTTTATCAATATGACTGAAGAGCTGCCAGAACAGAGGCACCTGGCGTGGAGGCAGCACATTGCTGCAGGTGCCTTCCTCAGCGCTCCTGACTACAGGAAGCTGAAAAGTTAAAGCTGAGACCTGTAGACAAAGGAGAATGGAAATTGAATCAAACACATCACTTGTGCAGGATTTTTACTTGTTGAGCTGTGAGGTTTGGGGAGCTTTCCTGTACAGGCAATAGGTTTGCCATGTGGTTGAGTGTCTGATTTCTTGGTTGATCTCATTTACACTGAATCCAAAAAGGAATATTATCCAAGAGGAAATATGAGCTAAGTATTTTGATTGGATTGTCTGTATCTTAAGTAAGATCAGATTCTCTTGGAAGGAAATGAAGTAAATGCCTTGGTCTATCCTTTAATTCAAAACATTTTGCATTTTAAGGCTGAGTCATAAATTCTATGGTGTAATTACATTTTTGTAGTCTTTAATTTTTTCATTTAAAGATCACACATCCTGATTCTATGAATACATGTTCAGTGCTTCCCCTGAGTGGGCAGAGGAGTGTTTCAGCACATTACTAGAAAGTTCCTTTTTATCTGTAAATTTCTCTGAAGTTGCAGATTTCATTTCAACTGCTGATTGCAACATTGACATTATAATTACATGCTAGAGCAAGAATAATAACTACAGAAGGCAAGATTCTTGGCTGAAGCCCATTCAGTGAAACATTTCAGTCTTAAAATTTAAAAAATACATTTTTTTCTGCGGTGGGTGATGACTTCATCTTGAGAAATGTAATAGGAAACTGAAAGCAGTACATTTTTTGAGTGTCAGTTTGTACAGGAAGCAAAAAAGATTTTTCGTATTTTTGTAAGTGATCTAGAACTTCAGCCTTAATACAGATTATATGAAAAGTAGTTGGAGGAAAAGGATAAAAATGACATTAAATTTGCACAACTTTTCAAAATCAAGATCAGTTATCACATCTTTGCAGTGGATATTTCCACAGCTTAAATTAATCAATTAACTATTGGGGTGTTTTTTTGTGAAATAGATGTAGTTCTTCAGATATGCTGGTATAAGATCAATATCCATACATTATGTTAAGGAAAATATAATGCATTTCATAACAAGTAAGGGATTTTTCTTGTAACTTCTTGTTTATACAGCACAATTTAATGAAATCCTGAAGAGGATGAACTCGTGTACTCTTGGTTCTGCTATAATGAATTGGTTAAAAACAATTCTTCTTAATGAACACCTAATACTTCTTCATTTTTAAAGTCCTATATCCTCAATAGCAGCTTCATTGTTTTTTTGCTCTGCAGTGAGCATACAAATTACAGGTTTTTCTGATCTGTATTGTCTATTATTTAATAATGAAATTGGATTTTTATTCAGTTATTTGTGCTTTCACTAATATATTTCTCCTCAGCTCATTAATACACCATCGATGAATTAAATTCAATTCTTCATTAAATTATGTTCTAATTTAGGAAAAGTAAAAATGTGAAAACAACAGAAGAAGCAAAATAAACTCTGAGATATCCTTGGCTTTATCTTGTACACAGGTTTTTTGATACTGCACTGTGATGATGATCATGGAATCATAGCATGAGTTGGGTTGGAAAGGACCTTAAGTACCATGTAGTTCCAGCCCAGTGTGGCATCCTAGTGATGTTCCCAGGGAGGGACCAACCTGCTTCTGGAGCTGGGGACTTAGTGAGGAAGAGTTGGATTCAATTTTATGTTGAATATCCCACTTGACAGTGAGTATGTGCAGACTTAGAGGGAGTATTCAATGGAACAGCCAAAGCAAGTGGGAGTTGGAAGTTGGCCTGATAAAGAAATGCCAAGTTCCTGGCAGGTTCTGACATGAAGTGGAGGGACAGAGTGTCTGTGCCTCTGCAGTGCTGGCAGTGGGGACAGCAGAGCCGTGCCTGCAGATGGTGGCTGAGGGTACAACCTCTGCAGTTCAGCTCCTACAGAAAGTGTTGTGTCGCTTCTCAGTCCCTCCTTGTCTTTGTGCGTTGAGCTTACAGAATTGCCAGATCTGTTTTGGAAATTGGCTGAGTGTGATGGGCGTTGTTACCTTCCTAGATAGCAGAAAATACCTCAAAGTGCCCATAGCTTCTGTGCCCTGCACAGGCAGCTGAGCACAGGGAGCTCACCTGTGCCTTCTGGCCTCGCTTGGGCTCTTTTAGTGTGAGAGATTTTGCCTTCAGGAAATTAAAACTCTTTTGTCTCATCTTACCATATAAATTTTTGCTCATTACTCTTATCAATGTTTCACAATAGCAGAGTACCTGTGTGCCTCTCCAGTATAACCCCCAAAATGAGGTCTGCCCTTGAAGATTCTCAGTTTTCCTTGATTAATGTAAAGAAAGGTACACATTTTTTTAGTGTTCTTGCACTGATGTATTACTTCAATTGCCTTTTTGAAAAAATTCTGATACTTTTCAACAGTTTTGGAAGGTCTTGAACAAATAATGAGCTATGAGATATATAGATAAGTATATAATATATCTATTGTTCTGTTATCATATATAGAGAGATTCCTGTATAACCAGAAATCCACCCCCCCATAGGTCTCTTTAATAATATATGCAATTAATATGTATAGACCTATATGACTACTTAATGTATCCAAGTATGGATATGATAATGGGATAGTGTTATTTTACTTTGTTACTGTATGGCCTGAGTTTAAAAATACTAGTAAATTTTGAGAATTTGCATTTATGTAAATTTACTGTTATAAGCAAGTAGGTTTTTTATGATGAATTAGAGTCTAAAAATTGAAGTCTGTTTTTCCAGCATTTGAGTTCAGGCGTATTATTTCTGCACGTATATATGAAATTGTGTAGTTAGTGGGGTTGCAGCCAAAGTAGATACGACACAGGCTCTATCACTGCCAAAGTACAGGTTTTTTTTCTTTTCAGTTAAAAATTTTATATTCAAACCATTACCCTCTGTTGCTTATTTTATAGACTTGCATAAACACTCAAAAGTAGAATTTGGAATCTCAGGGCTACTAAGTTCAGGGAGAAAAGATGTCTGGTTTTGATGCAAGTGTAAGCTCTGCAGTAGTTACAAACAGAACTTAATTAAAAACTTCTGCCTCATCTTTGTGCTGTCTGGATAACTGAGCTAATTAAAGTTGTCTTAATGAAATGTTTCTTCTAAGATCCATTTGCATTTTACAAGCAAGCAAATGCATTAGCATTTCTTACATTGTGTTGGACTGGGTAGATCAGTCACATTTAATTTTCAGTTGTATGGGTGAGAAGGCACCAATTCAATGCTTGGGCCTTTTTGAAATTCTTGTGGTTATGTTAAATTCATAAAATAACAATTGCCCCAATGTGCAACTATTTTTCTTTTCCTGGTATGTCATCCAGTGACTGGATGTGCAACCAGTACAGCTTTCAAACTGGTTTCCTGCTTTCATACTGTACAGACAGCTCTTAATGAGCTGTCCCTGCCTGGCACTAGTGCCCACGTCAATAAATGGTTTTACAAGAGACAGGCAAAGTCAGTTAATTTGTTACATTCTGTGGTATGAAGTTAAAGAGAGTTTAAAGTATAGTAAGTTCATTTTGCATTTGTCCAGTGAATTGGTTTTTTGAATTATGCAAAGATGGAAACTGAAATTTACTTTCTTGCATAGGTGGTCTTTTAGAAGCTTTGTTTTGAATTCAAACAAAATCTGTCTGACACTTGTTTAATTTTAGGTTTTTTTCTGGATTATGAAATCCTCAGTTTGTGGTGAAATAGGTTGCTTAGTTACTGTGGCAGTTGTAATACAAGCTAGATGGTCTAATTTCAGTTATTTAGTAGAAAGAACCATGTGAAAGTCAAACTTCAGAGCCTGTAAGTGATAAGAAACATTTATTTTTAGGCTGAACTGAATAAATTATGTATTTAAATACCTGTTCCACAAAAGTTAATTATCTGTGACTTAACGTTCACCAGTTGAACAGTTTGCGTAGAAGGCCGTTAGGTAAATTGGGTGGATTTCCCACCCATATGTGACCTTAAGAAGGACCTGAGAAATCTCACTCTTTACAAAGAGTTTTTATATAACAATCATTTACATGTAAATTTAGTGATTTATATCTAATTGTCATAACAGTTGAAATAAGCAGTAATCCTTAGTTTTGATATTTTTCACTTCTTTTTTTCCCCAAATAATGAGTTGTTTAGCTGTTTTCTAGAACATGCAACAGTCAAATCTTAGAAATAAGGCAAAGGTTTGGCATGATGGTTAGACATGCTAAAAAATTGGGAGTTTGTGTGTAAATTCGTCATGAACCAATCTCCTCAAACTTAGCGATTTTTCTCATTTTACAGAGCTTGTGCTGTTCTCAGGCTGTGTTATTTTTCTGCTTACTGGTTTCTACTTACTTACTGGTTTTGTTTCATAAAAAATATGAGAATTCTCTTGTAATGAGTATTTTTTTGTTGGACAGTTTAAATTGTGTAGGTTAAAATAAGAGTTTTCAGTATTTCTAATGATGATTTTGATTAGCCCCAGATATTCTGTCACAAATCAGAATTCTACAATTCTGAAAGAAGCTGAAATGAAGCAGTTTTTCATTGTTGTCCTATGAACGTGTTCTTCTTACAAGCTACAGTAAATGCTGAAGGAAAAACATTGCAAAGCTTTTATAACTAAAGAACAGAGAACTGGTAAAATTAACAAGAGTCTACTCAACTTTGCCATTGCTTGTTCTAATTTGAACTGCTGTCACTGAGGAAAGTATCAGTGTTTGAAGCAGAGTACCTGCTGAAATTGGAACAATGTCTTTTCCTGTACCTGTAATAAAAAAAAATAGGAAAAGTGACTTTTTAGGCACCAAGACAATGTATTTTGACTCATGAAATGTGAATTGCAGCTGTACTAACTGCCTTTATTTTCCTAGATTGCTAGTCATAGTGGATATGTACAAGTTGACTGGAAGAGAGTCGAAAAAGATGTAAACAAAGCAAAAAAACAGTTAAAAAAGCGTGCAAATAAGGCAGCTCCTGAGATCAACACTCTAATTGAAGAGGTGAGTCTAAGGTGATAGACTGTTTTCTACCAGCCAGGTTTCCTTACCTTCCACTGCAGCTGATGATGAGTTGAAAATGCAAGTGCAGAATTGGAAGGCATCAGAAATAGTCTGGCTTTATAATATATTAAAAGTTACCAGATGGTGTTGTCTTTATTCATTCAGTTTTCTGGTTTGGTCACTGTTAAAGATGACACACAAACTTGTTCTTGTTGAGTGACAAAGCCAGTAAGGTCACGACATGGTAAAAAAGTTCAGGGTGGTGTGGTTAAAACATGGTAACTGCAAAGACAAAAGCCAAATCTTCTCAGTCTGCTGGTAATAAAATTACTTGTCTGGACAAGAATGACTTTTCTGCAGAAAAGCTATAGCTACTTTTTAACAGGAGTTGTGATTTTATCTCATTTTTACACATTTTGGAGAATATCTGCCTGCAGAATCTGCCAGGTGCCTACTATGTTGAGAAGAGGTAGCTGTGATACTGATCAGTGTCACTGGGGCTGTTGCACCCTGTCAGTTGAAGACTTCCATTTAATCAATTTTGTGGTTGGTTGGGTTTTTTTAAAGCCTATTTTTACACATTTGCACGTTCCATGCATGCAATCTAAGTTTCATTCTGAATAACAGAATCCTGACAGGGAATGTGCTGCAGACAGTGAAACAGCAGCCACACTAGTGCTCTGTAATTAATGAGTTTTGACATCTCAGGTTTAACCGGTGTGGAGTTGCACATCAGTTAATAAAAATTACCTTAAATTTTAATGTGAATATGAACTGAAAATTCAAGAGTGAGGATTTTCTTGCTTCTTCTGTACTTCAAATAGCTTAACCTCTCCTTCTCCATTGCCCTTAGAAATGGGTGGGACAGGATGGGGTTTTTGGTTTTCCTTTGTGTTTTTTTTTCCTCTCAGATTATATGACTTGTAACTGTGTGTTAGTTGCCAATCTGAAGTGTTTGAAGCAGAGGATTTATGAAATGTCACATTTGATAAAAGGTGTTATACCCTGTGCTGCTACTTCATGAAATACTCTGTACCCATGTCATCATACATAAGTTTTTTTATAGGACTAAGTTGTTAGGAAACTGGCTCATAAGGAGTGAAGTGTATTTCTTTTCCAGTGATCTACTCTTCCAAAAAACAGTATTTTTTAAAAACTTCTATGATGTGATTGCAGTTGAAGTCACGGTGGTGCTCATGCTTTTTTTTTGTCAAGGTAGTTTGTAATCTGTCTTGTTTTAATCAAAACAAGAGTGGTATTGGCATAAAATTGCTGTAACAATTCCTCTGTATTTTGACTTTTAAAAGGCTCACTGTATTTTAAATATATTGTTAAAGCCAGCTGAGAGTCAGTTTGCACTCCATTGGTGCCACCTATTTTTATATGGTTTTAGACACATTGCTTCCCCCTGCACCCTTCTCCACAATTTTCGTGTTCTTGTTTCCAGGAAGGTGTGATAAGTATTAAAGTCAGACACAATTAACTCCATGAATATTATTTTTCTTCTCAGTCAACAGAATTTATCAAACAGAACATCGTGGTGTCCAGTGGGTTTGTTGGAGGCTTTTTGTTGGGGCTGGCGTCGTAAGGACCCGAACGTCTCTTCCTGATGGGATCCGTGTCGGTGAAGAACAGTTGTGGTGACACGCTGTCTGCAAGCAGTGTGGGTCACTGGGCCTGCCAGAGCAAGACAAGTGGACTAGCTAGACAACTTGGGAGCTTTTACATTTCAGGCTTTTGCCCCTTGAAGCTTGGCAAAACTAGGATTTGCTGAAAAACTGTGCAGTGTGCTCATAATAGCATTTCTGGGCAAAACTGGTTCATCCTCATCATGACTCTTTTTATCTATGGCCTTTCAAGATCTAGCATTTTTTAAAATGTTACTCTTGGAATATAGCTATGTAACCATACTGTAAGAATGAAAGCTCCATTTCTATGTTTTCAGTTAAATATTGTTTATTTAAAAAGTATTTTTCTTCATGCTGTAGTAGGTAGTATCTATGACTACATACTGTATATGATATTGTAGTTTCAGCCTCCCGGCTGTCCATCTTCTTTAGAAGTCACTGCAATAATGATCAATCTGTAATACCTTTTTACAGAGTATTAAATAACAAAGAACCATGAGCTTATTAAAGGTGAAAATTAACTTTGACTCTAGCCTTTGTGTACGTAGAAAATCAGGAAGTGTCTCAATTATAGCCTGCAGGGAGCTGGTGCCAGTGTTTGCCCAGACAGGTTTTTAAGGTGGTTTTAGTGATTTGCTACTAAGTTATTCTAAAGAAGTTGAAAATCCAAACAAACACTCAGTGCATTTTTCTACATTTCAAACTTGTGCACCTTTCAGAAATTTCTACCCAAGGAGGAGTTTGCTCTGCCCCAATTCCTCTGGTTTTTACTGTATCAGCAGATGAATGTGAACTGGAATCTCTCCCATCAGGGTTCTGTTGGGTTCCTGTTCCCTTGTCTGAACAGCAATAGTGGTTCATTAGCATTGGATGGATGGGTGGGTGTGAGCTTGGGATGCACAGGACATGGGATGTTGGACACATTAACCTTCTAAATATTTAGATTTGTGCATCCCTGGGCTCCAGAGGTTTGTATGACATGTTGACCTCATGTTTGTGGTGTGCTTGTGGCCAAGGTGAGTAAGGTATGAAGCATGTCCTGCATACCTCTGAGCTTTAAGGGTTTCATCAAGCCTGGTTAAGGCTTTGGAAAATAAATCTTAACACACACACACCTCACAAACCAAACCCAAAGTACATGAATGGCCAAGAATCCTAAAAATTTAGTTTGAGTATCTGAAGTTATATAAGCACAGTTGCAGTTTACTGGAAATGAGAAGCCCATGGAGGAATGTGCCTGCTGGGTTATCTGAGATTTAGAGAAAAACGAAGATGAAAATGTTAAAATGTGAAAGCCTTTGCCATAGTGTTCAGCCCAAAGAATAATGGGAAGGTAACCAACCAGTCAGCTCTTTTCTGCTGATGAAGCTCATGGGTTTTTGGCATGTCCAAAGGGTACTGAAGCCAGCTGCTGTGAGTCACCCTGGGTGGAATGAACTGAGTGTCCTGAAGGGCTTTGGAGATGAAGTGACCACTTCAGTACCATGAACCTGTAAATGAGCATTTTTGGTGTACTTTGTGAAAGGATTTCAAAGGAGCATATTTTAGTGAGCTTGCTAAAAAGGCAGCTCATGTGACCAAGGAATACACTTCATTGTTAGAATTAAAACCAAAAGTATATAGTACTGTGCAAGACTGATTTCTGCAGAGGAAAGTTGTTCTGCTACTCTGTTGCCATCATCTGAGATTTTCAGTCAATGAATCAAGAATTGACTGAAATACATTTGAGGGTTCTATAGTTTTATTTTTTGAATTAGATTTATTTGGTGATTTATTTTTTAAGCATTTGGAATAAGGGACATAATGTTGCACATGTAAAATTGTCTGAGGGTCTAAGAAGGCAAGGAGAAATGGTGTTACTGAAAAGGTGAACGCTGGTGGTTTGTACTGGGATTGGCTTCATGTCCTGGACTCATGACTGGAAAAGGAGAATGGCTGCTGGCACAGCAGCACTTGCTGATGCAGTTCCTTGGGCTGGTGAGGCAGAGGGGATGCTGCCAGCAGCTCCAGGTACAGCTGGCAGGGTGAGGAGGTGATGGCAGCTTTGGTAAAGGACCACAACACGGAAGTGCAGCTTTTCTTGCACCTGCCTGAGATTTTTTATGTGCCAGCTCAGATCGGTCTCACCTGTCACTCTGAGGGAATGCTCTGTAAAGGTACAGTCAAAAAATGGATGTTGATGGCGTTGGGAACAGAATGGAGTGTAACAGGAATATTTGGTTTCTGGGGGTAAAGTCTTCTCTGGGATGGTTTCAGAGTTACTGTTGCCCTCTCTGACAAAAAATAATCCAGGCTAAGATTCAGAGGAGAAAGGGTGGTGAGGGCCTGGCACAGGNTAAGAAGAAAGGGGTTAGAAATACTTAAATTAATGAAAGGCTGACCCAGCATTTCTATGGGTTTTAATGTATAGCTGAAGAACTTAACTGAAAGGTGAAAAACATGGACCTAGCAGTGGGAAACAGCTTTCCATAATGCCCAGTGTGTCCGTGGAATTAATTTCCACTGTGTGCTACAGAGACCAAGGAAGAGCTTCCATTCAGGGAAAGATGGGGCAACATTGCAAGAGTCTCAGTTCTATCTAAAAGTGGGAAAAAACCACTTTAGGTTTCTCTGGCCATAGTTAACATTGTTCGGGGCAGTTCATAAGAAAATTATTCCAGTGGGCAGCAGATCCTACCTTTTCTCTCTACAGGCTTGTGTAATTTTTTCCCCTCAAATACTTGTTAGCAGTCACTTTTCAAAGTTGAAGGCTAAGATAATGATTGAGGAAGGCATGGCATATATCCCTCTAGTGAACAGCTTTTGAAAGCTTATTAAATAGTACATTTGGAGAGAGATTGCTAATAAATCATCTATTTATTTTCTATTATCTTAATGGGATAATCAATTTCCTGAAATTATATCTTTTTAGTTAAAGCAGCATTGGGCAGTTTTAACTTACAGTGAGATGCCAGTGTGATCTTATTTTAAGAGGCCAGAATTTGGCTAAAACTTTGAAGGCTGTTTCTGCTTCAGCAGCCAGACTGAAAATTAAAATGTTGTAGTTAAAAGAGAGCTGTCTCCCAGATTCAAGTGCATTTGTCATGAGGGCTTAAGAAGGCGGGATGCAAACAGAGTAAAATGCAGGAGTCAAGACTGTAATTCAGTAATTCTGCCTGTGCAGATTCCCTAAATTACAGTGCATAGAGTAATGTGAAAAAGTGTCAGTAATACTTCCCCCTAACCTTTTGAAAATTGTTGGAAATCTCAAATAATTACTTTAAAAATCAAACTTTTATGGTATGCAGCTGTCTGGCATCTGTAGGTGACAGTGGAAAAATATCATGTTCACCCAAACTCAGCAAAAGTGGAACAATGTGACATTTTGGAAGAGAGATTGGGCACAAAAAACCCCCAGAGTTTTGGTCACCCTAGGACTGTGCATGGGGTGGGTGATTGGTGGGGGAGAACAAGAGTCAAATCTAGCAGGGGAAGGAGGTGCCATCCTCCCTTGTTGGATTGGGAAGCAGGTCTGATGCAGTGTGGTGATGTCCCAGTACTGGGACACGTGGAAGAGCTGGTGTTTCTTATTTTGGGGCAGTCTGGGAAGTGAGTCAGCTGACATTCATCAGGACCTGTAAGACCGGCAACCAATTTTAATTAAGATAATTGTGGGGTGAGTGTGCACAAAACATCTGGTGCTGATACAGCGCAGCCTGAACCCTTGATTGTGTTTGGTCCCACATTCCAGCTCGGAGGCATCTAAATCTTGGAGTGCTGCAGGACGTGGCACAGAGGTGTTAATACGGGGTTTTGTGCTCACAGCCTGGGCTGGACACAGCACAGCCAACTCCAGCACAAGTGGTGCCAGGCTTGGAAATCTTGCTGGACCCAGGCTGGCTCACATTTGTAGCTTGGGTTAACCAGTGCAGTGGTACAAATTTGCCTAGTTCATGGGTTCCACACTCAGAGGTTTTCTGCCTCCCTCANCACGGGGCTTCGGGGCTTGGAGCAGCCTGGGATAGTGGAAGGTGCCCCTGTCCATGGCCGGGGGGGTTGGAACTTGATGATCTTNTGGACCCAGGCTGGCTCACATTTGTAGCTTGGGTTAACCAGTGCAGTGGTACAAATTTGCCTAGTTCATGGGTTCCACACTCAGAGGTTTTCTGCCTCCCTCACCCTCTCCCCTTTTCCCAGTTCCTCAGAGCACTCCATGTTCCTTCCTCCCTGCTTTAGTTTTCCCTGCCTTCTGTTTTTTTCACAGCTCCCTGGAACAGAGCACCACAGCATACACTGAGCTGCAAAACAGAGGAAATGCAGTGCTTCAAAATGAGGTGAAGTTGGAAATAAATCCCACAAATCAGCTCAGCTGTGGGACTTCCTGACAGCTAATGCCTCTGGCTTAGCTCAGGCAAGCTGGAGACCACATTCCGTTACCTTTTCCTGGGAAACCTCTCCTGCTTCCTAGACCAGTACCTTACCTTCCAAACCATAATGTATTTTGGCATGAGATGTCCTTGGTCTCTGCTGCTGACACATTTGGGGTGTGGATGTATCTCAGTGTTCATGGAGCATGGACAGGAACTTGGGTCTGGTCACCTCAAAGTTTACCTGAAGTCCTTGGTAAACAACTGAATGTGCTGCTTGAGGTGGAAATGCTCCAACAGGAGGGAAGGAAGGCAGGTTACACCCAGGGTATTTTGCTGCCCATTTGGTAGGACGCTTACCTGAGAACTGGAATATATTGTTATACATTCAGTCCTTGATAAGGGTTTTTCAGTTTTATCATCAAACCCTTCATATTCCTAAGCTGTAAAAAAAACCCATTTCTGCACATGTGGACTGTATATTTAAAAAAACCCCTCTTAATAGAAGATGTTAATCCACAAAGAGAATTGAGTATTGAACTATATGATTCCCATTTAATATAGATAATTTGAACTTGATCTCAACACGAGTCTCTCAAACACTTGCCATACACACTTATGGGACCTGGAGAATTGAGGACCACTATATCTACGATCATTTGTAATTGAACATCTTCTTTTCTTGAGGTATTAATGAGGAAGGAAATGTTATTTTGTTTTCTTGTGTGCTTAACAGACACCAAACTCATACTGCAGCCAAATTACAGATTTTTATTTACAGATTTCAAATCCTCTCCAGTGAGATAATCAAAATGCCTTGATAGCCTACATGTTGCTGAGACAGAAATCTAAGCCAAAATACATCTGAATGAATCTGTAAATGTAAGAAAACCCTACAGATGTGTAAAAGGAATGTTTGAAAATCAAGTGTTNGCTGACATTCATCAGGACCTGTAAGACCGGCAACCAATTTTAATTAAGATAATTGTGGGGTGAGTGTGCACAAAACATCTGGTGCTGATACAGCGCAGCCTGAACCCTTGATTGTGTTTGGTCCCACATTCCAGCTCGGAGGCATCTAAATCTTGGAGTGCTGCAGGACGTGGCACAGAGGTGTTAATACGGGGTTTTGTGCTCACAGCCTGGGCTGGACACAGCACAGCCAACTCCAGCACAAGTGGTGCCAGGCTTGGAAATCTTGCTGGACCCAGGCTGGCTCACATTTGTAGCTTGGGTTAACCAGTGCAGTGGTACAAATTTGCCTAGTTCATGGGTTCCACACTCAGAGGTTTTCTGCCTCCCTCACCCTCTCCCCTTTTCCCAGTTCCTCAGAGCACTCCATGTTCCTTCCTCCCTGCTTTAGTTTTCCCTGCCTTCTGTTTTTTTCACAGCTCCCTGGAACAGAGCACCACAGCATACACTGAGCTGCAAAACAGAGGAAATGCAGTGCTTCAAAATGAGGTGAAGTTGGAAATAAATCCCACAAATCAGCTCAGCTGTGGGACTTCCTGACAGCTAATGCCTCTGGCTTAGCTCAGGCAAGCTGGAGACCACATTCCGTTACCTTTTCCTGGGAAACCTCTCCTGCTTCCTAGACCAGTACCTTACCTTCCAAACCATAATGTATTTTGGCATGAGATGTCCTTGGTCTCTGCTGCTGACACATTTGGGGTGTGGATGTATCTCAGTGTTCATGGAGCATGGACAGGAACTTGGGTCTGGTCACCTCAAAGTTTACCTGAAGTCCTTGGTAAACAACTGAATGTGCTGCTTGAGGTGGAAATGCTCCAACAGGAGGGAAGGAAGGCAGGTTACACCCAGGGTATTTTGCTGCCCATTTGGTAGGATGCTTACCTGACAACTGGAATATATTGTTATACATTCAGTCCTTGATAAGGGTTTTTCAGTTTTATCATCAAACCCTTCATATTCCTAAGCTGTAAAAAAAACCCATTTCTGCACATGTGGACTGTATATTTAAAAAAACCCCTCTTAATAGAAGATGTTAATCCACAAAGAGAATTGAGTATTGAACTATATGATTCCCATTTAATATAGATAATTTGAACTTGATCTCAACACGAGTCTCTCAAACACTTGCCATACACACTTATGGGACCTGGAGAATTGAGGACCACTATATCTACGATCATTTGTAATTGAACATCTTCTTTTCTTGAGGTATTAATGAGGAAGGAAATGTTATTTTGTTTTCTTGTGTGCTTAACAGACACCAAACTCATACTGCAGCCAAATTACAGATTTTTATTTACAGATTTCAAATCCTCTCCAGTGAGATAATCAAAATGCCTTGATAGCCTACATGTTGCTGAGACAGAAATCTAAGCCAAAATACATCTGAATGAATCTGTAAATGTAAGAAAACCCTACAGATGTGTAAAAGGAATGTTTGAAAATCAAGTGTTACCAAATATTATATCAAAATCCACTTGGGCCACTAAAGAGGAGGAAGGAAAATTAACAGCAATCAGGGAGTCTATATTCTTAATGCTCTTATAACAGTCTATGATCGTTAAAAAACATTGAGAAAATGCCTTTCTACAACATTAATAATGTTTTTTCTATTTATATGGAATATAAATATGTCATATGACATATGATATCTAGTCTCCAAACTTAAAAGCTGAATTGCATGCTGGCTTCTTCAGGAGATTTGTTTTGAGGCTGCCTGTGCAAGTACAGCCAAGCACGTGCTTCAGCCACTCACCGGTTTGTACGTGAAAGCAAAGGTAGAACAAACCAAGGAAGGGATGCACACATATTTCCTCTTTTCATGCTATTACAGGAATCTCTGGTTAGGCTTTGAGACCCTCAGGTAGTCTGCACAGAATCAGGACAGCAGGGACTGCTCACTGTGGGGGAGTCAGGGGTAAGGCACAAGAAGAGGAATTTGTCTGTCTGAATGTGGATGTCAGGCTGGGTGCTCTGTATCCTGCTTATGTCAATGTTCTGTGGCAAATCTGCCTTACTGGAAATCACAGCCTCACAGAATGGTTTGAGGCTGAGGGCATCTTAAAGATCATCTCGTTCCAAACCCTGCCATGGGCAGGGACACCTTCCACTATCCCAGGTTGCTCAGAGCCCCCCATCCAGCCTGGCCTTGAACACTTCCAGGGATGGGGCAGCCACAGCTCCTCTGGGCAACCTGTGCCAGGGCCTCACCACCCTCACAGTAAAGAATTTCTTCCGACTATCTGATCTAAATCTGCTTTCTGTCAGTTTGAAGCCATTCCCCCTTGTCCTGTCACTCCCTGCCCTTGTAAGCAGTCTCTCTCAAACTTTTCCATAGGCCTCCTTCAGGCACTGGAAGGCCACAATTAGTTCACCCCAAAGCCTTCTCTTTTCCAAGCTGAACAACCCAAATTTCCTTGGCCTTTTGAACCCCATAGGCAGAGATTGCAGGAGTAGCAGCTCTGCTGGGGAAGGTGTGGAGGTTGTGGTAAACCTCAAATTGAATTTGAAGGAACCCTGCAGTCACTGCACATGCCAGAGAACACAGGCTGAGGTGCCTTAGGAGCAGCGTGGTCAGCAATTATGGAAATTCATTATCTGCCTGTCTGTACTCAGCCCTGGTGGGACCTCACCTGGAATACCATGACTGCTTTTGGGCCCCCCAGTTCAAGAGGGGTGTTGAGAAATAAGAAAGGGTCCAGAGAAAAACACCTAAGCTGATGTAGGGTCTAAAGCATGAGGGCTCCAGGGGGAGCTGAGGTTGTTCAGCCTGGGGAGGCGAAGGCTGAGGGTGAATTTAAGGCAGCTACAGCCACCTGAAGGGGAGTCACAAAGGTGATGGAGCCAAACCCTTCCCAACAAGGGGCAGAAGCCACAGGTTGTGGCTTGGGAAGGTCACACTGGACATTAGGAAAAGATCTTCCAGCAGGAAGGATGGTGCAGCAGTGGGACAGGTCACCCAGGGTGGCTGTGGGTGCTCCCTCCTCAGGAATTTACAGGATTTGGCTGAACAAAGCTGACCTGACAGCGCTGGTTGATGCCCAACCATCCTGCTGTGAGCAGAAAACTCCAGTGCTCCTCTTCACTGCGAACATCAGGTGTTACTATCCCACCCAGCCCCTCCATCCTTCTCCTGGGTCTAGCCTTGTGCTCCTTCATGTCTGAACATGCAACAGAAATGCTTTCTGTGGCTGCTCTCTTCTTTCTGTTCACACTGAGCAGGAAAAATAGATGCTGAGGGGGAGTGGCACTGCAATTAATTCCAGGTTGTCACTTAAAAAAAAACCCAAACCAAACCAAATTTATTTGTAATATCAGCATTGGAAAGGTTAGAAACCAAATTTCTTTTTTTCTTTCTTTTTTTTTTTTTTTTTTGTGATATTAGATTTGCTTTTAGAAAATTAAGATCCTCTGGTAGCTGGCACACAGGAATTTGTGTATGTGTGTGGTTTGCTTGGAGCTGTTGCAGCAAATTCTTAAATATGGAACAGCTGAAAAAATGCATTTCTTTCTTTTTTTTTTTTCAATAGGCACTCCTACACTAATTTAAAAATAGTAAACTGGGGCAAGGTAAGTATCACAGAGCCTGATGTAAAAAAAAGATACATCAAGAGAAAATAAGGAATAGAATATGTGATGAAGATTGACACTGCAAGTAAAAAGGGAAGAGGAAAAAAAATAACACAGAATAACGCAAAGATGCAAAGTGATTAGGGAGCACCAAGAGAGATGGGAATGGAAAGTTGGTGACAGATGAGGCTGATAAGGCAAAGGGCCTAAAGGAATTCCTCGCCCCAGTAATCACAAAGGCAGCAGAAGGCAATATCCCAGGAACTGGGATTTGTTTTCCTCAGGGAAGGAAGGAAAATGTCAAAAGGTTTTACTCTCGCACTGGAGTGGATAATAAGGCAATTAGTACTATTAAAAAGTTCTCAGAGCACCCAGGCTGGAGTAATAACTCACATCCTAGGATCGTAAAGGGAGTGGGAGATGCTGGAAAGCTCTTGTGGGACAGTTGTGATAACTTACTGGAACGGGAATTACTGAGGACTGTTGAGTGTTTAATGAAGTTTGGGCATTTACAGATCTCTAAGCTTGACTGCACTTGACCTCAGGAGAAACCAGACACTGGTGAGTCACGGCTGTGTAGATTTGTAAGTGGCAACATGAACATATTATTAAAAATACATCATTTTAACATACATGCCACGGGAGAAGTATATAATACAAATGATTTGGAGTCTGCTGCACAAAAGATTTATGCAAATAATCTCTATTAATAGGATTTCTCAGTGCAAATCCTTTCTTGTCCGTAGGAGAAGAGCAATGGCATGCTTCTGATTTACTTTTCCAAAGGGTTTCTGACATTTCTACAATTTCAAATGGTGTTTTTCCCTACATTAATATATATTAGAGAGGAAGTAACTGCTAACCTTTTGCAAAGCTCTGTAAATATGTGAACTATGCAGTTTCTCATCCACAGGTTGAATAAGAAGGGAGAGGAATCCAATCCTTCATATGCTGTACCTACACACACCTCCTTTTGGTCTCCACACCTTTGTATTGCTTGATGCATTTTAGAAAGAAACATGATTCCTTTATAATATAGTTTAACTGCTGCCAATAAAATTAAAATAAAATAAAAATAACAGGCAAATTTTCTGCTTGGTATTGTGGGCTGGTTGAATCCTGTGCTACCCAGAGGAGAGAGATCTTGTTACCCCCATCCATCCCAAGGACTGGAGCTGTGGGGTCTGCCCATGGTAGGGGTGACAGGGTATGGACTGACAGCCCAGACTCATCCTACTCCTTCCTGGAGCAGCCTGAGATGAAAAAGGGCTGAAGGAATGAGACCAGGCAGGAGGAAGGTCACAAGCTGCAGAGGGTGTTTCATTTACCTTCTCCTACAGCTGCATTTAGTTCCTTCCTTGGGGAGCACCACAGGGACCTCTGTTCAAAGGGAAAAAAAAAAGAAATAAGGAAATGCGATGGAAAAATCTGAACCTTTTGAGGGGAGCAGCCTCTGCAGAAAGCGTTTGGATAAACCAGTCCACCTCCAGCTGGCAGGAGGAATCAGCTGCCAGAAGATGCCAAAGAAAGGGTGGAAAAGATGCTTCCCAGAGTGCTTCCACAGTTCTCAGCACCAGCAGCACACCTCTGACTGGGCTGGCATAAGGAAAACAGTGAGGCAGGAGCTGTGGGAACAACAGCCTGTGTGGAATAATCACCACTGGGAAAAGGAGAGGAGCGTTCAAGGGCACAAAGGGAAGGAAGTGGCCTCATTTACAGAGGCCACCCTGCCCAGGGCACTGGACACAGCACCTGCCTGAGGGGCTTCTTCTGCAGGGCACATGCAGGCCCAAATCCCAGACAGGTGTCAGTGGGACGTGACCATCCCTGCGGGGTGGCCAACAGACCCTCACAGATCCTGCAGTCCTTGTGTGGTTCCCAAGGCTGGGGACCTGGTGGGACCGAGGAGCAGCTGCACTGCAGAGGCCACAGAGCTGCCAAAGCCAGGCTTGACAGGACACCCAGAGCTGGCCCTTGGGCAGGCCCCTATCCTGCTCCCATCTGAGGAGGAGCTCCCCTCGGGCACCAGCTCATCCTCCAAACACGGCCTCTGCTCTGCTTGGCGCCTGCTGTGCCAGTTTGGATGTCCAAGCTCATCTTTGGTTGAATTTCAGCACTCAGCAAAAATAAAGGCATAGCTGAGTCCAGCTGGAATTATCCTGCAGAGGGCCAGAAAATCTGGTAGGGAGCCAGTGAGTGGCTGTGTGTGCCCAAGCAGGCACCATCCCCTGGGGTTTGTGCACTGTGACCCCCTTGAGTCCTTGCTTCACCTCGAGGTGTCAAAGTTAATTCCTGCTTTTCCACGCCAGGGAACGCGGACAGGACACAGCCATACCAGCTTCTCTCCATGCGTGGGACAGAACCCCTGAGGCTGGCAGGGACATCAGGAGCTCAAAGCAGCTCATGCACCTTTATCTCAAGGGGCAACAGGCATCCCAAAAAAGCTGTGGGAGATAAAACCAAAAACACGACCTGATCATCCCTAAACTCTGACCAGCCCCCAAGCAGCCTCACCTTTTTGGTTGTTGTTGTTTTAAAGGATTCAGTATGTTTCCCTGCAGGTGTTTTCCCTCTTGAGTTCCTGAGCTCTACCCCAAGTCTCAGCTTTCCCACCTCTGACTGTAATTGTACCTCTCTAATCAGTGCAGTGACTTTCTGGGGGCTTTCTCAGAGCCTGACTCGAGGTTACACAGCTGTGCTGTGCCAGAGCTGTGCCTTGGGTCCTTGGCACACAGGCAGCTGAGCTCCCAAGGGAGGGAGGCTACAGGGACAGGGAGAAGAGCACTGCACTGCCTGTGTTGTGGTGTGGGTGTTTTGGGAAAGACAACCAAGCCTATAAAACCGTGCTTTGCTCCTCAGGTCACACAGATGGGCATTGCTCCAATTCCTATTGACTTGGGGGTGACAAGGCAGTGCCCACAGCCATCAGCCATCATTTTTGCTCCTGAGGAGCTATATGACATGGAAAACTAGAGTGTGCTGAGTAAAATCTGAGCACAAGTATTTCTTCAAATTGCTAAAAGGGATACCATTCCTGTGCAACATGTATTATTCTCAATTTTGGGGTTGGGTTTCTTCCAGCCGGCTCAGCATTGGGAAATGCACACACAGTCTTGTCTTCTCCTTGCTTCTTCCTTGATCCCCGTCAAGACAATGAGCAGTGATGGACTTGATCTCCCCAGACCCGTTATCTAAACTGGAATGGTGGTGTGAGGTATCCACAGGTGTTGCACGGATTTTCAAAGGCTGTCAGCACTTCTCATGGATGATCAGCAGTGCTGACTGATCCCGGATTTCAGAGAGGGCTCCTGTTCCTTGAAAAACAGGCTCCATTTTTCACAGAAGGCAAATTGAGTTTTGTGCAAGTTTCTTTCTGAAGAGAAGACACGCCCAGAGCCAAACACACACAGCTGGAGTGGCAGCATCAGTCCTACCCCAATGAGAAAATGCTTCTGGGTGACCTCCAAAATCAGTGTATTTTGGTTTTGTTGATTATCTGCACCACTTTTCCTAATCTCCAGCATTGTTAGAAGTAGGAAGTCTATTGTGTTGTTACGAAGATTACCTAATGTAGCTTTCCTTGGCTCATCAATCAGTGACTTAGGCCACTGCAAGTTCAACAGGGGATTGAAGGCACCAGTTAAAAAGTCTCCAAACATTTTTGTTGGAACAAAATTGCAAACCTTTATCTCCTTAAAAGAATTTACAGATTGCACAGGACACTGATAAATAAGAGTATCACAATTTAATGTCTGACAGGTCACCTCACAAAGGAATAAAACCTGTGTTTGCAGAGGGATAGAGATGGTTTTCAAATGGTCATTCCTGTCTCTTTTATGAAAACTGCCTATTTTGCGGCCAACTGGTACAAAAGCAAAATAATTTGGAAGAGTTATTTTAAAGGCAAAATCAGGTTCTCAGAAAATCTGTCTCCCAGTCTTCCAGTAGTTACAAGGTTGTTATAAAGAGGATTATCATCAACCGCTCATCATATCCATCAAAACAAGGACAAGAGCAAATCAGCTTTGAAGTAAAGAAGATTTAGGATAGGAGATAGAGAAAACTTCCTAATGATGGGAATCATGCAGCCCTAGAAGATATAACCCAGGAATGCCCATATATACCCGTGACTAAAATCTGTATTGTTGCACAGAGGGATTTAAATCACAATGACCTAAGAACCTTTAATCCTGGCATCTGCTATATTCGTAACTGGAATGTTTTTTCAGTCTTTTTTTTTTTTAGATCCTGTATTAATATTAATGCACCGATGAATTGTATAAAATGATGAGTGGCATTTGCAGTATCTCACTGTAATCTAGAAAAGAGGTGGGGGAGCATTGAAGGTGACACAAAGTTATCTAGGTTAGGCTGAACCAGTGGAGAGAAAAGAATTCCCAGAAGTTTTGTCCAGTCTGAGCATGAAGGCAGTGGGACAATAAAGCTGTGCTGGTTCTTGTCTATGCAAAATCATATCCAGAGATGGACTAACTTAAAGCCCTCTGCATAGTGCTTGGTCCTAAATCACAGACAGCAAAGTCAGGGAAAGACTGGGAAATTCACCTGGAAGCTCAGCATAAACCAGTGGTCAAATCACAAACAGGATGTTGGGGGACATTTGGAGTGGAATAGAAAATGGGTTCAGTACTGTGACATTTCAGTGCCGTGGAGGTTTAGTGATTCCCCTGGAACACTGGATCTGGTCCTGGTCAGCCTAATGCTCTGCAGAGACCTGCTCAGAAGAGCTGATTAAGCTTAAGGAGCTTACTCAGATCTCTCTGCAGACAGGAATGAGCTTTGGCTTTCTCCTAGGAGATATTTCAAGGATCTCATGGTAGGTGACTGTTCCCCAACATCCTTCAGAACAACCAGGTTTTCTCCCTTGAAACAGAGGCAGCCCTTTTTCTATCAAGGCATGGAAATGTAAGGCATGATTATTGAAAATTGTGAGAGAAGTTGGGGGAAAAAAAACCAAATGAAAACAGAGGAAGCTGATTTACCCAGGGAGCAAACAGAACAGTACAAGCTCAGGAAGCCAAGAGCAGGTAGACCTGGCACTCCTGACTTTTTAATAGTAAGACAGCAAGACCCCCCAGTGACACTGAGAGGCAGGGCACAAGAAGAGAGGAAGGCTGTTCCATGCAATGAGGGGATGAAGCTTCACTGCCTTGACAGCCTTGCAGGATTAAAGAAAATATCATCCTCTCCTCGACTGATGGGACAAGCAGCATCTGTGCTGGAAGGGCTGAAACACGAGCAGCCCCAGGGCTTAAGTTGCTGCACTTCAGATTATGACTTCACTTAATGTAGAAGCTGGATTCTCTTATTTACTCTTCTTTCACCAGCAAGCAGTTTAATCACTGGTTACCCCCTCACACAACTTTTGTGTTTCTCCCTGAGGGCTCTGGCCCAGCCAGCTCCACAGACAAAATGTCCCACCCTCGAGATCATTCCCTGTGATCTCCTCAGTCATTTCTGAGTGAGAATACAGCTGCCAGCTGTGCAGAAGGAAAAGGGACCACAGGGACAAGCCTGAATGTGCACCTTGGAGCAAATGATGAGACAGATTGCCATGAGTGAAAGGCCACCTGTCCCCTCCCTTTTCCAGCGAGGTTCCAGCCAGGCCATTACTGCAGAGACACACCAAAATATCCTGGGTGAGAAACAGCACATACACTCATTTACAACATCCCACTGACCCTGGGGTGGATCAGCTGTACCTAAGCTGTACCTGGCAGAAATCTTTCTAACCTACTGTTACAAGCACTGGAAGATGAGGCTGCTCAGGGGTGTGATGCTCTTCTTCACCATCCTCACCATTAGAGCATTTTTCTGGTGCAACTGGATCACTTTTTGTCATGTCTTATCCACCACAGCCATTAAACACAGATAAAGAATCACAGTTCCAGATACTGCATGCAAGAAAGCCCAAGGTTTAAAGTATCTTCCCCCACATTTGCTACTCGCCTCAAAGCATTGGCCCAACCATCCAGGATGCAGAACCACATCAAAATGCTGTCAGCACTGGGAAGGCTGTCTCCCTTTTAACTGTAAAGCTGCTGGAATCTTCTCCTTGGCCACACCTTTTCCTGATATTTGAATTAGAAACACAGGCTGCTCACAACCACTCAAAAAACAACCCCACCAACCCTAATCCTCCTTCACCTACTGCACGTCCTCTTTTAAAAAGGCCACAATTGCTCCCAGCTGTGAGAGCACACCCACCACTCACCTCTCCCCCTCCCCAGCTCCCTTCAACTCAGGTGGTCCCTGTATTTTACAGCTATTCCAGACCCCACAGTCTCCAGCACAGGCACCTGCGTAAGCACTGGCAACAGAACCAGAGAGGATCTCACTTTTTGTCTGTTTGAAAGCTCCCTCCAAACATATTTGTCTGCCCAGTCCTCCCTTGGCCCCCAGCACACACCCACACATATCCTTGTGTGTGGCCCACATTGTTTCTCTTGTACCTACAACACCTGTTTTTCCTTGTCATAAAAAGAAATTCGGTGGATTTGCAAAAAGGCAAATCATATCAAGCCTCATCTAATTTTTAAACTGCATGTAATTATATATCAGCTGATTGGTTTAGGTTTTTTTATCAAGAATCACAGGGGTGGTGATTGTTTCTAATTCCCTGGCTCCACAATTCCCTGCCTCAGCTTTTAACAGAAGCACTATATTTGTCCCCTTCTAGTCTTCTTTAAAATAGGCACTAAGCTTTCTGAGCTTCTCAGCATCATCTGCCAATTTTCCTACCCATGGAGTAATTCTTCCCTTGTTTTCCCTTTTTGTTACTATAAAAAAATACCCTTAAAATGCCTTATTAGTATAAGCAAAGAATAGGAAAAGTATTTTATTTTGTGCTTTAGACTTTCTGATTTTGTCTCTGTATGCTCATGCTGAGTTTTTTTTTTACATTCATTTTTAGATATTTGACCTAGTTCCTGTGTTCTGTGCTCTCCCTTCTTGCACTTGAGATCATAGAAGAGCTTGTGATTTCGCAGATATCTCCTACTGCATTTTCTGTCCTTTCTACACACTGGGATATTTTGTGATTCTGCTGCTACAGTCTTTTGTTTATTTATTTATTTTTATTTTTAATGAACCATCAACTCATTCTGGAACTCCTTTCTTCCATGGATTTGATTCCCAAAGGAATTTATCCTCTGTATTAAGTCTGCTGCCTTCAAGTCCTTTGCCTTGAGGTTGATGTTATCTTCCCCGCATTCCCTGGGGCTTACAAATCCTGTAACTCACCAACATCGTCCTCCACTTGCACACTCCCAAGTTGTTCCTCCCCCGCGGTAGGAAGTCCAGGACTCCAGGATCCCCACCTGGGAAGCTGCTTTCTGTACTACTGCCTGGCAAAGTGCTGGTGGCACTCACCAAGGGCTGTGCCCTACTTTTTCATGTCCCTCAGAACTATGAGGGTGGTAAAAGACCCCCCCAAACCAATTAGCTCTGTTTCTTTGTTGAGTTGGTTTTTTTTTAAATGACTCTGCTATCTTCTCAAGGGTGAGTCTCCTCTCTCTGAATTTCTTAGTTATGGGAAGAGGCAGAATGTAAACGGATGTGATTTTTTACCACATCATTTCCTGCTACCGCTCAGAGATCAGGTTTATCGCGCTCCACGCTCTTTGTCTGAAAAGGGATGTGTGTATCTGCTTTTCCCTCGCCAGTTCCTATTTCTCCAGTTCAGTTCACTGCTTTCCACTTCTCCCTGCTGCCCACAGCCTCACGCAGACCCTGCAGAGCATCCTGGTGGGAGGAGAGGGCAGAGCCCTGGCAGTCCCTGAGCCTTCCCTGCTGTGAGACACCAGAGTTGCACAGAGCAGTAAGCGCCCCTTCACAGGCAAGACCTCGAAGGGAGATTACTTCACCCTTCCAAAAAGTCACATAAATTAGGCAGTAAAATTTTGCCCAAACCAGCAGCCACGACTTGACTATCAGGACCACTTTATTTCCCATTTCTTTAATAGGCAGCTTTTCTTCTTGATCATAAACCGCTTAAAATTTGATGCTGAGATCACGCTGGATCACTCAGTTCAGTCTGATTCGATCTTGTCATCTTCACTATGAACTGTCCCTACAATTTGAAACAGAAACATCACAGCTACATTAAATACCAATAAAATTATGTGCAAATACAAAGATTAACTCATTCTAACTTGATTTTTCACAGCATGGTCCTATCCTCCTCATCCACATAAAAATTATTCAGCCGCAAAAGGCCCTTGAGCATAGCATGACATTTACAGCATCTCTGAGTGTTTCTTGTTTGTTTCTCATAAATTTCCTTTGGTAATAACTTAGTCACTCAGCAACACTCTACAGCACACACATACATTACATGATTATCTCATATTTTATACAACACACGTTAAAGTAATTAATTTTCCCTGGCAAATGTCATACCAGTTAGTTCATCGTTAGGAGCCAAATATTTGTGCAACCATTTGTTACAAATATATGCACAACCACACAACACTTCAGCTCCCTGGTATTTATTAAGTGTAATTTAAAGGGACACTGTCGAGGTTGTTACAGTCTCAACTTTCACGGTAGTTTTTGTTTCAGTTGAAATTCCCTTAATTATTGAACACCAACTCATTTATTTATTTGTGACCTAACCTTGCTACAGCATTTAGCACACAAAAATAAATATGGTCTTGCTGTGGTGTGGAATGTGCTGGTGACCAGCAAATGTCTGGCATGGCAGAAGGGTTTCTTCTCTCATTTAAACCTTCTTTATCCTTTCATTGACAAGATCTGGAGTTTGCCCCATCTTTAAAGTAGAAATATAGCAAAATAGGTACCTCATTCATAAAAAGAACTGATTTTAATCACAAGCCCAAAATGAACTCCAGGTGAAGAGATTTCTTTCTGTGCTATCACAGGTTGCCTCCAGAGAGACAAAACCTCACCAGGACAGCAGCTCGGATTTCAAAGGATGGAAGGCAAGTTAGCCATGAAGCATCAGGATCAGTTGCCTTGAAAAATACATTTTAAGGGCATGAAACCACCTCTGATAGACAGTGAAGTCTGCTTCTCCCATCCTGAAATTAGGTCTTACCCACACTCCTCACACACTGATACAAAAGCAAAGCCCTTCAAAGTGCATTTAGAGAGAGGGAGAGCAGCAGTGGAGCCATGCAGAGAGAAATTGTGCTCAGAGAGTCAGCAGGCTGAGCCAGACGTCTCCATTCAAGCTAACAGCCCAATAAATGCTATTCCCTGCAGATCACTTATTCTTCAGCACGTTCAAACAACAGGTTCGGAAAGGAGGACCCGACACTTTTCTCACTTGTTTTGGCCTTCTATGAGAAAAGCAGCAGTGAAGAAAAGAAGCAGAACAAGTGGGAATGAGAAGGGGCAGGAGGAAGCACAAACATAAGAAAGCAGAAAGGCTGGGGGAAGAAATACTGAGAAGAAATACTGAGAAGACATAGCAGAGGAAAGCAGAGATGAGAGTGACTGGAACAGTGCAGCACATTGGTGAGAGAGAGTTCTTTTAGGTTATTGTGCATTGCTACTTTTTATTGAAGGGAGACGCACTCGGACTGGAACAGGCAGAGAGAAAAGCAGAGCTGGGAGTTCAGGAGAAACATGAACTATCACACAGGCACAGTGCCAAAAAGTCTGGTTCACTGAACTTGGCCGAAAGCTGAAGGGAGATATGATTGCTATCTGCCATTATGTAAGGAGAAGGCATTGGATGGCAAAAAAAAAGATACATTATTCAAAGGACAATGCCAAAACAAGGATCAAAAGGATCTGTTTCCCAAGAATGCCCTTAGGCTGGAAGTTAGAATAAAGTCCTAATCAGCAAAGGAATTAGGTTTGGGGTAAACCTCAATTCCTAACCTATTCATAACTGACCGATTTCAGCCGGTTTTGAAAAGCTGGTATTGACCAAGACTTTTGATCCATACAGATGACCCAGCTATCATTAAGACAGAGCTTGATTAAGAAACAATTTCTGGTGTAGTGCCTGCAATTGCCAATGTCTTGGTCTCTGTGACAAAGAGGATTACAGTCCTGTTCTGCTATTATCCTGGCAGGCTTCACCAGTTTTGAGACCACTGCTTGGAAACCCAAAATGCACTTGCTGCTTTGATAACTTATACTGCCTTAATTTTTTTCCTATGGACAATGAGCTATCATATTTGAAGCAGAATGGATGAATTCTCAAAGCAGCTTTGATCTGTCCTAGATCCTCAAAGCAGCCTGCAAGAATAGCTTGAAAGCTTTTTATTTAAAATAAGTGGCATTTCCTCCCCTCTTATTTTGATTGAAATAGATGCTGAATGCAGTGCAAATTCTACTGTAAGCTTGATCGTGAAAGCAAGTATAATTCTAAACCGGCCTTGATCAATAGCAGTTTCTGGTAATTGACTGTAATCTATCTATCTATTTATTGCCATGGGAATTTTAAGGTGGTTTTTGTTGTTGTTGTTGTTTCATCCATCAGCTGCAAAGATGAAGCTTGAAAATGGAGGAGGGGAGATGAGGGAGGAATTGATCAGTCATGCAGCCTCAGCTGATGGCGTATCCTCAAGGCAACTCGCAAGACTTGGGGAAACGCTGACAGAATTTTCCTGGGCAGAAGGGAGCAGACTGGTAGGTCTGGCTGGACAGAGCCAGGGCTGGGGTTTCTTAGGGGCTTGTAGTGCCTCATTGGCTGGATGAGAGAGCTTTGGTAATGGGCATGGAGAGGCAGGCTACTGGCAAGTTACACCCCTGGTGGAAAGGAGGAAAGGTGTATTGACACTTCTGCTGAGCCAAACCCCTCGTTTCCGTCAGAAAGGCAGCATGAGAGGAAAGCCAGGAAATGTTTGTGACCTGCATGAGTTCAGTCCCATCGACATCCCAGACAGGTCAGGAGTGAAGGAAGGAGAGTAAGTACAGTCAGGAGGGTAACATCTGCCTCCCTCCTTTACTGTGCCCATGGGTGCAGCTCCCCATTCGTTCTGCAGTGTCTGACGGGGGTCTGGGTGCTGCACTTGAGTGACAGCAGCATTTCCCTGACGTTCATGGGACTGTCTGGGGGTGGTTGCCCTGTCGGGCTGTGAGAGTCACTGTGCCTCCCTGCCTCGGGGGCTTTGTGTTCCCAAGTGATTTATCTTCACCCTAAAAGTGACGTTATCTGGAGGGAGGAAGGCGTGCTTGGCTCTTGCAGAGGTGACACACAACTGGGAGGCCTCAGCTGCACTTTGACGTGTGGTTACGTTGCTGCCAAGCTCCACATTCATACTTCATTCCCATCGGTGTTAGGAGTGTTACTTAAAAGTTTTTCCAACTCTTCCCAGCAACTGCTGCATGCTGTATTAAATGCATGTCTATAGCTTAATTGAGGAAAAAAAAAAAAAATCTGCATTCCGCTCTGAATTAAATTAGAGGCTTTTCTGTCAGGTTCATTTTATCAGTGTGCCTGCATCTCAAATCAGCCCACATAAGGAGGGTGAAGAGGAACTGAACAGCTACTCCCTGCTGCAGATCTCACTGAATATATGCAGCGGGGGCAACTCAAAGGTATCTACCAGGCCCAGAATATTTCTCTTTTCATGTACTTTCAGAGGTGTGGGGGACATAGGAAATCAGCCCCTCATAGTCTCCCTGACTTCCATGACACGGAAGTCAGGCTGATTGCAAATATCCCCTGAGAAGCTCACACCTTATGTAAAAGAGCTGGGTATCAGATGAGTAGGAACTTCAAAACACTTCAAACAGGCACAGCAAAGTGAAACTTGCCCACCGAGCTTGTTCTGTGAGACAGAGCACTTCTTCTATCAAGTTTCCAGAGGCTGAGGAGGTTGTGAGATGGGGTCATGGGGTGGGGACACAAGGACATTGGAAAACCAGCCTGTTGCAGGGCCCCTCACGCACAGGCTGTGCCAGGGAGGCAGCACCTGTGGGGATACTGTGCCTCCATCCCTCATCCCTGCCCAATACTCTGTCCCCAAAGGGCGTGGCACATCTCCTTGAGGGGGCTCATGTGCAAATGTGCCTTGGTGGAGCAGGCTGAACTGGAGCAATTGGCCATGGAAAGGTCATCCAGCTAAGGAAACCTCCCAGTGAGACCCAAATGGCTCTAACTGTTTTCCTGTTCTCCTCTACCCCACGGCATCGTCAGGAGGAAAAGGTTATAGGCCATGAGATGTGGAAATTCACACTTTCCACTTTGCCTTCCTGAGCCACTAGGCAGCTGCAGGAATAATGCACCAAGTATCCATGTGGTACATGGCCAGCACAGATCCGTGGCCACAAAGGTGCCAGATTTTCCCCATGTGGGGTGTCTGGAGCACTCCACAGCTGCAGCCCAGTGCTGTGGTCTCACCACTGAAGAAGTATATTCATGGGCTACGTGTTCATTGACTGGTGAAAACAAAATGTATGAGATAATAAAAGACATGGGAAAACACGAGGAATCGATATTTCTAGGACTGATCATTGATGGTAGCAGCTGACCCACAGTGCACCACAGTGAGCAGCCACATTGGGGTTTGCCCTCCTTCCCCCACCATGAGCTGGCCAGGCAGGGCTGTGTTTGTTTCCCCTAATCCAATCCCCTATGTGACTTCTGCAGTGCCTCTCACAGCATTCAATGTTTTTCTAAGACAGGCCTAAGGAAGAGGGTATTAATAGGTAGTAATTTTCTATTCCTAATTTCTGGTACCTAATTAAGTGTATGCCACAGTTCAGCTTTGGTTAAGGTTTCAGTGTGCTGTATGATGATCCATGTAGGGTCATAATTCACTTTAAACTGGGAAGCCTGGGAACAATCTGATTTTGGGCAGCCCAGCCTCACCATGGCCTGTAAAACCAGTCCCAGGAAGAGGATGAAGTCACACACAGGACAGAAGCAGAGACATGTCTTCACAGAGAAGCAACAGTAAGTTATGCTGATTTTAGTCAAACCCTCTTGGTCTCCTCTTCTTTCTAAATTTTCCTGTTTTAAACTGACAAAACTTGATCAGACCTGGCCTTCCACTCAGACAAATGGTCTAAGCCTGGAGCCCGAAGCATTTGGTCAGAGTGAAAGCCAGTATTTTTTTTTTAAATTAAGCCTCTTTGGAAAGTTTTGGCTGGCTCAGTTTACAATTTGTACTCCCTTACTCATTTCAAGTTTGCCAGTAAAACTCAATCCCAACACAAAGAGAGTAGAATAGCTGTCTTTTTATCACAAAAACAGTGTTTTCCATGTTTTCCCCAGCTTTAGCTTCCCTCCTGCTTTCTCCCTCCTTTGAACTGCACAACTAATGCAGTCCTGTGTACATCCACCACTATCATCTGCACAGTAGTCAGAACACACAGTTAATTTTCCACTGCCAACCGCTTACTGTTGTTGTCATTAACAATCTTCATTTAATAAAAAGCTTTTATCAAAATTGGTTTTCCTGGAGTACTTTCATTTTTCCCAGAAAAGGCATTAAAATTAATTTGTTTTCACTTGGTCTGTGCTACTGAGTGAATACAGCAAGGAACAAAAAAGATAAACATGTGAGAGAAACCCCAAAGAGAAGGTAATGTAGAAAGAAGCAATTGTGTTCTAAAGTAGATTATATTCTTTTTTTTTTTTTTTTCCATTTGAAAGAAAACAAAATTATTGAAGACTGGGAGAAAACATCAAATTGCAGTGGTGGTTTGGTGCACAAGGAGGATGCTCCCCTTCTCTACAGCTCCCTGTGGCTTCTTTACTTGGGGAGGCAGAGGTGCAGAAAGATTTGACCTTAGGGTTTTGGGGACAAGTCACAGGATTTTCTGCTGGAAATGCACTGGACTCTACTGATCCTCTGCATTTCACTGACCTTCCTCCAGCAGGGCTGCTGTTTCCTTTGCATGTTTTTCACATGCAGCCTCTGCCCAAACTGCCTGAAACCTGGGAGCAACACTTTATTATTGGTATCAGAGGGGATATTAAGACATTTCAAACACCCAGTTATGCAATGAGCCACAAAACCTAAACAGGAGATACTAATTAATTCCTTTCTTCCTTTCTTCCTTTCTTCCTTCCTTCCTTCCTTCCTTCCTTCCTTCCTTCCTTCCTTCCCTCCTTCCTTCCCTCCTTCCTTCCTCCCTCCCTCCCTCCCTCCCTTCCTTCCATTCCAAATGTCTGGCAAAAAAAAAACCTCCAACAAAACAACAAATCAACCCCAAAATAATTTTCCCTGAACTGACAGTTTCAGAAATTGAAACATTTTTGGCTAAATTCCAATTCAGAGAGCAAATTCTGCACAAGTGCTCCCAGGGGACTGGACAGGGAGTCCCTCCCAGGCTCGCTCAGACTGAACACATCGCCCATGCTGTTCCATGAGCCTCTGTTTGAGGGAGGAGGGATGACATGTTACGGGAATTTCATGGTCTGATGCATCACAGAGTATGAAATATGGCAGGGGAGATCCACTCCATCCATGAGAATAAGGACATTGAGCAGCTGAAGTAGAGCTCCTCTGAGACAGGGTGATGGCAGATCAGAATTGGAATATTTCAGTTTAAGGGATTTTATCCATAAACGAATTTTTCTGTAAAAAGCAGTTCTAATTGAAAAAACCCCTCATATTAATTAACAGCTTTATGTAAAATGAAGGAACATAATATAGCACGCTTGCTGTTCTCTGGAATTGGCTTTGGAAGTGATCTGGAATGCATCTCCCCTTATTAACAAGGAAAATGTTACTTCCATTAAAGAAAGAAACAACCCTTCCCCCTTGCCAGCCATCCGTGAGAAACTCTCACTGTATTTTCTGTTTGAAATTTAAATTTTTGCATAATACCACCCACTGTACGAAATGAATGTGATTAAAATGATGGTTCCTCTAATTTTCAATTAAAATATATTTTAAATGTTTACCTTTCCACACTAAATGCAAATGCAGATGCATAGTACAGTGCTGGGAAACCAGAAGGTGGAAACCCACTGACCCAGTTTTGCCATCCCGGTGGACTAAAATGCAAAAAAAACCAAACAAAAAGCTGTAAAAGCATCCCACCTCCCCCACCCCCAAGCCTGACAGGGCCCCAGAGTAAAATGTGCTGTGTAAAAGTCACAAAACGAAAAGCATTAAAAATTACCTGGTGCAGAAAATGGCAAATGGGGTGGGATTTGCCCCATCTGTGACCCCGGTTCCAGAGGTATTGGGGGGCACCATGTCCAGTGAGGTCACTGCTCCTCACCAGGTGGGAAGAGAGCAAGGGGACCCGGCAAAGCTTTGGGCCTGAGGTAAATTTTCACAGAATCCTTTAGGTTGGAAAATATCTCTGAGATCATCCAGTCCAACCCATGACCAAACACCCCCGTGTCACCCAGACCATGGCACTGAGTGCCACGTCCGGTCTTTCCTTCAACACCTCCAGGGACGGTGACTGCACCATCTCCCTGGGCAGCCCACTCCAATGTCTAATCAGCCTTTTGGTGAAAAAATTCTTCCTAATGTCCAACCTAAACCTCCCCTGGCACAGCTTTAGACTCTGTTTTCTCCTCCTGTCACTTGTTCTCTGGGAGAAGAGCCTGGTCCTCACCTGGCCACAACATCCTTTCAGGGAGCTGTTGGGAGCAAGAAGGTCATCCCAGAGCTCCCTTTTATCCAACTATTGAGAGATTTGTGATGAAAAAGGCCACAAATTTCGAAAAATTAAATAAATGGACATAGTATGTGCTAGTGTTGAGTTTAATATGTATTTAGTATTCAGTAAATAATGACACATAATAAATACTATATAAAAATATGTTTCATAGACATATTTTAGATACCATATATTTATACATTATACCATATATTTATATATTATAGTATGTTTGTATAATATATATAATATGTAATATATAATATTTAGATATATTTCTATATTTATACACATTAATTAATGGAATATATAAAAATAATAATGAATTTATTTCTACTTTGCTACCGCTGAATCCAGGCCCTCCCCCCTGCACCCCCCGGACTTGGTGGGGCCGGGGATCCTGTGGAGAAAAGCCGGGACCTGCTTGCATCCCCCAGGGCCGTATCCCGGGATGGAGCGGTTCGGGATGGAGCGGGGTCAGGGATGGAGCGGTTTGGGATGGAGCGGGGTTCAGCATTGAGCGGTTCGGGATGGAGCAGGGTTCCCGATGGAGCGGGATTCGGGATGAGCGGGGTCCGGGATGGAGCGGGGTTCGGCATGGAGCGGTTCCCGATGGAGCGGTTCGGGATGGAGCGGGGTTCCCGATGGAGCGGGGTCCGGGATGGAGCGGTTCGGGATGGAACGGGGTTCGAGATGGAGCGGGGTCC